>JAZGTH010000043.1:3495000-3743457 GCA_036877525.1 Chromobotia macracanthus | reverse complement strand
TCGTCTTATTAAACTATTTCATATTTTATACAGAGCTTTGAGCTACTGCTTTAAAGAAAAGCATTTATCAATAGCGTATATTAACGAACGAAATGTCGCCTTTTCAGATCATCAATCACAATCTCCTTGTGGCGCTCGCCATGCTTTTTCCCGAGGACTTCACTCCTGAAGTGCATGTTTCTGTGGACAAGTTTCTGGCTCAGGTCAGCCTGGCCCTCTCTGAGAAGTACCGCTAAAGCGGACCCTGTATTCATCAGACGCGACAGTGTATGCGCTTTCAAGATGAACATAATAAAATGAATGAATTTCATGAAACCAAGCGATGTATTTTCTGTGTCTGCACATAAATACATATATGACAAAGGCTTATCTGAGAAACAGGCATGTTTGTTTACAAAGTTAAAAGACCAATGTTTATTGGTAATTAATGGGTCTTGTAGTGACGTCATGAAATGGGTAGATTGTAAATAAAATCGTACACCTTAAATTTGAGAATAGCTTAACGAACTTAACCTTAAACCACTCACAGTTTCGGAATGGTGTTTCAGAAGTCAGACAACAATCACGATTAAGCCTACTAAACCTTTTTCTAAATATAGCCCTTCCCCATTTGACATTGAAATACTAAATATATCTCTTCTCAGCTAATATTTGTGAAATTATTTTAATATTCGTGTACAAAAAATAGATGGTAGTAGCTGGTAGTCATTAGCTATTAATTTGTATGTTATTTTATGGATAATCCACTAATATTGCACATATTGCATTTCTTTCTGATATTTCTCTACAAGAATCTAAATAACTATTCTGCACTGCTGAAGTATGAAACTGCTTTAGACACCAATGTTTGCAAAGCCTACACAGCTAATGCAAGGAAGACTGTGCAGAGTTAACCCATGAAAGGCTCCAAACGCTCAACAGATGATGCCATTTTCATCCTCCTCTGTTTGGCCTTTACCCATTTAGACAAAAAGGCACGTATGTAAGAATACTGTTCATAGACAGTTCAGTGTTCAATACAATTATTTCTCAGAACCTGGATGGAAAGCTGACCCTGCTGGGCCTGAACACCTTCCTTTGCAATTGGATCCCGGAATTCCTAAACAATAGACCTCAGACAGTCTAGACTGGAAACAACTTCTGAGCACAGGGGCCTCTCAGGGCTGCATGCTCAGTCCATTGCAGCATACAGAGTTGAGGTACATTTTCCAATGGACTGGGGCAAAGTGGACAACCTGTCCTTGAATATGGACCACTCTCTTCTCCCCTGTGGAGATCACCAAATTCTTTGGTGTTCACCTCACCTGGTCCCTTAACACAAGTTCCATAGCAAAAAAAGCCCAGCAGCATCTCACCCTCCCATCCCCACCACATTTTACAGAGGGACTATTGAGCGCATTCTGACAAGCTGAATTACTGTTTGGTAAGACCCTGAAGCAGATAGTGAGGACAGCTGAGAAGATCATCGGGTCTGTCTTTCACACTGCATCTGCAAAGCCACCAGCATTTCAAAACCTCACACACCACTCATAAAATCTTAACCCTCATGCCATCTAGAAGAAGGTACAGAAAAACTGGGGTCCTCACAGTCAGACTGTGCAACAGTTTCATCCCTCAAGCCATCAGACTTCTCAACACCCTGTAATGAACCAACCACATCTACAGTCACACACACACATAGACACACACACACACACACACACACACACATACACACACACATACACACACACACACACAAACAAATCCACATACACTAATCAGCGCATACAAATTCACAATTTCTTCACTTTTGTACATTACACCCCACTCTGCCTTGTTTAAGAAAGCTTGCACATTTTTGCTCTCATGAACTTTAATAGTCTGTCTATATTGCTTTATCTTGAAATTACTTACTTTATTTTAGGTAATTTAATTATGTATAAATAAGTGTGAGTCTTGTGTTGTCTTGTCCAGCATTGTGTCTGTTTTAAGCATAATCAGGAACGTTGTTTTGTTCCATTTGTGGCCTTCTTACTATACTACTATAAACTCTAACAATCTCTAAAATGTATTTTAATCTCGCAATTCACACTGTGGCGCTCATGGTATCTCTCACAGAGAATCTTACAAGTAAAAAGAATCAGTAGAAGATCTACAAACAACCCATGAACGTATCCTAACCGTTTAGTCTTATTGCCTTTTCAGCGCAAAGAACGGGTGCATACTCTGCATAATAGGGACACACTGTGCCAAGATTGTAAACAGCTTTCCGATAGGAGGTGTCTTATCTTGGTAACCATTCTTTAAAGCTGACTTAGTACCTTTCCGCAACAACCGCTAGCAACAATTCCTTTAACTGCGTGCAAAAAAAACCATTTTTGGACTCGACAACTGGCACCATATTTCGTCGACAGGTTTGATAATCTCCTCTTAATTCAATTCAATTCAACTTTATTTGTATAGCGCTTTTACAATGTCACATAGTCTCAAAGCCGCTTTACAGGGAGGAAAAAGGAAAAAACAAGGAAATATATACAATGATACAAGTAACAACGGTATGTATTATCAATCAATTATCAATAATTAAGTATCAAGTCAGATATTTACTATAGAGTATCAAATATCTATTATCCGCAGTCTACCAGTGAGCACTCGGTAACAGTGGCAAGGAACCCAAACTCCAATGATGAATGT
The DNA here is from genome assembly GCA_036877525.1 of Chromobotia macracanthus. Lineage (NCBI taxonomy): Eukaryota > Metazoa > Chordata > Actinopteri > Cypriniformes > Botiidae > Chromobotia > Chromobotia macracanthus. Next base: position 3,740,781 of record JAZGTH010000043.1, on the reverse strand, counting down.
GGAGGAAAAACCTTGGGAGAACCCAGGAGGGCTCACCGGGAGGGTCATTTCTCCTCTGACGCGTTACAACTGCAATCATAACTTTAGTGTAAGAGTTTATAGATGTACAGCGTCACAGTCAGTATTCTGATATAATGTTTTATAGGTTTGCAGCGTCATAATCAGTGCTGTTATGAGTTAAGTATTGAATTATAGTAATGACTAGTTTTAATTTGGGTCTGGTGATTTAATATTCATTTTATGTTAGCCTGATAGCTGACATAATACAATAAGGGATGTTTAGGCGAGGATGCTGACGTTAAATGAGACTGAGAGCAGCTATAACATCAGACTGCGGGTATAGACAGAATCACGTATTTTGCTAAAAATATGAGTATAGAAACAGTTGCATTAGTGTAATAGGTGATGGTGGCGATTTTTTACAGTTTCCATGGTGGTCACCCCCTCCTTAGTCAGGTTGTTGTGAGCGTTGTCTCGTCGAACTGGACCTAATCTGTATCGCTCAGAGTCCCTCGGAGGAGAGAGAGAGAGAGAGAGAGAGAGAGAGAGAGAAACAAAACAAGCTTATATTAGTGTAGGGCCGTTCACACAGAATGTGAAAACCATGTAGTAAAGTGGGTAAAAAGTGTGCTCGGTTCCGGTTAAGCCTAGCTGTTGTGCCTAGGTGTGACAGTAGTTGAATTAGGTGAATGCTCGTCTGAAGAGATGGGTCTTTAGTTTAGACTTGAACTCCCTCATATTTTTATGAGGGTTAAGGGATGCTGATAAAAACCATGTTTAGGTGTCACTGCTGAGATTGTCTGTTTGAATTAAACAAGTCATGTGTGGAGCTGTCCAGTGCTGAAAAATACAGCTCACAGATTAATGAGCGTTTCTCCTATATCCGTCACTCTGTTTATCTTCAGCAATATGTAAAGATATATTTTTTTTTTGAATGTATTTTAAGCCAGTGTGTATTAGAAGAACATTTATTCAATTATATTTGTTCATATCGTATCTGTTTATAGTGTATCTGTAGCTTTTAAAAACAGATCCCATCTCATTTTAATGGTACTGTCTAGTTTAGTTCAGAGATTCAGAGTTAACGACGGTCAGACGCTTGTGAATAAGTGAAGAAAACACCATTAAAAGATTGACGCAGAATTTCTTAGACTTTCTTTCCTAGACGACGTTGATTTAATTTAACAAATAACTTTTTTGTTTCCATCAGTGATATATGAGCAGCTTTAACGAACTTGCATGTATGTCGCCCATAAAGAGCTCTATGGCACCATGTGCAGCTAGAATACAGAGTGTTTTGATAATTATATTTGATATATGATTTATGATATATGAAAGTAATGTCAAACCTAACACACATGCCTTTTAAACGAGCCAGAGGACATTGTTTTTATTAGTGGGTCAGGTGTGTTTGATACAGACCATATGACTGGATGAATTCAGGCCAAAACTGTTGCACCAGAGATAGTTTTTTTATGATTTTCAGATATTGATAAATATGCAGGGACTGTCAATATAAATATATGTTTTTATGTCAGACAGCATTTAAATTTAATACCAAACGTAATAATATACACAAACTCCCACGGTCCCTCTCTCTTTGTGTGTTGGTGCTTATAGTTTTGCCCCTATACCTACCGACAAATATTTTGTCGTGTAATCAAAATAACATTAATGTAAGCTCAAAAACATTGTTTAATGTGACTTAAATTTAAAGACATTAGATTACACAACTGAAAGTCAATGTAAGGGTAAGTAATCAAATAAATGGAAGTCATATTTGCACGACACAACTTTATGCATGGCATTTCAAAAGCTGGCGTATTCTGCAGAAGTTTTATCTATATCTATACACTTAAATGAGACGCCCAGGAACAAGCGCCTCTTCTGATAAGCAAATGCAAAGATAATACACACATTTCAGGCAAGGCGTGGCAACTACACATTTTTTAAGTAAATTCGGAATCATCTGATAAATCCAATTAATTATTTTATCAGGCTGCATAAAACACAGAAAATAAATAGACTGATCGAACTTGTTATTATAAAAACATAATGCAATCTTTGCAGTGTCTCATTCTTCTTAAACATATATTTTCGAAAAGTAGTCTGCATTTGTGGATAAACCTTAATTTGTTTTTGTATCTGTATCACTTAAATGTCGCCGGTAATACTTTCCTTCATAATTAAACAAATCAAATAAAATGGTTTCTGGGAGTAGAGCGTTATTTATTGTTATTTATTCAATTCACTGCTATTCATAAGGCGGAACATGATGTATCAATGGCAATAGGCCAACATTTGATAAGTCGACTTTGGGATTTTGAGGAGGGACATGGGTTTATCTTCTGCCTGGCAGCAGTATAAAAAGCTAACCCCTTGCTGGTAGCTCACAGAAGTTTGCTGCAGAGTCATCCTTCCACAATGAGCCTCAGTACCAAAGACAAAGCTACCGTCAAAGCCTTTTGGGCTAAGATCCAGGGAAAGGCTGATGACATTGGTCACGATGCTCTTTCTAGGTAAGTTTCACCTAATGATATATATGCTCAGCTGTAAACTTCTTGGCATATGTCTGGAATTTAATTCATTGTGTCTCTCCAGGATGTTGGTGGTCTACCCCCAGACCAAAACCTACTTTTCCCACTGGAAGGACCTGAGCCCTGGTTCAGCCCCAGTGAAGAAGCACGGAAAGGTTGTAATGAGTGGCGTTGCTGAGGCTATCAACAAAATCGAAGACCTCACTGGTGGACTCCTCAGCCTCAGTGAGCTGCATGCTTTCCAGCTTCGTGTTGACCCCGCCAACTTCAAGGCAAGTGCTATAAAATGTTAAAAACCTTACTTAAGATTTCTCTCATATTCTTGTATCCGTAGCCTCTGTTGTAACCTCTGTTTCTTGTTGTTTCCTGTAGATTTTGGCCCACAACATACTGGTGGTTCTGGCCACTTTGTTCCCCACTGAGTTCACCCCAGAGGTTCATGTGTCTATGGACAAGTTTCTTTCTGCTTTGGCTCTTGCTCTGTCCGAGAAGTACCGATAAGCACTTAATAGTGTGTTCACTTCTGGCGCGTCAGACGAATGCCAGCAATGAATGTTCTGTCTTTTTATGATGCAATAAATGATTGCTGAATCTTAACTAGACTAAATGTCTTTTTTGAAAGCTTTTAACAAATTAAAAAATGTGTGTCAGTCTTTTTTTTTTTTTTTTATAACCTTTTTTTTTTTTGAGGGGGCGCCCGGGGGGGCAACCTTTTTTTTTGTTTTATAAATAAAATAAAAAAAATTATTAAAAACCCCCTTTTTAACAGCCCCATAAAATAATCAGTGTTCAGTCAGTTGCTTTTTGCCCCCGGGGGTTTTTTTGTTATCTTGTGGGGGGGGGGGGGGGCCCCCCCCCAGGGGGGGGGGGGGGGGGGGGGAAAAGGGGGGAAATTTGGCGCCCCTTTTTTTTTTTTGTGTTTGTAAGCTTATATACACCATGTTACTATGTGGTATTATTAGTTACTTTTTAGTAATTTTTTAATACTAATAAACTTTATTTACTGACATTCATAATTACATTAAGTTTACTGAACTTTTGAGTTTATTCTTACCGTTAAAATTTATCTATTTACAACGCACAAAGATATCAGTTTATAAATTAACAAATTAATTCTGCAAACATCCCAATTTTAACAGTGCTTACACATATTATTCATAATCCCCTGCAGAATATTAGGATTTAAATGAACGAAAATAAAAGCACAGCACTCAAACTTTGTACAGTTCTGAATTATGAAAGACGTTACAGACGTTGCTTTAGTATAAATGTGTGTTATCATGGGCAGAAATGCAGTTTAAACAGTCTTCTATAATTATTTGCGATATTTGTAGCAAGTTGTAATACAAAAATAAAATAATATTGTTATTTTATAAAAATTGCTTTGCAGTGTTTCTTTGAAATATACGAATATTGCTTTTTTGGTCACCCCGTTCACTCGTAGTATTTAAAGAGACTAAAGAGTTTTGGGCAGTGATCTACAGAAACGAAGCGAACTGCTTATTATTTCTGTCAGCATGCAAATGGATTGTAATAGACGATGACACGACACATTAAATGACACGCTTTATTAATGGACATTTTTTACTAAATGTTTAAAATCTTGAAGAAATTTACTCCAGTAGTTTTCATTTTCATGTATGCATTTGGCTGACGCGTTTATTCAAAAAGACTTGTAGTCAGTGTCAGCTGATGCTACAAAAATGTTTTGGGGGGCTGCAAACAAACTGAAAAAATAAACTGTTAGTAATGCAGGACTGTAAATAGCCATTTATCAGGTGATTAGGAATCATTACTGCTAAATACAATTTTGAAAATGTCAATGTGGGTTTATTATCAGTAGGCGTTTTATTATCAGTATTAGTTTTATAGTAGTATTATCAGTATGAGTTAGAATAGTACGACTAAATTATTTTATTTCCTAATTAATTTGCGATATATATTTAACTAATTTTTAACATGTTACAGTAGCTTTCTTCTCCGGTAAACTCTGGGGGGCGGCGCCCCTGCTTGTAGTTTTGTGAATGTACGTGATTTCAGTATGTGCCCCCTGACTGTGCTGCAACCGCACAGTATACTAATTGAGACGACACGTCCAGTGCCTTTAGACCATCTAATATAACTTGAAATGATGACTTCCTAAATTGTTTCAGTATTATAGCTGCAAAATCAATATAATATTGAGCCCCTTCAAAATAGATAATGTTAGGAGTAGCTTATACCAAGGTTTGTTTTCTGTTTTTAAATAGACATAGCACATAGATATCAACACAAGATACACTGAATATTGAATACTAAAACTTTTATTTGCTTTAACACAGAAGAACAGATATTTCTTTTAAAACATCAGGTGGCCCTCTGTTTATCAGTCAAAGCAAGGTTGGTTTCTAGTGGTACTGTCTTCCGAGAGAAGAGACCACAACAGCGAGGAATTTCTGCAAAGCGCCCTGGACTTCAGGAGTGAATCCGGCTCCCAGCTGGCCGGCGACAACGATGGTTATGCAGTCAGCCAAAAGCTGTGGGAGGACAAAATGCGGTTATAGAGGTATATGAGAATTAAATAACACTACTGAATTACACTGAATAATTATAAATGTGGGTGTCAAATTACCCTGAAGTTGTCAGGATCTACGTGGAGCTTCTCAGAGTGCAGCACACTCAGCTCGGCATAGGTGGCTTTGATGTTGTCCATGTTCTTCACAGCTCTGTCCAAGCCATGAAGGACAGTTGTGCCATGAGCAGCGACCATTGGGTTTCCCAGGATGGCAGCGGCGTTGTACAGGTTTCCGAACTTAGCGAAGTACCTCTGGGTCCAGGGATAGACGATAAGGCACCTAGGAGACAGAAACAAGGAGAGTTCATTAGATAAAAGTAGAGTAGTAGTTGTGTACATAAAGTTTTGGATGTGTCAGGGTTTGATACCTCGCCAAGGCCTGGGCACCAACAATTTCATAGTTCATCTTGGAGAAGAGGTCCTGGATGGTGGTACGCTCAAACTCTGTCCACTCAACCATGTTTGCGATCTAGAGTTTCAGACAAGTGCCTTGATCAGAAGCTCAGAAGTCCTGTGGAGAGTGATTTTCACTGGGGAACTTTTAAACGCGTTTCATCAGCCCACCCCTTGGCAGGCTATTGGGTGACAAGTTTGTGGGTTGGCTCAATTGTGTCAGTCCAAGATATGCTTATCGGATTTGTGTTTACTGTTGCCGTGTAATTTTTACTATTACTTCACAGCCTAACACATTTAGAAATCTAAAAATAAACAGTTTTTTAAAGCACAGATCATCAGAAGTCGGATCATTCTTTAAAAAGCTTGTGACTGAAATGAAATAGATGATTTCGGTTTAACACGCAAGGAAATCTACACAGAGACATTGGATTTGGTTTATTTATTCAATTTGATAATAAACAAAACAAATTTGTAACATTAAAAAACTGTATAAAATCTCAAATACGACGAAAGAAATTCGTCGTACTTTAAAGGCGCCCAATGAGGCATATTTACAAAAGCATCAATATTTAAAACTATAATATTAATTGTGTTAATTTTAAAAAATTTTGATAACATTAAAAAAAAAAAAACTTTGATTTTTTTTACTTGGTTTGCTCACTGGGGACCCACAGACATATATTTTTATGTAGCTTTAAATGGCGTTAATATAAATAGAACTAACCTGATAGCTTTGTAAATCAATAATAAATCAATCAATAAATTAAATACATAAATAATTGTTTATCGGGCACATCGCCAATCCATAAGCAAAACTCCTTAAGACCTTAAACGGGCAAAGAATATGATATAATACTTGTTCAGTGAAACATAAAAAGTCACATACTTTGACATATAGTTATGCTATATGTTATATGTATTCCCATGTTCAGTAATGTTATGTACCTATATCGTTTGGTAACGTCCTGCTTTCCAGAACGAAGTCTTCTAGCGTCCCCTGCTGTCCATCAATTCATTGGCTTGCGTCCGTGTTAAAAACAATTCATGACTCTCACTTTAACCAACAGAGGGCAACAGATTCAGATTCAATTAGTTTTTTGGCAAGGTAAAAAAATAGATTTTTCAGATTTAATAGGCATTTAAAAAATTAATTTACCTTGCCAAAGCAAGGGTACATTAAATATACATATCTGCATATATACACACGTGAAAAGTATATACGAATATTTAGGTCTATGTCTATATAAACAGTCAAATAAAAGTACTTTTAAGTACTAATAATAACTCATTAAAATGACATTTTTGCATGTTGTACGATGTTTTGCTTATTTTCTGGTCGTGGTCCTGTTTCACTGCTCGTGCTTTTGTCATAGCAGGACTTAATGGGCTTGTCGAGGTTTCTCCCAGTTTGTGCTTTTGTGGATTCTGGTTTGTCTTTTTGGTGGGTTATGGGGGTTCTTAAATTTTTGCATAATTAGGAATTAGTTGTTAAAAAATGCTGTTCTGTTTTCACTTTATTGTGTGTAGTGGGGGCACAGCTTGTCTCTTTATTGGTAGCCAAGTCTGTTTCTATCTGTATAGTTATGTTCACTGAGTCTGTACATTAAAAAAATTTTTTTTTTTTTTTTTTTTCCCTTTTTTTTTGTTTTTTTCCCCCCTTTTTTTTGGGCTTTTTTAAGGCATTTCAGGTTCCTTGTTGAGCTGTTGCTTCTGTCCAATGTTTTGGGTACTTTTTGTGTTTTATAATTTGATTTTGTTTTTAGGCATTTAGGCATGTTTTGAATAAAGTCACATATTTTTGATGTTTTTGTAAAGTTAGTTCTAAGATCAGCTGGCTGAGGCTAGCTGGGGCCCCTCTTGTGTGTCAGCTCTTGGTTGCTTGAGGCTTTGTGATGGAGGGTCAGAGTCTTGGTTTGTGAGTGGCCCCAAGACCTCACATCCATAAAGTGCTATAATTGATTGGATTATTTTTAGCCAGATTTCAATTGATATTTTTGTTAATACCTTTTTGCCTCATCTCTCATATTATTCACAGCTTTGTTGAAGAACAGCTTTGTTCTTTGTTACTGATCTTTATACCAAGGTATGTGTAGTTCTGAGTGTGTTCAAAGGGCGTGTTATTTAATTATGAGCTTGGTTTTAGCTACTGGTTTCATAATTTTAGTCTTTTTTGAGTTTAACTGAAGAGGTCAACTGTCACTTTATCTAACAGAGAGGGGACGCTCTCATTTTAACCAAAAGAGGGCACTCTTTCACTTTACCCAACAGTGGGCACGCTTTCATTTGTACCAGCAGAGGACACGCTTTCATTCTCACCAACAGAGGGCACGCTTTCATTTTAACCAGTGTGTTGCTGGGTCTTGTGGTCTGAAACGTTGTAATTTTCAAACAGACGATGATGCATGTTATTGGTTTGCTTTCAATGGGTGGGAAGGAGGTTTGCCCTTCTCAGTTACCACAAAAGATGTAGAGGCAGCTACAGTCTTCCAGCGCTGGCAGGTAGCAACTGAAGTGCCCTTGAGCAAAGCACCTAACCCCTGATTGCTCCCCGGACGCAGTAGTGTGCTGCCCACTGCTCCGGGTGTGTGTGTGTTCACTCCTTACCAGTGATGGGTTAAATGCAGAAGTCACATTTCGGGTGTGGGTTTCCATATCTGACAAATATGTCACTTTCACTTTCTTGGCTAGTGAGATGACACCAAGGTGATCTTTGTTTTGCTAGCATTCAGAAGAAGGTGATTGTTTGCTTACCGGTCCACTATTTGCTCATCTCTGTAAAATAACTCCTTTACTGTTGCTGAAGAAGCTCTTAAGTGGTGGGGTTTTTTTTGCAGACTTGATTGTATGGTTTGTACTGGGTTTAGCAGTACAACCATGATTCATTAGGGTGTACAATAGTGACCCCGTTCCAGTGCTCACTGTGAGCTTGTCATGCCTATCTTGTAAGCCTAAGTATATTGTAGAACCATTCGCCCCAATGATTTCTAGCTCACAATGCTTTTGAGAAACGCAGCTGTGTGGTGTTTTCATGTTCTCCCTGTGTCAGTGTGGGTTTCCTCTGGGTACTCCAGTTTCCAACACAGTCCAAAGACATGCAGGTTAGGTAAATTGGATATAATAATAAATTGCCTTTAGCTGTGTGAGTGTGTGTGTCTCTGTGAGTGTTTGCCCTACAGAAGTATGGGCCATCTATTTAGGGTGTCCCCCACCTATGGCTCGAGATGCTGGGATAGGCTCCATCCCTCTTGACCCTGAAGAGGACAAAGTGGGTTTAGAGCAGGTTTTTCATCTCAGATGAAAAAAGGAATGCCCCATTTGTAGTGAGTTGAATTTTATACTTCAGACCATATCATGTTTAAAATAAGTAATAATGATTATGTAATGATATAATGTTATTATATATTTTACTATATAGACTAACACTGGGAGTGTGTACTTGCAGTGATCTGCACTAAACACACATGGTTTTACAGCGATCTTATTACTGTGGGTATTACTATGAGCCAGTTGGCCTAAGATGTATGCAGTTTTATGTAGAAAATCATTTGCTCAAATAATTAGTTACTTAACGAGAATCATTTTTAAGATCTTAAATTTCCTCAGACCAAAAAGATCCTGGGAACACATCTGAAATACTCGATTATGAATAAAACATAAAACACAAACCAATCATCTGTGTGCTTTTTATTGAGAAATTTTATTCAGGCATCACACAAGTTGGTAAGGAATGAGGTTCTGCTCAGTGTTGCCTATTGATGATTATTGCCCACTGGAAGTTTAGCGGTATTTCTCAGAGAGAGCCAAGGCCAAGTTCTGGAAAAACTTGTCAACTGACACATGAACCTCTGGGGTGAAGTCTCCAGGGAAAAGCATGCCAATTACAACAATGACGTTGTGGGCAAGGATCTAGAAAGAAAAGAGAAACATCATAATCCATGACAATTAGAACATCTAATTCTGCTTCAACAATGATGTGGTGATTTTGTGATGTCTCCTACCTTGAAGTTGTTCGGGTCAACACGCAACTTGAAAGCGTGCAGCTCGCTGAGAGCTGCCAGACCTCCAGCAAGGTCATCCATTTTTGAAACGGCGTCACCGACTGCAGCCATGATAGTCTTTCCGTGCTTCTTCACAGGACCAGATCCAGGGCTCAGGTCAGCCCAGTGAGAAAAGTAGGTCTTGGTCTGGGGGTAGACGGTGAGCATTCTGACAAAAAATAAATAAATACATTATGGAAAATAAATGTGTGCGTATGGTCATCACAGCATGATAACACTGCAGGTTTAATTCACTGTATTGATTACAAAGTTACAATACAGCCCTATATGGTTTCTGTGGAAAAGCTATGTTAATTTATATAGAATTGTATAATTTCCAATACCTTGTCTATAATTCAATTTTATGAAGACAATAGGTCAGTATTACCTGCCGAGGGCTTCAGCACCGATTTCATCGGCCCTGGAGCTGATCTTTCCCCAGAGGGCCTTTACGACAGACTTGTCCTTGTCAGAGAGACTCATCGCTGCGTCTTCTTTTTCTCAAGTTATTGGCTTTAGAAAAAGATGTTGGCTGAGAGAGCAATTTGCATCACTTTTTATATAAAAGCAGAGAAGGGCACACCCTGGTAATCGGTACAAACCACACCTCTTCAACACTACTGCTGATCTCCAAAACATAGATGTCAAAAACGTGCCAATTTTATACTTCTTGTTTAATTAAGATAACAAACAAATTCCCTCCAAATGCTGCAAGAGCTGTAAGAATGCTACTTGGGCTATTTTTGGTTTTTTTTGCCTCTAGGCATACATTTCCTAATGTGATTTTTTTCCCTCACGTTCAATTGTTTTACTTCAATGAAACATTTTTAATTAAAGCTCAAAAGAATAAACAATTTAGATTTACTTTAACAGCCGTCTTTGCTCATATTTACCAAGGGTGCCAATATACTTTAATAGCTTCATAATGCTGTAAGCATTGAGGAATCTTTGTGCAACTGTCAGAAAATGTATGTACGTAATTAAATCATTATACATTTAAATTGAATTTATTTACTACATAGGTTTGTGAGGTATCTGTATTAATCCATTACTTTAAACTGATGCCATGAAATGAACTGCAGTAAAATGCTGGGAAATGCTAGGAAAATGCTTTTCCTGTTTCACTAGAAACTGCTTTAAATGTGAGCATATTTATTTTATTTAATATGATTTTATCTAATATGAAAATAAACATTTTAATATAAAACATTAAAAATAAATTATGATACTATTTTCAGAGTTTTGGAAGGCACCAAAAATAGTGAGATATATATTGGGAAAGTAATTGCATATCAGTTTGTTTACTAGAAACGGACAATTTCAAAGTTTTTTATCAACATTATAAAACGCAGCTGGAGCAAAAAGTCCATGTTTAATGAAATCTTTAAAAAAAACAACTTTAACTTTATAAAAATCTCATCAGTGAGGTCCAGACATGCCTGCGTCATTAAAAGATGCCAAAGAAATCGTCCAATAAGACTTTGCATCTTCTAATGGGCGGAGACATCACACATGAATAAATTGTGCCCCGATTTCTACATTTTTACAAGTGATTCTGCTGGACACCTTTAAGCAAGAACCTGTGCAAATCCTAAAGCTTCAACATGGTTGAGTGGACAGATGCTGAGCGCAGTGCCATCGCTAGTCTGTGGGGAAAGATGAATCCCGATGAAATCGGACCTCAGGCCCTGGCCAGGTATCGCGCCATCAAAATCGTAATGAACTATTTTGCAGCTTGTTTGGTGATATTTATTGCAGTTGTTAATTACTATATGCACTCAGGTGCCTGATCGTGTATCCATGGACTCAGAGATATTTCGCCAGCTTCGGGAACCTGTCAAGCCCTGCTGCCATTATGGGTAACCCCAAAGTGGCAGGTCATGGCAAGACTGTGATGGGAGGTCTGGAGAGAGCCATAAAGAACCTGGATAACATCAAGGCCACCTATGCCCCACTGAGTGTGATGCACTCTGAGAGACTGCATGTGGATCCTGACAATTTCAGGGTACGTTCAACCAGCAAATTTGGTTATCATATCAAATTTGGTTATCACATAATATTGTAATCATATCAATATATGATAATAATATATATACACACACACACACACACATATATATATATATATATATATATATATATATATATATATGGAGAGAGAGAGGTCTGTATATTTATCAAGTCATAATTATCTGTTTTTACAGGTACTCGCTGACTGTGTTACTCTCTGCGTGGCCATGAAGTTCGGACCCTCAGTTTTCAATGCTGACGTCCAAGAGGCTTGGCAGAAGTTTCTGTGTGTGGTGGTATCCGCCCTGAGCAGACAGTACCACTAGAGTCTCATCACAAAACACCAGCTGCAGAAGATCGCAGGGAGCAGATCTGTTAACATACAGATACAAATCTTATAAAACAAGATAAATAAAATAACGTTGAAAGCACTTTATTGTTCTGGCTTCTTTTTCATTTGACAAATCGCACGCTGTACTAGTAAGGAAAGGCTATGAAACGGTATTTGCCGCACTTGTGTCTGCACAAGAATCCTGTTACTACAATTTTTTACCCGAGGGTGCTCTTGAAGTAGGTTTTTGGCTCTTTGTAGGTTTATTTAAATAAACGGTAAGATTTAAGGCAGCAGCAATTTTTCCCTAAATGAACCTTGCAAAGGTTATGGTATCTTGTACACACTATGGGTGTTAACAGCATGAATTTAGTGATAAACGAAATATAATTTATCACAGCCTCCTGTGGCTACACAGCCTCATTTCACCATAAGATGTTGACATTCGTCTCATTTCATAGTTACGCTGAACATAACGATTTGATGTTACGGTAATGTAAAACACGGTTTTATGATTATTATTTGGACCAGAAAATAAAACGTCTTTTCTTTGCCCTTATCGTATGTGTTGGATTAATGTTCCTCGACAGCAATGGGTGTTCATTGTTTAAATTCTGTAAGAATAGTGATTAAACACGAATAAACTGCCTCTAAAAATCATATTAACCAAAAAGCTCCATTTTTATAGTAGTTTTCATTTTTTTATTCAAAAGTCTTTAAAACTACGACACTGTGTAAATTAAAAAAACGTATTGTCATCAATAACAAATTACTGTTTTTCATTATATTAGATTTTTGTACAGAACAAATCTTATTATTTATGTAGTATTTTATAGTATTGTAGTATAGTATAGTATAGTATAGTATATAGTATAGTATATAGTATAGTCAGGGTCACGGGAGACGAACCCAGTCCCAGACAGCGTTTTAACTGAAAAACAAATCACTTTATTTGTAAATAAACAAAACAACAACCCACGAGGGGGTAGAACAGATAACAGAACAGGCTATGACAAGAAATAAGGTCTCCAAAAAACAGAGCAAAAACGAATTTTAAAACCGGAAAACACGGAGACACAAAACACAGGACGAAAACACGGCGGGACAAAGACCCAGAAAACACGACCGACTCACAGCGCCGGCAAAAAGCCACGTAGGAAGCAGGACGATGAAGCAAGACAACGACGAACAGGTGCGCGACAAGACAAGAGAACAAGGGGGCGGGGCCAAGACGAGCGACCGGAGAGCACATGACGAATGTAAACAAAACAAAGGCCATGTGCTTCTACACAAGACGAAGACCCAGAGCATGAGTTCAGATCCAGACTCCAAGAAACAAGAACCAAGACTAGAAGGAGTCAGGATCTCCACACAACATGCTCTGACAGAGAACACGGGGATGTCAGGATCCTGGCAAGATCATCTAGAAGGACTCAGAACAGGAAACCAGAACCCTGACAATAGTATAGTATAGTATAGTATAAGTAGCCTTATAAGTAGTAGTTTTTTTCAAATAACATACACGTGCACTATTGTGCAGGGCTGCGTTTCTCAAAACATTGTAAGCCTAAGTATATCTTAGAACCAACTGCACCAGTGGCCTCTCCGATCCAACTTAGCTCACGATGATTTTGAGAAAAGCAACCAAGGTTCAAACTTCCAGGCATGTTGCATGAAAAGTGATGACATAGTGAGCAACAGCGCATGCAAGCTAATGAATCTGCTAAACGTAAAATGAGTAAAGGCAAAGTCACGAAAACAACGCATTGCAATAGTCCAGACAAGAACAGGTAGAATTAAAATGATAAGCTCTTTAGGCATTGACATTAAACTCCATTACGAGTTTTAGCTACAACCTTGACTTCCATGCTGCTGCTGCCTCAAATCGATTCCACTGCGCTTATTCAGAGTCCATATAAATGAAACTCCATTCCGTGTTTTCATTACTCGTGCCTGCTGCACTCCAGCATCACAGCGTAGTATCTGGTGCCCATGTGGGTCTGCCTGTGTGGCACATACTGTCACTACACAAGCTGGTATTAAAGTGAAGGTTCATCGTTTGTTAGCCTGTTGCTTTTAAAAGGCACCATGTGGTCTTTGTTGCAGCATTGAATTACAGTTACATTTACACTGTTTATAATAAAGCTAACAGTTATCTGACGTTTTTTCTAGGCTAGCTAGCTACATCAATCAACCAGTGTCAGCAGCCTTTGAATCGTGGTCAATAGTTGTTGCACCAGCGCTGTGGTGATATTAATGCCAAGGTGGTTATATGGTTATCCTCACTGAGGACCCACCCACATTTATTTATTTTGCCATATTTGAAAGTGTCGGCAGACATGGTTTGGGATTTATTATTAAATGTGTTCACAATTGGAAAGACTTTAAAACAGAAAATAACAAAAATAACAATGAAACAACTAACGTCCTTTATTTTTACTCAAGCTTTGGCAGAAAAAGCACCACTACAAAGTCATCTTATTTAGCATTTTATTGTTGCACACACTCTTATATATGTGCAGGTACTAACACATGCAATTTAAATACCACATAACTATTGTCTTGAAATATATGATAATGCAGGCGTTAACAAACTGTTCATGTGCTGTTGAATTGACCTTGCTGGTAAAATAGCAAACTCTACCAGGGTTCATGGCGGAACATAGCTCGGGTTTAAGGCCCAGTCATACATACCTATCTTTGCTTACATCAGTAGCTAAAATACATTAAAGATGGTCACTATCTTTAGTGAGAAGTTCAACCATCTTCATTCATGAATCAACACCATGGACCTGGCTGGACCAGAGGTAGGCAGAAAATAAAAGACATAGAAAGAGGAAACAACTTTACTGACTTTCTCCATGCAGTTAAATAAACATTTTGGGAAATGAGTGTTCATGACTGTGCACGCAGAGGCTTAAACTAACAAGTTGTGCAACACAGTATGAAGGGAAATGTCATTATCATGCACACTTGGCATAGGTTGTTAAAATACAGCAGGATAATTCTATAGGCCACCTGCATGTAATAGTGTGTCATATGGAAACAGTGTTTGTTTCGTAGCTGTTTTGTAGCAGTGGTTGCTGTATGTTTGATTGTTTCATCTCCATTGTTGCCAGACCTCATTTTGGTTCTTGCTCAGATAATGTCACTTAAACTTAATATTTGATTAAATTTGTTTAAAGAACCACTGCTAAACACTGGACCTATACTTGTTTGTGTTTGTATTAAGACTAACTAAAACAATAATCTATAATAACAATCTACCACTGCTGCTAAAGGTAGAGGAAGCACTGCATATGGATTAGTGTTTGAACTTGAATGGAACAGATTTAAGTCATGTGGACTGATTGACTAGTAGATATAATCGGGACTGGACTTACCAACTGTCCCTTACAACTTACCAACTATGTTAAATGGAAAGTAGCTTACATAAAAGTCGCTAATATCGCTTGATGGCGTCACACGCTATTTAGCATATTCATGACGCCATCGTCATATTTGCAATATGTCTAGAGTCGGCTCAAGTTTAAAGTCAATGTTAAAGTTTAAATATATGTAGACCACGTCAGTCTCGCTAGACTGTAGCAATTGATTCAAAGGGACAGGGACACCTAAAAATTAAAGTTTGCTGTTAATTTACTTACTCTCAACGTGCCATCCAAGATTTTTTTTTTGGTGATAACTGTAAAGATCTTTTTTAGCTGAATCACCTACACCTTGTATGACCTGAGAGTAAGTAAATAACAGAAAATTTTCATTTTGGGGTGAACTATCCCTTTAATACGTTAATTGGAAATTGAAAATGTAACTTCACTGTAAACAACTGCTTTACACAACTGCTTATGATGCTGTAAACAACAAGCATCATAAATAAATGTACATTTTACATTTTTTAAGTATAGCAGTTTGTTGCTTCTTTACAGTTTAATTGTACTTAATGATTTACACTGGCGTATGGAGCCAGGCCAGCTTTGATGTTTCAACACTAACTGAACATTTTTATTTTCTTATCAGGTCAGAATTAAAGCCTATAACTAAAGCATGACAGAATGTTGCTCTACACCTCTGACACAGGATGAGTTCATGCTGTTAATAAGCCCATAACTCGTACACAAAATTGTATATATTTCAAAATCGCATATATTTAAAAAAAGTGTTATTTTAATAATATTACATCTACAGGAACTAGTTAATTTACAATTGTACATGTATTAGACACATAAAATGTGTTCCTTTTTACTTGCAACAGATCTAAACCGATTTTATATGGTCCAGTTATCAATTTATTATGTTGCCAACCTCCTCCCATTTTGCTTTAAATTGCATATTAACTGACTAATATAATTGAAAGACTTCATTTTTGGCATTTCAACCCTTATTGTAGGATCGATTAGCTTACAAGATGCTTGCTTTATAGACCTTGGGGATTTCGTTAGGACAGTGATTAAAAACTGTGTTCTCAAATGAAATCATCAGAAAAGACGAGGTTGTTAGTTTTACCAAGGCTGTTTTAAAGTACGCTATTATAAAGGACTGAACGTTTTTCTGTACTCAAATACAGACTTGTATTTGTGTGGATGTCTCACACTCATAATTGAGATGACATTCTCATGATGTCGTTATATTTCCATGGTATGATTAAATCTGAGTCTGTTACCACTCCTGTATTTTTATGATCTATGATCACATAATGATCGCATAATGCGTAACGACATAAACTTTCGATTTCCTATATTACCAGAAGTACTTTTCAAAATAAAAACATTTGCTTAATTCGATGCATTGAGAAACCATTGTAAGCTCTTTACCCAGACAAAGGCTTTACATACAACTGGGAACACATCTGGAATGCATTATTAATAAAACACATATGAATCATCAAGTTTATTGTTTTTGAGAAATTTTATTCAGGCATCACACAAGTTGGTAAGGAATGAGGTTCTGCTCAGTGTTGCCTATTGATGATTATTGCCCACTGGAAGTTTAGCGGTATTTCTCAGAGAGAGCCAAGGCCAAGTTCTGGAAAAACTTGTCAACTGACACATGAACCTCTGGGGTGAAGTCTCCAGGGAAAAGCATGCCAATTACAACAATGACGTTGTGGGCAAGGATCTAGAAAGAAAAGAGAAACATCATAATCCATGACAATTAGAACATCTAATTCTGCTTCAACAATGATGTGGTGATTTTGTGATGTCTCCTACCTTGAAGTTGTTCGGGTCAACACGCAACTTGAAAGCGTGCAGCTCGCTGAGAGCTGCCAGACCTCCAGCAAGGTCATCCATTTTTGCAACGGCGTCACCGACTGCAGCCATGACAATCTTTCCGTGCTTCTTCACAGGACCAGATCCAGGGCTCAGGTCAGCCCAGTGAGAAAAGTAGGTCTTGGTCTGGGGGTAGACGGTGAGCATTCTGACAACGAAAAAAAATAAAAATATATGCGTTCAGAAATTAACCAACTATTAACAACCAGATGGATTGTTCATTACAAGAATGAAGATACATATACGATTCTCCGTGAGAAAAGTTCTTGGTAAGATAAACATTTACAAATTCCTGTTCAGAGTCAAGAACATTTAAGACAATAATGTCAGAATTACCTGCCGAAGGCTTCAGCACCGATTTCATCGGCCCTGGAGCTGATCTTTCCCCAGAGGGCCTTTACGACAGACTTGTCCTTGTCAGAGAGACTCATCGCTGCGTCTTTTCCTCAGTTTGGATTGTCTTCAAAAAAAGATGGTCGGCGAACAGATGAAATTGTCCCACTTTTTATATAAAACTGGAAAAGGATACACCCTGATAATCGGTCCAAACCACACCTCTTTAACGTAAAGCTGCTGATCTTCATTCTGGTGCCAAATCAAAAACGTGACACAGTCCTGTTTGGTTAATTAAGATAACAAAAATGCATTTCCAAGTTTTTTATGTGAGTATTTTAACAATGATAAACTATTTTTACAATTAAACTATGAATTTTGAAATAAATGTAACTAATTTCCAACTATGCACGCTGGTATAATATTCATTTATCCGTTCGTTTAAAATGATGTACATAACATTTGTTTACTAATGCTTTGCTTTGTTGGCTAACTAATTTCACTGAAGTATACATATTTTATTGTATTTGTTGTATTTTAAAAACCTAAAGAATGAAATTTAATGGGGTATATTTTGAGAATGGGTTGATGGTTTTTAGGGCGACCAAAATTTGTTTAACCAAACCTGTTCACAGACATCGATCAACACAAAGATTAAAAACGTTGCTGACGTTTAATCTTACAAAACAACTAACTTCTTGGACTTAATCTGATAAGTGAGGTCCAGATATGCATGCGTCATTAAACTATTTCTGAGAAATCATCCAATAAGACTTTGCATCTTCTAATGGGCGGAGACATCACACATGAATAAATTGTGCCCCGATTTCTACATTTTTACAAGTGATTCTGCTGGACACCTTTAAGCAAGAACTTGTGCAAATCCTAAAGCTTCAACATGGTTGAGTGGACAGATGCTGAGCGCAGTGCCATCGCTAGTCTGTGGGGAAAGATGAATCCCGATGAAATCGGACCTCAGGCCCTGGCCAGGTATCGCGCCAACAAAATCGTAATGAACTATTTTGCAGCTTGTTTGGTGATATTTATTGCAGTTGTTAATTACTATATGCACTCAGGTGCCTGATCGTGTATCCATGGACTCAGAGATATTTCGCCAGCTTCGGGAACCTGTCAAGCCCTGCTGCCATTATGGGTAACCCCAAAGTGGCAGGTCATGGCAAGACTGTGATGGGAGGTCTGGAGAGAGCCATAAAGAACCTGGATAACATCAAGGCCACCTATGCCCCACTGAGTGTGATGCACTCTGAGAGACTGCATGTGGATCCTGACAATTTCAGGGTACGTTCAACCAGCAAATTTGGTAATAAGAATAGTATATATATATAAGACTATATATATATATATATATATATATATATATATATATATATATATATAGATAGAGAGAGAGAGAGAGAGAGAGAGAGAGAGAGAGAGAGAGAGAGAGAGAGAGAGAGAGAGAGAGGTCTGTATATTTATCAAGTCATAATTATCTGTTTTTTCAGGTACTCGCTGACTGTGTTACTCTCTGCGTGGCCATGAAGTTCGGACCCTCAGTTTTCAATGCTGACGTCCAAGAGGCTTGGCAGAAGTTTCTGTGTGTGGTGGTGTCCGCCCTGAGCAGACAGTACCACTAGAGTCTCATCACAAACGCATTCTGCATTGCAGAAGATCGCACCGCGCACATTTGTTTTCACGGTGGGATTAATATTATAAAATAAAAGGATGCTAAAATCAATTACTGTTGTTTGCTTTTATTTATACACAAATCACAAGTTGCATATGGCACCGTGTAAAATAAAGGTTCTTTGCCTATTCCACGTTATCTCCGTGTTAAAGGTTCTTTGTGTATTGGGTTATTTGGAATTTTAAACATTTTTCATTGGCGACACGTCTGTAGGCATCGACATTTTATTTTCTCCTTTCTACAACTGAGCGTTTCACAAGGAATGATACGTTTACACATTGTGGGTGTTTACCGTATAAATTCAGTGATAACATTTATTAAAACCTATAGCTGTACAGCATTATTTCGCAGTATGTTGACATTCTTCTCGTTAGTAATGTGGGTTGTTTTGACAAGCCATTTTGTCTAGAAATTTTACTTTACTCGTAATGTTTTCATCTTCCTGACATCACAAGTTAAGGTTAAGATTCACAATCTAACTGATCTCAGCAACTACACATAAAATCCACATTTTTAAACTTAAATCTGTATAAAGGATATAAATCTACACGTAAGTTTAAAGTGTATACGGTGTTTAATAAAGACATTTAGCAAAACATTTTATATAACATATCTTAATAAAACAAAATGCACTTTGTTACATATATGAAGTTCATGTTTTTATATCGCGAAGGTGAAAGCTGAATTAAAACTTTTGTGCTATATGTGAAGCGAGAGAGTTAATCTAACTACAACCGGGGCAGAAAGAAGCAGGAGGGTCTGATTCTGGCGGGGGTCAAATTCTGCATTGCACGGTTTCACGTGCTTGAGAAATGTGGCCTAAACGAGGATTTCAGACTTCAGAAATGAGAGCACCCCTTCAGTCCTCAAAATGTAACTATAAAGCCCTATGTAAGTAAACTGCAGAACATAAGTGTTCTGTTGCATTCAATTCTCAGTTCCGAGGCTTGCTTCTACGTATGCTAGAGAGAGTTTGTTAGAGTTTCCATGTATGTTGACTAACTCCTGCATCTCAAGTAAAGACACACTTGTTAAACTGTTCCCTTGTCTCACGGCTGGTCATCCAACATAAACTATTAAGGCCAATATTGAAAGCTACACCATCTGTTTCAGGCGACATTAGAAAAGGCACAGTAAGTGTCACGGAAACACCAGGCTCCGCCCCCAGTTAACGATCCCATTCACCAGAATATTAATCACACTCACCTGTTCGCCATTTCCCCAATCACCTTCTGCACTATAAAAGTACACACTTCCCTCCGGCACACTGTCTGGTCTCCAACTGGAAAAGAACTCATTCCCATGCGAATTATCTGTCTGCTATAGATTTCCCCCATCACCATTGTCTTCCCTGTGTTCTCCATTGTCTTCCCTGTGTTCTCCATTGTCTTCCCTGTGTTCTCCATGTGTGTGTGCTCCAGTGTTCCACAAACCCGCTCTGATATCAGCTCCTGGAATCCATCGTCATGTCCACTCACCACGATCTGGTAAACGACATCAGCTACATTATTTGCCATCATTAAAATCAGTTTAAAACCATGGGTAAAAGCCCTTAAAACACAATAAACTGCCTATAACTTGAAGTTTTGCAAATATATAGCCTCAAGTCCTGTTGGCAGGCTCGCCAAAACCAAAGTTTTTGACGCGGTATACGAGAACCAATCAGAAATCTTTTAATAACTTTCTGTGAGGGGTGTCTCTAGAAGCTACATACCACATTTCGTACAACTCGGACAAATTTTGTGGGAGGATTTCGGAAAAGTAGGCTTTAATAAAATTCAATATGGTGGACAGGAAATAAGGTGCAATATAAAATTTGGTATCGTAGGATTCGACATAAGACAGCAAAACTAAGGATGTATTTGAAATAACAATAGGTTGAATTTTTCATGTTGTATTCATTTTCATAAATTTTATATTTTGACCACTAGGGGCACTGACCTAAAATTTTACAGGTCCTCTCAAAACATGGAAGTTTCGTATCGATGCACTAAAGTTTTGCTAAGATACAGCCTGTCCTATTGGCAGGCCCGTCATTGAAACTGTTGACACAGTGTACGAGAACCTTTTGATCAATTAAAAATCTTTTAATAACTTTCTGTGAGGGGTGTCTGTAGAAGCTACATACCACATTTCGTACAAATCTGGCAAATTTTGTGGGAGGAGTTGGAAAAGTCGGAACCATGCCGAGTTTCGCAATGGTACTATCAGGAACACAACAGAGATCCAGTTGCGGTTAACAGTCTTTATTTAGACAGCGAGTATTTCACAGCAGAAATGCGAATAGAAGCAGATGTAGGGCGGCCGGGGGATGAGAGGGCGGGGCAGCAGGAACCGGGAGGGTGGCTGGTCGGCGGACAGGCGGAGAAGCGGGTGACACTACGGGGTCGAGAGAGAGAGAGATGGTGACGAAACCGGAGAGGCGATCTGCAAAACAGGGTAATGGCAACAAAAAGAGGACACGAACAAGGCTAGAGTCTCCGACAAGACAAGACTTGAGGTCAGCTAGCGGTTACCACCGAAACGATCTGACAACGGACGTAATACGAGAGGGGTAAATAAAGGGGAAGCAATCAACGGGGAACAGGTGCGGAGGAATATAACGACACAAGTTAACAAGGAGGGCGGGGAGACGCGGACGCTGGAGCACGTGGCGAGCTGTCAAACAATGCCGCGGCTCCGACAGAAAACAATAACAGACACGAAGACCAAAACGTGGTTGCAACGGGGTCGTTTTTGACTTACTATTTATGGATAATAAATTTAACTACACATTAATAGACTTGTCAAGTGCCTGCTAAGACGCTACATCTATTTCCGCATTTTTGCGGAAACATGACAGGACGTCATGTAGATGATTATATAAACAGGGCCGGAATACTCTTTAAAACTGCGAAATTCTCTGCATTCAAACATTGTTAAAAACATTTGGGATTATGGAAGTACACATGTGAACAAAACGGGTCATAAGACTGTGTAACAATACTACATTATTTGGTCGTCTTTTGCACACCTGCGCATAACCTAAATAAGCAAGTTCACATATCTGAAAAATACCAGTTGGCAAAAACAACAGACGGTCAGTAAGCACGTACACTTTGGAGTGGTTTTGGGGCTAACCGAATCTTATTACCATCATTCATAGTGTTCAGGAGCTCACCTGCCCCGCCTCCTGTGTGAAATTGCGAGATGTCAAAGAAAACTTTGATACTTAAGTTAATAATAAAAAAAAAATCGGTGCACAGATATATAGTAGATGTATTTTGTAAAACGTTTGCAACTATTATATCGCCTGTTACATCGGGAATATTTAACACATATTAAGACTTTATAAGCCGAGAGAACAATAAAGAACACGGCCGCTGCAAACTATACCAACTTTGTCCCTATGCGTAATTAAAATGCCGGAATACCGTTAAGCAAGCAAGTGTGGGTTTTGGGACAGGCGAGTAGCTGTCCATACTGTAGGTGCTGAAATGTAACTATATTGTCGCTGGCCATTGTAAATTAATGTAGTTGTTCCACTTCTAACAAAAAAAAAGTAAGCTTATCCAAGCATCATTTACAACCCCCAATAAACGTTGTGTGTACGGAGAATTTGCATTATATAATATTTAAATCTCATTTACTGGCAAACGTCTCATATTTTCGCTAAGGTTTAACGTTAAAGTTTAACCACATAGTCTGCTAAAACATGTTCGGCATGGCGAAGAACTTTAGCAGTCAATAGCTCTTTATTAATTTTAATTTTCTGCCGATATATAAAGGACAAGCAATCATGCAACTTATTTGTCCCTCTACCGCTGCACGTAACACACTGATGTCACCCCCACTGACGTTGCTCAAATAAACACTAAGAGACATTTTCAATTGCAATGAATTTTATTAATTGCATCTGACATTTAATAGTCATATTCTGACATAATCTTTAAGTGCCTCTGTTAGCAGATAAGAAGGTTGCTGAGTGATGTAATTATCTATATTTATCAGCTAGGGCGGCAGATACAGCGCAGAGGAACTTGTCCAGAGCCACGTGGACCTCTGGGGTGAAGTCAGAGGGGAAATTAACTGCAAGAGCCACGAGGATGTTATGGGACAAAATCTGGAAAAACACATGAACAATTAATAGCTTATGAATTAATTACCCCGATCCAGCATTTCACTTTATACTCATCTTTTCAGCTCATTTATCTAAACTAGGCGTGTCAGATTTGTAAAAGATTTATGTAGTTTACTGATCCAACACATTAGCCAAAGTCATTGACACAAGATGGAGTCTCTCACCTTAAAATTTCCAGGATCTATACGAAGCTTAGTGGCATGAATATCACTCAGGTCGCTCAATCCACCAACAAGATCGTCCATTTTACCCACAGCATCAGTGATGGCTCCCATCACAATTTTGCCATGCTTCTTTACTTGAGGAGAGTTGGCAGAGGTGTCAGCCCAATGAGAAAAATATGTTTTGGTTTGAGGGTAGACAACGAGCATTCTGCGAAAGAGAAAATACAACGTTTGTATTTTTATGCTTAAGCTTGGCAAAATGTTTCTGCATTGATTTGTTGGTGGTTTTGAAATCAAACGTGAATTAAAAATAGCGCTCTTACCGTACTAGAGCTTCCTGGCCTATGGCGTCGGCCTTTCCAGCGATTTTACCCCAGAAAGCCTTGACAAAGGCTTTGTCCTTACTTGTCAAACTCATTTCTCGACCCTTTTAACTTGCGTATCAGAGAAGGAAAGTTTTAGGTGTAAGAGAAGGGGATCTTTTTTATAATACGCAGTGCTGCCACACCCAACGTCGCAGTCAGCCCCGCCTCGAAACTTAAGCCAAATATTGCTGATGTATTTTATACATTTATATTTCATTATTTATTTTTATTATTCAAACATTACCACATACCATAAGTCGAAGATTAAAGGGTTCACGAAGGAAATGGTAACACAACTTATCAAATACGGCCATAACAATTTATCATCTTACCAGAAACAAATCACAATCATTCTTGTCTGTTGAGGATTATGACAACACATTTGTCATTAGAAAAAACAAAAATAGTATGTCGTACTCATCTCGCATTTCTTTTGGCTGACAACAAAATACATTTGAGTGCTTGTTTGAGAGATGCTTCTGGGTCATTTAAGGACAGCACATTTCACCTAAAGGGTGGGTCAGTTTTTAAGGAACAGGACATTCACCGTTATCAAAACTGTTCCAAATTAAGAACATTGAAACGGGAGGAGCAGGTCTGAACGTCCAGATAAAAAGAGCTGGCGCTGATTCAACCTCAAAATTAACAAATGTTAAATGTGTTCATAAACCGTTATTATGATACTTGATTTAATTTAACGTGAAATAATGAACAACTTTTTACTTGTTGCACCTAAATATTTTTTCCATGAATTCTTAAAACGCACAAATGAGCCAAATTAACTGTTTAATCAGTAAAATAAAAATATTGATAATCGATAAACCTTCTCCTGTTTGTTCAGTAGAAAATCAAGGGCATTATTCCTGGCAATATACAGCTTTAACTACAGCAATGACATTTTGCCATCCACTTTCTATCTACTATGAATGATTGCCTTGTGTATTTCAGTACAATGCAAAGTTATGAGATTTAACATTTTCAATACATGTAACATTTACCATATTTATGTTTTCTAATGCTTGGGTTTAGAGAAATCACAACGTAATGCTTCTGTCTCGAAAATGCTCTAAAAACAATCACAATGAACACATTCAAAGGATCTACATTCGTAATTTTGATAACTAAAATATATTTTTAATATTTAAAATATTGCAAACGTTTAATGTTTCTGAAAAAAATTACCTTAATAGGTTATAATCAAAATACAACATTAACTGGGACAGTATCCAAGTACGAACTATAGCCAATCCTTCTCAGCGTCTGATGTGGGGCGGAGAGCGCAAGTATAAATGAAACGGCGTTGCTCTCTGTTCAACACTGACACTTGTAAGGAAACAAGGAAATAAAGTCTAATCACAATGGTGGAGTGGGCAGCTTCCGAACGCAAGATTATTGCTGATGTCTGGGGCAAAATCAACATTGGTGAAATTGGACCCCAGGCTCTGGCAAGGTAAATGCTAATGTATATCAAAGATGTTTGTACATAAGTACTAATGCATTTTGAATGGACTAATGGATACGCTTTCATTGTTCCATTTGGTTTATGTGAAAGGGTGCTGATCGTATATCCCTGGACTCAGAGGTATTTTGGTTCTTTTGGAGACCTGTCTTGCCCAGCTGCAATCCTGGGCAACCCAAAAGTGTCTGAACATGGCAAAATTGTGCTGGGTGCGCTGGACAAAGCCGTGAAGAACTTGGATGACATTAAAGGCCTTTACGCCAAATTAAGCAAACTACACTATGAAAAGCTAAACGTTGATCCCGACAATTTCAGGGTACATTTTGTCATTTCAGAATGCAGTTATATTAAAATATAATATTTTACATTATTTTTACAATATTTATAATATAATAATATTATTTATTTTATATTGACTGTTGTTATAAATGCACTTAATTCCCACAGCTGTTGGCCGATTGTCTAAGCATCGTCGTTGCGACCAAATTCGGATCCGCTTTCAGCCCTGAAGTTCAGGCTACCTGGCAGAAGTTCCTGTGTGTGGTAGTGGCCGCTCTCTCCAGCCGTTACTTCTAAAGAACTGGTGAAGATCTACAAGGAGCCACACTATTTCTCTGCATCAGTCCATTGATAGTTTAATGCATCAGATATATTAAATCATATTAAATCATTTAATAAAGTACTAAATCAGTATGAAATGTTGTTTGTCTTTATTAAGTTAATCGTCTAGACTTGTGCAGTAAAAATCACTCATTTAAGTATCAGCACGACACATGATCTTACAAATAATTTTTAAGAGGTTTCCATTTTGCTGAAGAGTATTGCATTTGCTTGGGATGAGAAGAACCTTATAAAAACAATGATGCTTTGTTCAAGGCAATAGGGCTGTGATTAGCTCTTGCTTCTGTATTTGTAAGTGCCCTTGTAAGTGGGTTGGGCCTAAAATATGAAATTGGTAAGTATTAGGCTACTTAATAAGACTTGAAGCAAGATAAATCATGTTTGGTACTGTTGCATTTACACCCATCATCATGATGTGCTTCGAGAGGTTCGTCTTGAGGCGCATCAAGACCCTGCTGCCATCACTACCACGCTCCATCTGGCCCTCACCCACCTGGACAATAAGGACACATATGTTCGAATGCTGTTCATAGACTTCAGTTCAGCATTCAACACAATCATCCATTAGTACCTGATTGGAAAACTGAACCTGCTGGGCCTGAACACCTCCCTCTGTAACTGGATCCTGGACTTCCTGACTGGGAGACCTCAGTCAGTCCAGATCGGGAACAGCACCTCAAGCACCACCACACTGAGTACTGGGGCCCCACAGGGCTGTGTGCTCAGTCCATTGCTGTTCACTCTGCTGACTCACGACTGTGTAGCAATGCACAGCTCGAATCACATCATCAAGTTCGCCAATGACACAACAGTGGTGGGTCTCATCAGCAAGAATGACGAGCATACAGAGAGGAGGTGCAACAGCTAACAAACGGGGTGGGGGGAAGGGATATTTTTTTTTTTGGAAAAAAGAAAAAAAAAAATGGGTTTTTTTTTAAGAAAGGGGGGGGGGGCTGTTTATTTTTAAAAATTAGGGTGGTCCAAAAGGAAAAGAAAAAGGGAAGATGGTTGTTTTTTTTTTTTAGGAGGAGGAAACAAAGTAGTTTAAAAAAAAAGAAAAATAAAAAAAAAAAGAAAGGACAGCCGGTATTTTTTAAAAAGAAAAAAAAAGGAAAACCAAACCCCAAACCCAAAAAAAAAACAAAGGAGGGCGGATGGTTGGGATGCTGGGGGGGTGGAAACATCGCCGGGTTTGGGGATTGCACCATCTAGAACGCAAAGCCCCTTCAGCGGATAGTGAGAACAGCTGAGAAGATCATCAGGGTCTCTCTTCCCTCCATCACAGACATCTACACATCACGCTCCATGTGCAATGCCAACAGCATTGTGGATGACCCCACACACCCCTCACACACTCTTTACCCTTCTGCCATCTGGTCAACGGTGCCAAAGCTTTCGGGCCCTCACGACCAGGCTATGCAAGATTCTTCCCCCATGCTATCAGGCTCCTCAATACATAGAACTGGAGCTGAAGGAACACACACGCCCACAACACACCCGTTTTATCCTACACCCTGCAATCTTTTGGCACGTTAAATACTATTTGCTGCTGCTAAATACTTAAACTGTACATAGTCGTTTTTAACACTTATGTTAACACTTATCTTTATTTCACCAGGATCACTCTGGAACAGAACTGTGTGCTGGTCGGCGCTGCATTGGGACATACTACGTCCATTGTCTGCCCCAGACATCATTGTGTCTTGTGCTGTCTGAACATGTTTGCACTTTGTGCACTTTATGTATAAATTATGTAGCCTTGTAATTCTGTGTTGTTCTGTGTTCTGTGTTTGCACAAGTCATTTCAACTTACTCTTTGTAATCCTGACTGATGTTGAGTTGAGGTAACTTATAAGAAATAGTTGGGAAATTGCTTAACCTATTTTTTAAGTTATACCAGTAAGGATTTAAAATACTACATTGAAATTACTTGTATATCCAAGTTGATTAAACTTAAAAATTTAATGCAGCAAAGTTTTTTTTTGCAGTGTAACAGAGCTGGGCCTATAATGCAAGTTCAACACAGCAACACAGTGTTGCGCACAGACCCTTTTGTAGGAAGTGCAGAATTTTGCCAGTTAAATCAGATGAAAGCAGTTCTACTTTCTCTTGAAAAACAGAATGTGTTTCAGTAAGATCAACCACTGATTTATACTGCAGCCACAAATTAAGACCATTTAAGTGACATTGCTTAAAATGTTAATCTCTGCTATAAACCCCTTGTCCAGCATTTGTGACAGAAACGTCTTGCTTTCTAATACTAGAAAAAAGTAAAGTAACTATCTCCACCTTGAGTTCACAAATGCATTGCCCTTGCTTAGCCCACTAACATCATTGTGTATCAGTAAGCCTCAGTACTCAGTCTACAAGTCTGCATGAAGATTATGAAATATAAGGCAGAGAACAGGTTTCATCAGGCAGACAGACCTTGTATTTTCACCATATACAAAGCACTGTCTAGTACTAACATCTTAACCTGCTCCAAATACAATCGTTTCACTTTCAAAGAGGAAATAATTGTTTGGAAAATGATTTCACAGGTAGTATAGGCCCAGTTTGTCCTCTGATAAACAATTGTCATCTGACAAACACACAAACAAACAAAGCTAAGCGGTGCCAGGAGTTGCCTGGTTTTCTCCAGAAACATCTGGGGCTAAAATATCAACTTATTTGGAGTTGTGTCTTACAATTTAATATATGATAGTATCAGGTAAAATATTTTTTTTCCAATATTTTATTTACTTTTTAACAGTGTGTTATTTAACTAGTAAGGTATAGGCCAGAATCTCACATCAGAACTAATAAGAGTTTCAATTGATAAACAGGCCTCATTTCTCCTACAAGCCACCAGTTGGCCTGACTAGGCCCAGTTTATGTTTTGCAGGCTATGCTGCTTTGCAAGTTTAGATATGCTTCTACCATGGTTAGCATTACCGGTGAGTCTGTACTAACCCAAACCCAAGACCAAAGCTTAGCTGTGGAGGCTCTATCAAGCAATAGCATGTTTGCTGGCTTATCATATCTAAGACAGGTCTTCAACGGGATTATCCATCTGCCAAACATCTCAATGATGTGACGTAGGAGATTTCAGCAGGATTCCCAATCTGCCAGACATCTCAGTAATGTGACATTAAAGATTCCCACATCACATAATTATATTGCAGCAAACCCAAGGTCCATTCAAAATAGCCGATTCCTTAATTTGACAGTAGTACTTTTCAGAGTTAAAACAGATTAAACAGAAACTGTGGCGTTTGTGGGTTCAGTCGAGATTTTTGTTCTATCAATTTCGATTCGTTTTTAGGAGTCAGTTGATTACTTCGTGGTCTGATGTGATGCAGAAAACTCGCGGAACTATTATATCCAGAGAGTTAGGTTTCCACGGAGCACATATTGTGTAACACCAAAACATTGGCGTCCAATTATCCGTTTTAGTACAGTATAACAATTATTTATGCAGTTTTATTAGTGACAGCATTTTATTAAAAAAAAATCGATGTGCTATCGGGCAAATGGTAACCGATTTTAGCTAGCTAGTAAAATCATCTCCTACATTGTATTTCCCGATGAGATACAAGAGAGGTTGTCAGAGTTTCTGTATACAGAATATCATATATTCAGTTAACCTCTTAGCTCCCCACTTATCCAGATGTTTAATGTAGTCATAAGATTGCACGTATTTAACAGGTTGCAGAAATACTTCGCTTAAGAGGTCAGGATGCACAAGCAGTGGTCTGTAGATTCAAATGCAGAAAAGAAAGTGATGTGGAAGCAGTCAGACTCCAGCCTGCTGCAAACGGGCGAAAAAACAAGCCCCATTAGCGTTATACTAGTTAGTTCTGGCAGCAGAGGAAATAAGTTGCTCTTCCGATACCCATTCCAGAAGGTTTGTGAAAGCACTTCATCGGCAACGTGTAAGTGTTGCAGTTTCCTTATTTACTTTTTTCTACAGCATGTTATTCTGTGCTTTAACTGTAAACTTCAATATAACCGGACGAGGGCACACCTGCAGTTCTCTCTGATTGACGTTTTGCATATGAGTGTTTAAGACATCTTCATGTTACACCAGATATTACATATATAATAGATACCCAAAGAAAATGTTTGTGTTTTTGTGTTAAAGCAAAACAGAGGAGTCCATATGCGCTGTATACCTCAGGTGATTCTACAGAGGATCAGGATGGTGTTTCAAGGTTAGTTTTCTGGATCTCTTTGACTTAATTTAAGTTGCTCTTGAACTACTTAAGATGTTGTTTTTGTTATAACAGTACCAGGGTTGGGTTTTGCTTTTTTGCCATGTTGTTTGTGAACTAATTGCATTTGTTGTTGTCCAGAAATATCACAAAGTTAACAGAGGGGCGGAGTTTATATAAATTCTGGGGCTCATGACATCACAGACCCAGGAAGAAGAAAGTTGTAGTTTCTTTCAGCTATTTATTGTAGTCCTTAAAAAGCAATTTCAGTTAAAGAGAATATCTCTCTTTGCAGTGAACTTGGAGTGTTGTAACTTTGCAGACTGTTTATGCTCTGACAGCAACATTACACATTAACTAAAAGTGAAAAAGTGAAAACACAAAATAGGACCCCTTTAACTTAAATTAATAAATACTGTAGAACTAGTTAATTGTTAGTTCATGTAACGATTGTTAACTGATGTTCACAAATATAACTTATTGTAGTTAAGTGCTGCCAGACAAATCTTTCTGTCTAAACTAAGATTTTCTATGTAACATCAGGTCAACCTGAAATGGATGTCTTGATTACTTGGTTTGTTTGTGACATATGTTGTCTGCTACATTTTTCTTTTTGCTTTTTGTTTCGTTTTTTCTTTCTTTGTGGCCCTATTCCCATTTCAGAGAACACACCCCACTAACTGATGAACAGTTGGTAGCAGGGTAAGATAAAATCACCATTTTAAGCCACCTCTCCTTCTTCCAGAACACCAGTTTATGTTTACCTTTCTTCCCTGATACTTTGTCTTGCATATATGTTCTGTTTTGTTCACATGTATATGTATTCAAATTGAAAATGTAATCTGAGAAATTGTGGGTAATTACTATGGCTCATATGATTTGTGTCTTTGGGTTCATATTATCCAGCTGTAATTGTGGGTCACAACACTTATCAACAGATAGTAACAGAACAATCATTGATTTGTTTTCACATCACTATACAACTGGTAAATTGAAAAACAGTATTGTGGGAGAATCAGATGGGATAGTTTTCCATCAAGGTGTATAATCCTGAAATATAAAACGTGATGGGCCTGCAGTAATGCAAACTCAAGACCCGTTTTCTGTGCCATTTTTCCTGACGAAATTATTTCACCACTGATGGGCATTCTTGGGGTCTGGCTCACTTTAAAAGCTTTATCTGAGTGTGCTTTCACATGAACAATTTATACCAGCACCAAGTCTGCCACCACCTTTTAAAAATCTATTACTCTGCCAGAGGAGCCCGATCACCATTTATTCTCACTTATTAGTGCCTAAAGATATTCTTCCAATATCAAAATCAAAGAAAAAGCCAGAAGGCTTCACCATATCATTTGCTCAATCACTTCCCCCTTGTGCATTAGGTTAGCATTGGTTTTGGTGTATAATTCTTATTGCAGAGTAGATTAGTGCTTGTATTCCAATCAGATCCTCTGATGTAATCACACCACTGATTTCATTTAAAGCCTTTTGCAATTCCTCAATTCCTCCTTTTGTTTTTTTAATTCCCTCCGATTAATAAAGGTTTTCTGATAACATTCTCGCCACCATCTTGGCCACCAAGTCTGATATGTGCGGCAAGAAGTTTGAACTAAAAATTGACAACGTGCGCTTCGTCGGGCATCCAACGTTACTCCAGCCCCCACACAATATTCAGGTGAGAACCTGTCAAAGATCCGTAAAAGAAATGTTGTACAAAGCATTAAGATAGAAATACATAGGAAAATAGCAAAGGAAATGTTAGACTAGCTTTAAACTCATTTTGTGACATCTTATTCTTTTCCTGAGTCTATATTGATGTCCGGTTGCTGATTTCCAAGGCAACATGAGCTATGATTTCAGCTCAAGAGCTCCGCCTTCTGTTAGAGAGGAAATATGTTAGGCTGCCAAATATGCATTGTATGTTTAGACAGAATATGCCTGAAAAGTTACTTAGGTCTTCTACTTACCTCAGAAATGAATACAAAGATATCAGAAATGCCACTCTGATGTAGTATTTGTAAGGTTGTACTTTTCTCAATCTGAACAAAACCTGTACAGTATGCTTTATGCAACATTCATTATTTTTATGTAAAAATAAGCGTTAAGCACAAGGACAACATATGTACATTATTTTATTATGTTTAAAAATGATCAGAGATGTTAATTTGTCAAAGAAATCAAACAAAATCCAACTCTAGTTATTAATTAATTTCTTTTCACAGGTCTCCAAAACTGACCCTTCCCCCAAAAGAGAGCTGCCCACCATGATCCTCTTTAGTGTTGCTTTTGCATTAAGGGTAAGAACACTTTTAAACCCCTAATGAAAAAAGATTTAAATGTAATTTGCCATTAATGTCCTAAATAATCATGAAAAATTTTACTTTGTAAATCAATTATTTACACTACTACACCATTGCGTCCCATAAAAATAAATAAAGTCGATGTGTTTACATGACATTTTCAACAAGTAACAAGTTTTCACACCATTATAGTCATTGCCCCAAAAATGAGGCCACCGTTTTGCATCATAGAATTGTATCATTGTCATTGTCAACATACAGAAATATCACCTACTGACATTCATTTAAAAAAGATAGAACAGTTTTTAAGCCAAACATTTTAAAAAGAACTAAAATTAGGTTGTAATTATAAAGCAGTACTGTTCAAAATTAATTAAGAAGAACATTATCATATGAAAAATGTTTGTTAGCAAATGACCCTTTATTTTGTATTTACTTCTTTCATGCAATGAAATGTATGCATACAATTGAGTATGAGGCTTAAGGGTTCAAATATTTAATGTGGCTGGTCTATAATAGATCTCCTGTTAGCGGGGACAGTCAGGGTCAAGAGGTTTGTCTTGGTTTCTCAGAAAGGTGCGAATTGTGATAAACTTCCAGTATGCTGTCTATCAGACTGACAGGGGCAGGACCTTCCCTTCTGGGTAATCAAACTGACCACAGCCACCCCTCTCCCAGCATGAGTCAGCATGAAAGCATGCTGAGTCACAGCTCAAGATGCAGAAAGTGCACACTCATGCTTCTATCAGTTCTGCAGCATGCACACTCCCTTTCTCTGGTACACGTACTGTGGCTACAGGCCCACCATTACTCTGCAAATTTACCAGATATGCACATAAAAATTAAAATTTGTAGGTTGTTACTGGGTTTATTTTAAATGGTTGCATTTATATAATTACATATTATACATTAAAAGTTTGACAGGCCCTTTACAATAAGCTTTAGTTTGTTATAATAGACTACCTTAGTTAAAATGATCTACTAATTAACAGTGTTTATGCAGCATTTATTAATCTTAAAGTTAATTTTAATGCAGAATAAACTAACATGAAGGAATATTCACAAACATTCACAAAAATTAATAAATGCTGTAAAAATATGTTAGCTAATGCATTAATTAATGTTACAAAATGGAACCTTACTGTAACATGTTACCCACTAAATAAAGTTTTAAGACTTGTGTGTTTGGGACTTTTAATAGATGCCTCATACTTTTTATAATTTTGTAAGTGCATAATGATAGACCGTTTAAAAATCTAAATTATAAAGTACTAAAGCACTGACCTTACTTAGGAGGGAATTGTGTGTTAATTGTATGTATGAAGAAAAGCTAGGCAAACAAAAATATACAAAACAAAATATAAAAAAATTATTAATGGCAACATAATCAGCTTAACACTTTACAATAAAATTTGTTTAATCGGTTCAGTTTGTTAACATTAGTTAATACATTGGGTGTTAACTATTTTTACATCAGTTGTTATTTCTAGGTTAATGTTTTTTGATAAATACACTAAGGTTTATGTTTTAATTATTAATATTCATAATATTAATACAGTCATAATAATATTTAATGATAATAATCACAATATTTAATATCAATAATAAATTAATGTTCATTAATTTCAATTAAAATGTGAAAAATTTATATGTATATTAATATTAACCTAAATTAATGTTGTGAAAGTATTGTTTATTATTATTTCATATGTTTTCTTTTTTTGGGCTAAGCTATACATAACTGAATTTTATTATTAGTGCAATAAAGCATTAACTGTTGGTCTTTGTGTTGTTGGACTTTACAGGCCAATGCAGATGACTCAGTCATCAACTGCATGCATAACCTGTCTCGCCGCATTGCCATAGCCCTGCAGCATGAGGAGCGCAGGTGTCAGTACCTCACTAGAGAAGCCAAGCTCATGCTGGCAGTGCAGGAGGTCACCACCATGACTCAGAGTAATAAGCTTAGTCCCTTACGATTGTATGATTTGTCTGTAAAAATAATTACTTGAAGGTATTAATTGATTTTCACCATGCTGTTTACTTGCAAATACAGCAGATGGCAGCCCACAGTCCCCTTTTCACCAGATCCTCCCCAAGTGTAAATTAGCAAGAGACCTTAAAGAGGCTTATGACAGGTTAGTGTCAGTTCTAATGCCATTTACACAAGAACTTGTTCAAAATACTTGTTGGTCCTGGAACAATATTCCTATCATTTGAGCAGATTGTAGTAGGGTTATGTTTAAACCTACAACTGAAATAGGTTTACAATTCTTC
Source organism: Chromobotia macracanthus (assembly GCA_036877525.1). Taxonomy (NCBI): domain Eukaryota; kingdom Metazoa; phylum Chordata; class Actinopteri; order Cypriniformes; family Botiidae; genus Chromobotia; species Chromobotia macracanthus. Next base: position 3,706,127 of record JAZGTH010000043.1, on the reverse strand, counting down.
ACTTTAAACAAGAATTTTAACATTTACAGGACACAGTTTTTATAGATGGGTCTTTTTCTTCTGTATGACCAGCTTTATTTGAAACATGAAACTGGAGGACACTTTACCTACTTTTCTTACATATGTTGAAAGCAAATGAATCCAAACTGACATTTCTTGTGAAATCTGACCTGACAGCTCAAATTATAAATCATTATTATGAACTTGACAATTGTAAATTGGAGTAAGGTAAGAAGAGAGTTTTAAACACTGATTTGTTATGTCCTTTCTCAATAACTGTTTTTTTATTTCTAATCAAAAAAGTTTTATTGACTGCATTATTCCTTATGCATAAATGTACATCTTTATATCTATAATATTTCCTGTGTGTTATTTATAACTGTAAATATGTTGCAGACAGTATAGACAGACAGACAATGGGTTGCTGTTATCCATATTGTAGACTGAAAGGCGGCTCTTGTAATTCTGTCACAATTATGTTGTGTACTGTGTATTATTTGTAGTCTCTGCACAACTGGAGTTGTGCGGCTTCACATCAATAACTGGCTGGAGGTCAGTTTCTGTCTTCCACATAAAATTCACCGTGTGGGAGGGAAACACATCCCGCCTGAGGCTCTTGAGCGCAGTCTGAAAGCCATTCGGTGAGTTATTGCATATATCCCGAGAGAGTCTCTAGAGAAAGTGCCCTACCAGTGATGGTAATTCAAAACCACTGATCATCGTGCTCATTAAAACATTTAAACCATCAAAAAATAATAAATAAAATTTATTGTGAGAAATTGTGAGGAACAAATTGTGAGAACAGCTTGTATGTGCTCTTCCCCATGCAAACATGTATATTTGAGTGATCTCCAGAAAACAATGCTCTGTAATTTCAGTACAAATAATAAATAAATAATTATTTTTATTACGCATTCTTTTGATTTTATTTAGATCTGCAGTTCATTGTTTAAACTCCATATAAACATTAAGGTTGAATTTGTGTCGTTCCCAGTTACTCTTCTCTCGTCGAGCAGTTTGCTCTTCAGTTTTCAGGTCATGACCTGCCCTCCCTGTTAGCCAAGTTCTCACTTCCTGTCTCTTTGATAGTTGATTTGCACAGTCGTTGTAGGTAAAACATGGGGTTTTCCCAAAATACTATGGCAGAAATCATCCATTCACATGTCTAAATTTAGTCCAGGAAAATTCACAGATTATCTGCTATTTCATGTATGCTGTACCGTCTAATATATCAAGAGAGCCAGTACTTGGGGAGTACCAGTACCAGCACTGGTTCCCCATTTAAAAAAACTAGGAAGAGAAAAATAGGTGTGTGTCACTTTGTCACTGTATTCTGCACTATATGTTTGTGTTTCCTGTTTTCCTGCATTATAAAGTGCAGGTGTTAATGTGAAGTGTGTGGTGCGCCCTCTGCAGGCCGTATCATGCGCTGCTGCTGCTGGAGGATGAGAAAGCTCTTCTGGCTCAGCTTCCTCTGGACTGCTCTCCTGCTCTGGTGCGACTCATCAAAACCTGCTCAGCCATGAAGAACCTGCAGCAGCTGGCTCAAGACGCGGATCTAGCTCTCCTACAAGTGAAAACAACATTTTATAACAGTGAACTTTGATCAGTCATTTCCCCCTTTCGTGTTCGTCACAGAATAGTTCACTGGATTGCTTGATGTCTGTTCTTTTAAAACCTTGATGTTGTACTGACACCCATAGAACATAATGAATAGCATGTGTTGCACAATTAATAGTATTGTTTATATAATTTGCCCTTAAAGTATTGCTTATTTAACATTATTTTTACCTCGTGAATAAGTTATGCTTATATTGTTATTTTAAAGCAGATTCTAGCATTCTTTTACTTTTAAGTAGTTGTAATAAACGGATCTGGTTGTAGCAAGAGACACTCCTGATATATTTAGTCTTATACTGCCACCTAGTGGACAGATTTGATTAAATTCAACTAACGTTAAGGGAATGTTGCGGGTTCAGTACAAGCTTATCTAAAGCATTAACGGCATAATATTAATTACCCCATAAACTAATTTAAATAAATCGTATTTCATTTGTCTATTCTTACAAAATCAAAATTACTTTCTTTGGTAATATTTACACAAATGTTGTTGTGTAACTCATACTGCGCATTTATTTAATCTTTTAAAGAATAAGGTGATCAGGTGGGTTGGAATGTTGTTTTAAATTAATGCAAGATCGTAATTACATGTTTTTCTGCTTCGCTTCTGGGTCCTGATCACCTTGTTCGGTTTATTCTGAGATAGTTGACCTGCAGAGTGTGCCTTGTTCTTCACTAATGTTATACTGCCCCCACAGGTCTTCCAGATAGCTGCACATCTGGTGTACTGGGGTAAAGCCATCATTATATATCCTCTCTGTGAGAACAACGTGTATATGCTATCCCCCCATGCAAACATCTGCATGTGAGTGATCTCCAGAAAACAATTCTATACCATCTATAATCTCATATGCATATTTTTTTATTAGGAATTCTTTAGATTTTTATCTTATACCTGCAGTTCATTGTTTAAACTCCATATAGACATTAAGGTTGACTTGTTTCTTCTTTCCCCAGCTTCTCACCTCTTGCTGAGCAGTTTGCTCTCCAGTTTCCAGGTCATGACCTGCCCTCCATGTTAGCCAAGTTCTCACTCCCTGTGTCTCTGTCTGAGTTCAGGAACCCATTGGATGCCCCTGTGCATGAGGTTAGTGTCCTACTGACAACTTTGGCCTCAATCAATGGCATGAGTTTGGGGCAGGATACATTTTTGGTTTGTAAAATGTAACATCACCTTTAGGGATGTAGTTTGTACTGTAAGAGATGTGTTAGACCGTCTGTGTCTGTATCTGAACAGGCCCAGCTGATTCAGATGGTGGTGTGGTTGCTCCAGCATCGGCAGCTGTATCAGCTTCATACATATGTCTGTCTGATGGTCCCGCCCATTGAGGAGGAGCCTGGCCTGCAGGAGGAGGAGCCACCACTAGTCACACGCGTTACAGGCCGAAGTCTGAGCACACCCAGTGCCCTGAGCTTTGGTTCTCCCGGTATGTAACCCAATCAATGCTGAACAGCACCATAGTGATGTTTTACACACAAGACAAGAAATAACTGAATAAATAACTGAATATCACTGAATAAAGTCTTACTGTTTTCTCTCACTTTCTCTCTGCAGCAAGCAGCGACGACATGACTCTGACGAGTCCCAGTATGGAAAACTCCAGCGCTGAGCTACAGACAGGAGGAGACTCTCCTCTCAATAAGAGAATGACAGAAACTCTGCTGGCCAGCCTGACTGAACATGAGAGGCAGGCTATCCTCCGTGTCCCTGCCGCACAGAACCCAGAGGACCTGCGCTTGTTTGCCAGGTGACAGACATCTTCCGAAAAGCATTTTATAGCTTGCTCACTAATGTGAACTTGTAGAGTCACTTCTAAAGATCCACGTAATTATTTCAATAAATACAACAGAGCAAAGGTCATGGGTTCAAATCCCAGAAAACACACATACTGATAAAATGTATATCCTGAATGCGCTGTAAGTTGCATAAATGTAAATCTAAATGTACAGTCTGTCAGGTTCTATCAGGCATGGATTGGTTTGGTGAGGGATACTTAACCAAACTGTATCCCTATTTACAAGTGGTATTAACATTCTCAAAAGTGTCTTGCTGGTGAGATTTTAATTAGCAAGACCAGATGCAGCAAGTATCAGTAGGTTACTGCATGTTGATAAATCGCTAGAAGTTTTCAAGCTAATTTAAGAAATCCTGTGAATTCTTGTGTATGGGCTTTTCCACATTTTTCAGGTAGACAAATTCTTTGAAAGCCACACACCTGCACCTGTGATGGATGTTAATTCTAGGTTTAAAGTGTCATACTTTTGTATGGAAAAGTCTGTACTATAACTGAATATTACCGTGTTTTCCTTTAGGCTGCTGCATTACTTCAGAGGGCATCACCACCTGGAAGAGATCATGTACAATGAGAACATGCGTCGCTCCCAGCTAAAGACTTTATTTGACAAATTTCGCAGTGTTTTAGTCATAACCAATCATGAGGATCCCATCATCTCTGTGTTCCAGTCTCCACCAGACTGAAAGCAGCACTTAACCCAGACCAGAATTGACTGTGTGATGTTTTCTTTTCATCAGTGGGTTATGTCTGATTTAGGCTTAAGTAGTCTGTCTAACGTAATGCAGGATAAAAAGGGTTTCAGCTGAAACAAAAAAAGCAGTGATTCAGTTTTATTAGAGCCTTACGCAATAAACCATGTATTGATTTTATGCACTAATTTACTGTATATAGCTTTGTTGACCAGAGACTTGTCTGTTGTCACCAGACTACCGAGTCGTGTTGTGTGGTTCATACTTGGATCACTTCAATATTCCACCCAAGCATCTGCTATTTGGAGGCTATTACCCAATGTGATAGATCATTTCCTCAGACAAACTAGACCAAAAACTAACATGCCATGATGATCATTGCAGACCACAGGGCTGCATGTCATGGAGAGAAACAGAGGTAGGGACGAGAAAGTGAAGGAGAGGGTCTTGAAAAGAGGTTGTAGTTTCCTTAAGGTGCAAATGGTTGGTCAAACATCTGTAAAAATAATGAGTTTAAAAAATAGGTTTTTAATTAAAATCATGTTTTTATTTTGCTGTTGACAAAGACACACTCAGAACATGTTACAGATGTGTTAAAGAGTGACTCCATTGCTGAAAAGAAAAGTCCTTTCTGTCTTTTGGGGATCTAAAATGGACGAGGCCGTGTACTGACGCTCATGTGTACTTACACATGGGTGGCCTCTCAAATAAAAACGCAGAGGTTTGGTTGCCCATTCCCCATGAGAATCAACTCCAATCCAGGGGGCTGACACCACCTTATCCACATGAATAGTCTCTCCTTCTGAGTCACTCTCAAGCCACACCTCCACATCAGTGGCCAAATCCGGTCAAAGCAGCACTGTATATCTAGAGCCTGGCACAACTTAGATGGCCCATTGCAGAGTTCTTTGTCTTTTAGGGTTTTGGCTCCTTCCTTGCGTTTGGCTGCTCGCAGGCCCCTCATGATGTCCTGACCACTCACAGGCTCCAATGAACGCAGAAGTACTGCCGCCCCCTTCCCTGCATACACAACCACATATATGGTAGTTAACAAGGCTCCAAACCGCCTCCTTCCTGTTGGCTGCTGTCTGCGTGCAAATGTTCTATTCTCTAGTTTTGAGTATTTATGTAATGTGCCAGTTTGCCTTATAATGAGAAACATTTGAAGAGAAACCGTACCACAACAAAACGCTTGTTTCTTAGCAGTGAGCAACCTGTGGTCACAGCCTTCTGGCTCTTTCTGCTGTAAAACTTTGTCTAGGTGTGTGTGGTTAATTACAGGTGTTTGTGGAACCTCACCTTGACTTGAGATGTTCATGCAGAGGTACATGCCGTAGATGGGATAGACATAGATGGTTCCAGGCTTCATGAACATGGCTGTGTTTCTCTCTGTACGTTTTCCCCCAGCCGAGTGGGATGCTTTGTCCTCCCCACCTAAATATGCCTCGGTTTCCACAACTCTTCCTCTGAGCTCTGTGCCATCAGCTAGCTTCCTCACCAACACCTAATACACAGAGATACCATATATCACTCTAATGCTCTTTCCTGTGACAGCACTTGAATCTGAATGAATGTGTCACACTGGGTTTGCGTGTTAAGGTTTTATTTCCAGCAGGTGGTGCTAATGGGCAAATAGATATACAGACTGACGTGCACTAAATGCTTAGTGACTAAAGACTTAGTGACTGCTTTCTAAGCCAATCATCCCTATTACTATTGGTCATTATTGAAATTTGAATTAATGTAGGCATGTAACTAGCTCTTCACAATTTGTGCTACGGACATGAATAATCTTAGTCTGTTTGTCTAGTTGAAGAGAGGTGTTCTATTTACTTTATTAACCAGTTAGAATTACAATTGCTTGGATGACCTGAAAAGTAGCCAAATTAGCTACAGCTCTAGCAAGTTTATGCATCTGGTTCAATTCATTTCCCTTGTTAAAGATTGCTCTAGATGATACAACAGACTGTACAGGGAGGCAGAGCACATGCAAGGCCGCTGTCAATGATGTTTGTATAATTGAGCTCAGCAGAGTGTGAAGCCACAAGTCGCACCTCCTTCATTCTGGGTGCAGACTCACATGCTGGAGAAATGTCTGGTCACACTGAGGGGAAAAAACACCTATAATAGGTCAGGCCAGATACCCTTCAACATAATCGCTTTCATGTTTTTCATTACACCCTTTCTTTTCACAGATCCTACACAAACCAACAGCAAACAATGATTTTTTTTTATTTATGTGGGCTTAATGACTTCAGCAGCCTTCTTTCAGTTTTAAAGCTCATTAGATTGGAAAATAGACCTCACTGTGTTTGGCTGAGTGTATTCTGTGCTCTGGATTTGACTCCAGAACATTCCTGCTTTCTATCATTTGATATATTCCATTGGGTTAAGCTTTACTTCTGATTATCTTGTCTAAATGACTTCAGTTCTTACAGTGTGTTCCCAGTATTGAATCAATCATGGTAACATTGCAGATATGCTATCTACATTCAAAATGGGGCTCATTTAAAAACAATTTGGCTCTGTATTACAGTATATCCAATAGAACCATATTAACACATTGCAGTTTATAAACTTCACTAGCTCCACCAATATATTGTGGTATTACATTGCATATGTACTGAATATTCAGAAACATTTTCTTCCACTAATAAATTGAGCCAGAATTGGCCTGCAGATCACTGACTCTCTTGGCAGGGACTGACTGTGTGATTGGGGTGTTACACATTTCTGAGTGTCACTTCATGATTTCAACACAGTTCCTGTTAATATTTCATTACAGACTCAGGGAACTTCTCTGTGTCTTTTGACGGGAAAAGGCTCTGGACTGTGACTCCTTCAGACATTATGACCGAAATAATCATTTTATGTAATTTCTAACAATCTGAATGTGCTTTTACTAATGAACAGAAAACAATGCCATCTGGGTCCCAATCACTTGTTATAATTAACAGGGAATACCACAAATAAAAAAGCATTACATAGATTTAACTGTTTAATGGGTAATGCATTTTGTCCTGAAGACCAATTCAATCTAAATGTATATTATTGTATATTATTATTATATTAAAATATGATGTTGTTCCCGTCTATATGCTTTTCAAAATGCTTAATGCATTTTATGGGAAAATAATACTTTGAAACTACAAAAACAAAAATGCCTGTTAAACAATGTGGTGTGCTGCAAATGTTTGTGATGACCTTTAACCTGCAACGTTATGGGCAACAGAGCTTGCACAAAATATGTTTTGAATACATGTTTGTTGTTATTGTTTTTCCTCTCAGTTATGATAACCCTTTCATACAAGACACATCGAAGAGTGATACTATTAGAATTTATTCCTGTTGAAATTACAGCTATAGTTTATAAGTATAAATGTACTGTAAAATAATGTAGCACTTAGGGGTTTGGATTAGGTTAGTAGCAAATGATGAATAACTGTTGCTATTTTGTAAACAAACATGCGTAGGATAGATGCTCACATATTTGTTGACACAATCTGAGTAATGTCAATAAATATGATGGTCACTCCTTTGGAAGTTACAGCCCTGATATCTAAGGCTTAAGTTTAGTAGCAACCTTTGCAGGTGAAATAATTTAATAATTCATAAAAAAGTTACCAAATTGCATAGTGTTAACACATTTTAAAACGCAAATCAGTGTCATTAACTACTTCATTCACATGAATGGTATTCAGAGTGCTTAACCGTTTGGTTTATACTCATGATCCCCTCTTGGCTTTTGCCAGATCAAGACATGGCTGATCAAAACAAACCGTAACCCAGCCTGACAGCGTTCATTGAGAAATAAGGGCTAGACTGCTTTTCACACACGCTTTGACGGGCGGTCCCTGAAGAAGCATTACATTGAGACTGAATCAGTTTCTTGAAAGGTTCGCCATCAGTTGACTCCGATTCGATTGACTCTGAATTTGGCAATAACGATTTCTTTCTTTTCCGTGTTGTCATGATACAAGCTTATCAACAAAAGTCCCCGAAGATCTTGAACAGTCTGTTTGTGCACGTATAGTCCATATACAATTGTATAATTGCTCTAGAATTGTATTCGTACTAATAAAAACTCTTATTTATTAGACATCAGATTTGCGATTACTCACATTTCATTTTTTACATTACTCACATAGTCCCGCCTATGGTAAATTACAATTCAAAATAAAAGTCCCGCGCGTGGTTCTATATTGTCCACAAATATATTCATACTTATTCAGACTTACTTTGCAAGCATATTAATTGCATTCACATACTCATCACTCTAATGTAACGACAAGGATTTTATTGAAAGACTATATTTAGTAATTATATTAAATCACCTTGGCATATTGTTAAATGTAAAAGCTAGGAAAATACACAAAATTCCACTACATATAATGAAATATAAAACATAAAAGGACAGAGTATATATAAGTATAGAGTATATACTGTCCACTTATATTAATAAAGACAACAGGTCTTGATCATAAGATTCAGATCATTTAATTTATTTAAGTGTTTTCCCACTATTCTAATTTGTCGCCAAACTTCACCAGCCAGTCCAGTGTATGGCAGGGTGTATTTACCTTTATACATGTGCCAAAAGCTTTAATCCAAAGTGACTTACAGTACATTCAAGTTAAACGTTTTGTATGTATGCTCCCCTGCACTGTAAAAAATCCCTGTAATTTTACAGAATTTTATTGTTTTATTTTACAGATTTTTTTTGTATTATAAAATATTTCAAATTACAGAAAAAGATAAAGGCAAATGTACATGTCCAGAGTAAAATAACATGAAAACATGTAAATGTGTATAAAAACAGTGTTCAAGAATTGAAAACATATTGAGAACATATTACATATTATTTAATAGATGAGCATTTATACTGGAATGAAAAGAAAAAAGATAAGTGTGACCCAGTCAGCATTAACTCCCACAGACACACAACTCATAAACACCAAAAAATTTTGTCACTGATTTTATATCAAGAGTTTCTGTGTGTATTGTTTTGTTATTTCACCGGAATGAATATAGATTGAGAAGATATTCTTATAATATTGTGTAATAATGTTATATAATACATTATTTCTTTAAATAAGCAAATATTTACATGACAGCTGTGAATATTTCAGCATTTTAGAAATGAAGGAATTCACACAAGAATTCCCTTCTAAACTATATATATATATATATATATATATATATATATATATATATATATATATATATATATATAAATATAGTTGTACTCCAGGGTAAGCTTAGCTTTTAGATATAATCACACTGATGATCTGAGTTTTAAATTAAGTGTGTAATGTATGTTCAGGCCCGAGTTTCTGCATAGGCATTCTGGGCACGTGCCTGTTGTCCTATAGTGACAAGAGAGCGAAGATGGAGACCATCTTTAGGAAATTGGAAATATTGAGCAAAAATGTTGATGATGTCAACACTGATAGGTTTCTTCAGCTAATTGTCAAGTACTTCAGCAAGAAAGAGGATCAGATGTTCCATAAAGTGGATTACGCAACCTTGCCCTCTGAAGTGGACTGTGCTAACCTTCCAAGTACACCCTGCATAATTGTGTGTGGTATGTTTGAATATTTTAAAAGTAAAACTATATTTAGTTTTTGTGGAAATTCATGTTCTTTGGGCTCAGTTTGTGACAGTGTTATAGAGTCTTTCTTTTTTCTTATGTATGTTACAACAGGAAGTTCTCCTTTGACCTCAGAGTACTTTTATTTGTGGACCAGGTCATTGTTAACAGCCACATTGCCATCTTCAGTGATGCTGTCAGGTTGATGTTTGCCTTATACTACTGCTTGAACATATCATATCCAGCAGACCAAGGAGCAACACTGGAATTCATACAAAAAAAACATTCTATTACATACTTACTCTCACTCATTCTCTATTTTTTGCACATGCTCACACAACGTCCTCACATACACTCACACAACGTCCTCACATACACTCACACAACGTCCTCACATACACTCACACAACGTCCTCACATACACTCACACAACGTCCTCACATACACTCACTCTTACAAACGCATCCTCACACCCACTCACTCTTACAAACAAATCCTCACATACACTCACTCTTACAAACGCATCCTCACACTCACTCACTCTTACAAACGCATCCACATACACTCACTCTTACAAACACATCCTCACATACACTCACTCTCACAAACGCATCCTCACATACACTCACTCTCACAAACGCATCCTCACATACACTCACTCTCACAAACGCATCCTCACATACACTCACTCTCACAAACGCATCCTCACATACACTCACTCTCACAAACGCATCCTCACATACACTCACACAACGTCCTCACATACACTCACTTCCACAAACGTATCCTCACATACACTCACTCTTACAAACGCATCCTCACACCCACTCACTCTTACAAACAAATCCTCACATACACTCACTCTTACAAATGCATCCTCACATACATTCACTCTTACAAACGCATCCTTACACCCACTCACTCTTACAAACGCATCCTCACATACATTCACTCTTACAAACGCATCCTCACATACATTCACTCTTACAAACGCATCCTCACATACACTCACTCTTACAAACAAATCCTCACATACACTCACTCTTACAAACGCATCCTCACATACATTCACTCTCACACACACATCCTCCTCGCGAGTTATAGCAGTGATCAATCTTATTGTGGAAATATATGTAAAAAGCATGAAATTAGCAATATGTAAGTAAGATTTTTTTAATTAAACATTTAAAAGCCCATGGAACACAGAAAACTTTACGTTAAATTACTGTTAAACCCTGTATTTTTAACTATGGAAAATGACTGTCATTTTATTTACCATTTATTTATAGGTTTTTTTGCTTCAACACGTATGTTGACGGATATATATTAAAGAGGACATGACAGGGGAGACATTATCCTCCAAGCCTTCCCGCTTGCCATTTTATACAAGCCAGATGAATATGCATAAGGCATGAGTAGCATAATAAGATGATGCAGAATAAAGAGCTATATAATACAATTCTTACTTGTATGAATTACAATTAGAGAGCTCTCCAGTTCAGTTCTTACTAGTAAAAAATCAATTAAAGATCTCTCTAATTGAATTAAAGAGCTCTGTAATTACATTCTTACTAGTAACAATTATAATAAGAGAGCTCTGTAATCGAACTCTTACACTACTACTACTCTTACACTAGTAAGAATTCAATTAGAGGGCTCTGTAATTGGATTTCTTACTAGTAATAATTCAGTTGTAGAGCTACCTTATTGGAATTGTTACTAGTAAAAAATTAATTACAGAGCTCTCTAACTGTAACTGGTACTAGTACGAACTGAATTAGAGAGATCTCTTATTCAATTCTCTCAAAAGTAACGCTGGGAACAAAATATAATTTGGCCTTACATACTTTCATTCATTTTTAATTACAGAGCTTTCAAATTCAATTATTACTAGTAACAAGTCACTCACTATAATCCTTTTTTTTTACTAGTAACAATTATGATTAGAGCTCTACAATTGCATTCTTACTGAAAGTGAGTTTGCAGCAACGCACTAAAACAGCAGTGGGTTTAAAAATGACGGTTGCGGGGCGAATGTGAATGTCTTCAGGCCCCGAAGCGCGTCAACATTCAAGCGGAGGACAGAAACAACCCAGTGAGTGAGCCAAAAGATTTAACCCAACAGTGGGAAAACTGAAACAACCCACAAGTGTTTAAAATGTGATAAAATAAACAATAGAGACGCAACTCGTTTTGGGTTAAAAAATAACTCTGCTTTTCAGAGTGCATGTAGGATCAACTTTAAATGACTAATTTCCTGTTTCTAATGACATCACGCGGTCACACATTTGTCTTGGCAACAAGTGGTCCAGTTTAAAAACACTCAGTTTCTCACTTCTCGCTTTCTAACTCTGAAGATGTGGATATAAATGCTACATTTAGACAGCAGAAGTTCTGATGAGCTGAAAAGCTTTAAATATATGAAGAGGAGAAATGGCACTACTGTGACTGTCATTCTCCAATGAACAATTTAATACATTTAAACAATTTAGTAATAGACATATTTTAAAATTAAATTCATCAGTCTGTTTTTTTCTGCCCTGACGGAAAATAGAGATAAAAGCAGGATAAGATGTTTTGTGGTTGTCAGCTGGTTTTAGCTAGTCTTTTTGACCTATTCAATTTACATTTAATCATTTAGCATTTCATTCAGACATTTCATTCATGCTTCTGTACTGCAGATGAGGTCAAATATCAACCCAAATAAAGAGTAACCATTAACACGTCATCTTGAACCACAGTGTGTTAACCCCGGAGATGCTGTGAACTCTGTCATTGTGTATTTGTCGTTGAGTTGTAAGAGCATGTGAAGGTAAGAGTAGGATTTTCTAATCTTTCATCTGTTTCCAAACTTAGTTAATATTGCATGACTTTTATATATCATATGAGAACTGATTATAATTTAGGAATCTTTCAATGACCTCCTTAAACATTTAGGCATTTAGCATTACTTAAACAATGTTACTTTACTTGTGTTTGGGCTCTCAGAGGCTGCAGGTACAAAACATGCAGTGAATTTCACATGAAAACATTCTAGAACATTGTAGACAGATACACCTGATATATACTGTAAGGACAGCTTTAAAGATTTTTTAAAGTCTCCTAAAATTTGTTTAAACTGTAGCCAGAATTGACACAACTCTACACATAGATTAAGAATACAGAGTTAAAGCATTAATGTGGATAGAACAGGAAGATATCTTAAGTCGTTTTCAAGAGAAACATCTGAGAAACAGGATACTGCAGTGTGAATGTATCTGTAGTTAGTGAGATGCTTCAATAAACTGTGATACTTTATACCAGATTGAAACAGATGAGAAATATTATTCACAGCTGATCTGAAACAGTGCTGTCACTCAGAATGGCTTGACTCCTCTGATTCTCCTGCTCATGATTTACAGTAAGTCACTGATGTTAAACGAGTTTCAATGCATCATCAAACCAATTCTGTTTAATAAAAATTATAATTTGATTAATTATTTTAGAGTTTCTGTTTAGACTTCAGTTCTGTCTGTATATCATAATAAACACTGTCAACAACTGACAGAAAAAGATCTCACTGTAGATATTTATCACATTTAGTTCTGTATTTGAAGAAGCTTCTGTTGGTGATGTGTTTATTATGAATTGTGTGTTTCAGGAGTTTATAGCGCTAATGATGTTTGGGCTGTGAATTACAGTCCTTCATACATCTGTGCACTGAATGGCTCATCTGTCATAATAAACTGCACTTATGCATATCCATCGGGACATCAGATCAAGAAAGTGTTCTGGATCAAGATTGACACTGATGATCCTCCAGATCTGTCTAAAGACCCTGAATACAGTCAGAGGATTCAGTATCTGGGAGATCAACAGCACAACTGCACCACCAGACTGACTGATGTGAGACAGACAGATTCACACATGTACTTTTTCAGATTCATCACTGATAAAGATAAATGGATTGGAAAACCTGGGGTGACTCTTGATTTCACAGGTAACGTTTATTCGTTTTTTGTACGTAAACTTTGTAAGAATTTGAAGTGGAATGAACTGTTGTGAATTGGTGGTGTTCAGATCTTCAGGTGGAGGTTGCTGAGAGAGTGATAGAGGGACATTCGGTGACTCTGACATGTAAAAGCAGATGCAGGCTGACTGACAGATCAACATTTATCTGGTTTAAAAACACACAGTTATTAAGTGAGAGAAAGAATCAGCTCATCCTGCAGTCAGTCAGAAGAGATAATGCAGGCAGCTATAGCTGTTCTGTACAGGGACACAGTCTCACATCTCCTGATCTCTATCTCAATGTTATGTGTAAGTTTATATTCAACCCATTTTTATAAAAATGTTTGAGTACTTGAGAATTCAGCTTGATTATGAATCTTCCTCTAGATCCTCCAAACGAGACTCTTGTGCTGGTGAGTTCATCTGGTGAAATAATGGAGGGTGATTCAGTGACTCTGACCTGCAGCAGTGAATCAAATCCACCTGTTCAGAACTACAGCTGGTTTAAGGAGAATAAAACATCAGCTGTTGGATCTGGACAGAGTTTCAGAGTTCTAGAGAGTGGATGGTTCTACTGTGAGGCTCAGAATAAACATGGCTCTCAGAGATCAGCTGCTGTGTTTGTCACTGTTTTATATTCAGGTAAAGATAGGACTGGTGTAGCTCATAGACATACATTAAATGTTTTGTTTAAATGTTAAATGTTTTGTTCTGTTGTCTCTTGCAGAAATTATGATAGTTTACACAATCATTGGAGGGCTGATTTTTGGAGCTGCAGTTGTTGTCATGGTGATAGTAATTTGGTAAGATATGCGTGTGGTATTTGGTTACAGTGTCTGTATGGTAACCGCATTTATTTTAGACTGTAAATTTCCAGCCTGTATATGACATCAGTAATCTGTCCTATCATTGATCATTTACTAACATATAAATCAAACTATACCAATAAATTCAGACTTCATCTCAGACTTACAGGTCAAATCAAATGATCTCTAAAATGAGAATGGCAATTCAATTAAACTTTAATTCAGTTGAATTTTTTATTTCAGTTGCAAGGAGAGAAAAATCTTATGTGCCCAGGTTCTAGCAGTAGTGCAGTTTAAATTCGACGCACAATTTACTACAGTAAATACACTAAACATAATATAGACTATAACAATATAATAGGCACTATAACAATATAAACAGGTACAAAATACACAGAATTTACCCAGTGGTACACAGTACAACAAATAAATGCCAGGACAAGATGTGCAGTGTAGTCCTGTGATTTTAGTGTGAGATTTTAGAATTTAGTGGGGTTCTTGATCATTTTCCTCACCTACCCCAGGCAGCGCTCTGTGTAGGTATCTTGGAGGAAAGGAGTTTTGCTTTGTAATAGAGAGCACAAGTGTAAAAGGTCCCGAGGATGCGTGGGATCATGCTGAACCTCTTCAGCCATCTGAGGAAGAAGAGGCACTGCTAAGCCTTCTTCAGAGTCTCCTGTATGTGCTCTGTCCACATTAGGTCCTCAGTGATATGTATGCCCGTCAGAAAGACTTTCTTAACAGTATTTCTGTTTATGGTGATGAGGGCATGTGCTCCTTTCTGTTTGCTGAAGTCTACCATCAGCTCCTTAGTCTTGGCAACGCTGAGGTAAAGGCAGTTTTTCGGGCATTGCTGTTAAGAGCTCTGACTTCCTCACAATATGCAGTGTCATTGCTGTGGGTGATGAGACCAAACACTGTTGTAACAGCAAATTTTACAACAATGTGGGAGCTGATAGTGGCCACACAACACCAGTATTAAGTGTGAGTGGTGATGAGATGGCACTCCCCCCACAGGTGGAGATGGCACTCCCCTAAAGGTGATGAGATGAAAAGTGTTCACACTCAGAGGCCATCTGTTAGTGTCTCTGGGCAGCTATTTCAGTCATAGAAGACCAAGTTCTATCTATTTGAATGGGAAAAGGCAGATAACTCCAAAATCACTGTCTAAGATCGCACTACAACATATCTCTGACCAGCTATTATACCTGACATTAGCTGTAACATAATCTCAGTTTGTTAAGATCAAATTGCACTATAAAAAGCAGTTTTTCCAGGTCACTTTAGCTGCTGTTGATGTACAGAGGCTGTAAAGTTTTTTTACAATCTGTACAGAACCCTTCCCCTCAAAAATGTTAGAATTTAGTGATGATTAGTTTATTCTACTAGAAGGTGGGACTTCATTGGCTTGAATGGACAGTGAGTGTTGCACTTTCCTCCTTTCATATTAATAGAACTGCAGCCTATTGTTAATTCTATAATCTCTGGTACTGCCCAGTCTAGCTGGTGCTAGTTTGACAGGAAGCTCAAAATCCAGTTATAGTTGAAGTTGTACAATCCCAGGTTCTGCATCTTGCCATCTAGTGTATGCTATAGTGTTGAATGCTGAGCTGTAACTAACGAACAACATTCTCACAAAAGTGTCTCTTAATAGCAAGCAGCAAATTTTGTTTATGGCTGTGATGTAAACTAAAGGCAAATGGCAGTTTTAATAAAAATGTCGTGGCTCATTTTTTTAAATAAAAATGAGCCACTTCATATGTCCCATCCCAGCGGTTCAATAGGAAATTTATACACTAAATATATTCACCATTGAATGGATTATTCTATAGGAACGTAGTAATGCTTGAGCCTCTGTATCATATTTTAACCTGCTTTTGGTTGATTTAAAGGAGAATCTGGTGTATGAAGAACAGAAATTACTCAAAGTCTCAGGTAAGTTTGACATTTTATTACTAGTCATCACAGGGTATCACACGTCTAATGGTCAGAGTAACAGACTGGTAACATAAGAACTGAATTGTAAAAGGAACTAGTGAGTTGTATGGGTCGTTTTGTTTTGTTTGTTTTTTTCATTTTTCACTGTTTCTGTTTTCATGAAAAGGTTGTTCATCATAGTCCTTCTCATAACAGCCACAAAACATGTAATTCAGAAATGTGTGATGAAGTGTATGAGAATATAAAGGTAAGTGTTTAAAAAAAGCTTTCCTAACCTCGAAACAAATGCCCCCAGTGTCAGCCAGTAAACATTAGACCCTCCCTAGTGAGTGAAATGGACTGATAACATTTCCACTGTCTGCTCTCTCTCTCTCTCTCTCCCTTTCTCTCATATAGACTGCTAACGACAGCTGTGATGATCCTAACCTGAGTTCTCTTATCTATGAGAATTGTACAATACGTATCTGATCTCCTGCTCATTTCACTTGTCAAATTACTCAAACTCCTTTTACATTATTTCCTAGTTTGTACTCGTTTAATATTTTGTTTACTCATTCAGCTTAACAGAAGCCATAGAGGTCAATAAAACAAAACATTTTACAGCCATTTAAAAAAATCTTTTTTTATTGTTTGCCATTTGTCCTTGCATCTTATCTCTCTGTTTTGTATTTTTATGTATACTGAAGCTTCTTGTACCAAGTCAAATTCCTTGTGTGAGATTACTTCTGATTATTCAGTTTGTTTACCTTCTTTAGATGATGTGTGAGCTTTATTTTTGTTAATGTTGTCTTATAAAAAGCTGAAAATAAAGGGTATCTCAAAGCTTTTGCTTGAGGCAGTGTGTTCAAGGCTGGTATCTTCAGCAGCTTGTGGGACGAACAGAGAGTGGCATACGGTGACTGTCAGCAAGTTGCTGCCGAGTGTAGTTACTGTTTCAGCTGTAGTTCCACAGTATGGACAGTGATAATGCAGTGCAGGTTTACAGTCCAACCCACATCTGTGTATAGTTAAGTCTAAAACAATTAAATCATGTTATTAGTAAAGTACTACAATACATATACTATAAAACAACACAAGATATCCATACCTTCATGGACAACTGCCTTCCTGGAATGGCTCTGCAGATGCAATTTTATTTGTAGTCTGGTTGGCTTAAATGTCATGCAGAAAGGGCAAAGATAAAGGTTGCAACAGTTTTGGCACTGTTGGAGCTGAGGTAATTACTTACCTCTTTGAACTGTAATATGTTTCTACAAGAGAAGAAATTTTAAAAATGCAAAACACACGTTATCTCATTTGAAAAGTCAATAATAAACCTACAATGCTCTAGAATAAAATAAACCAACAAACAATAAATGTAATATAATTAAAACAACGCATTATTATATATAAATTCAGAACATAACGCGGCTTTATCACAAAGGCCATTTACAACCTAAAACGTAATCAAACTGTCCTCAGAAAAGGATGACAACAATTCAAAGCTTCAGTAATAAGACGTTAAAGACATGCACATAATCGGTATTTCCAACATAAACATTTAACTTTTAAATGCATTTATCACATAACGACATCAACTTCACTCACCGTGCTCTCCGTCATGTTGTCCGCCCCTCACTTCCGGTCTGGATCGTGTGGTCTGAAACTGTGTGGGTCTGCGGCTGGATATTATTGGAGAAAACGCGGGACTTTAATTGTGAATTGTAATTTACCGTAGGTGGGATTTTAAGGAAATCTGAGTAATCGCAAATCTGTTTTGCATCTTATGAATTGTGGTACGAATACAATTGAAGAGCTCTGTAATTGTGATTCTTACTAGTAATAATTCAATTAAAGAGCTCTCTGATCGTTATTGTTACTAGTAACTACTGGATTGCAGAGCTCTGTAATTCATTTTTTACTAGTAACAATTCCGATTGTAGAGCTCTCAGATTCAATTGTTACTAGTAAGTACTGAATAAGAGAGCTCTGTAATTCAATTCACTAATTGTAATTGTTACTAGTAAAAATGCAATTTTAACAAGTAATGCTGGGGACATTAAAAGATGATTTGGCCTTCCATATTATAGTAAAATTAAGGTTATTATATATGATCATCATCTTTTATGTGTCATGTAGTTTTATAACCTGACAGGAAAATTATACATTTTGCTAAATTTCAGAGGTGCAGGTTGTTTCGAATAACTGAAAGAAAAGCTTGAAAACAGCCTGATGATGATGTTAAAATCGTCCACTGTCTCTCATCTCTTTAGTCGATGTAGTAGATCAACAAATATAAATTCATTTATTCAGATCAAGTATCCATTATTAGCAGGGGTTTGTTTACCTTTAGTAAACGCAAAGTACTCTGGGATACTTTTTTAAAGGGGCAGTGACACTTGTAATAGAGTAATCAGGGGACAGTTTTGATAAAAAAAAAAAAAAAAAAAAAAAAAAAAAAAAAAAAAAAACCCCCCCCCCCCCACAAAAATTTTTTTTTTTTTTGTTTCCCCCCCCCCCCAAGCGAAAAAAAAAAACTAAGGGGAAAAAGGTTTCATTGAATCTCCATTTTTTCCTTTTTAGTTAAATGCTGGTGAATGCTGGGGTCTTACATGGGCACCACATGGGGATGCACTGCACTGTTTAAAATGATCAAGTGGGATCATTTTGATATCATGTAATCAAAATGATCATGTAATTGTAAAAAATCACAGAATAGCTTAACTGGACACACAGACCGTTTTCAATAAGTGAAACCCTGACCCTATACACCTGCATTTTTACTTAAAATATTATCAGAATTGCATTTTTCACTGAGTAGAGAAGAGGGCTGGCATGACTTTAAACAGACAGCATGACTTACTGTGGCTTTAATCTGTAAACTGGGACTTACAGATTCAGTCCCAGTTTAACTAACTGAGCCACAGTCCCAGCATGTCTGTCATCAGAAGCAGCAGGCGGACTCCTGAACACCTGGCTGTGTGCCTGGGGACACAACCACCAGCTGAAGTTCACTGAGATTGTAGAACAGAGGACAGCATGAACAAAAATCTGTCCCAAGCCTCCCATCTGACTCCTCTGTAGCCCCTGCAAATTCTTTGAAGTGCCTGCAATATGTTACTGTGCTTAGGTAAGGCAGAGGACAGTGCAGAGATTATATAGTCTGTTTGTTAAGGTAAGCATCACTTTTTCTGTTACTTAGGGTTAGGTATTTTTCAAAACTTTTTACCACAAGAATTAAATTCAGGAGTGTAACTCATAAAAAAAAAAAATATTTTTTTTTTTTTTTTTTTTTTTTTTTTTTTATCCAAATTTTTTTTTTTTTTTTTTTATTTATAAAAAAAAACCCAAAAAAAAAAAAAAAAAAAAAAAAAAAAAAATTAAAAACCCCCCCCTTTTTTTTTTTTTTTTTTTTTTTTTTAAACCCCCAAATTTTTTTTTTTTTTTTTTTTTTTTTTTTTTTTTTTTTTTTTTTTTTTTTTAAAGTTTTTTTTCCTTAAAAAAAGAACCATGGTTATACCATATTTTTAAATATGGCACCATGGCAATACAATGAATATTTAGACATGTATTTAGAAATGCCTTGGAGTATCATGATCAAATTATGCTATATAAATAATAGGGGCAGTTGTGGCCTGCTGGTTAGTGAGTTGGGCTTGTATTTAGAAGGTTGCTGGTTCGATTCCAGAGCTGGAAGCTAGCAACTGAAGTGCCCCTGAGCAAGGCACCCAACCCCTGATTGCTCCCCAGTTGCAGCAACATTCTGTGTGTGTGTGTGTGTGTGTGTGTGTGTGTGTGTGTGTGTGTGTGTGTGTGTGTGTGTGTGTGTGTGTGTGTGTGTGTGTGTGTGTGTGTGTGTGTGTGTGTGTGTGTGTGTGTGTGTGTGTGTGTGTGTGTGCGCATTCATGACTTGCAGTGTGTTCACTCCTCACCAGTGATGTGTTAAATGAGGTCACATTTTGGGTATGGGTACCATGTCTGACAAATATGTCACTTTCATATGGGTGTGTGATCTTTTATTTATTTGCATGGTATACATCAAAGAACTAGTATCAGTAGGCCATGGGTTGATAATAAAGGGTCACTTTAATTCTAAATCCTATATCTAGTAATCTGTTTATCAATGTCTAATAGTGGGTATCATCTGCTCTAAAGTATGTGTGTGTATGTGTATACATTAGGGCTGCCTGCTTGGTTAGGTTACTCTCCCTGCAGGTCACAGGTCTGAAGCCACAGAGAACTGTATGCTTACATGTGACTGCTCTGATGTGTAATGGTATCAGAAATAGTAATAGGGCACGTTGTTTGCTGCCAATGTGTAAATGAATATGTTTAAGTAATTCAAGAATGCCATAAACACCATACGCCATACACTCTTGGCTGATTTTTATGGTGCTGTGGCAATTGTCCAATAGTAAACAGCTCCACCTCCAAGAAAGTGCTTTGCCCTGATCAGTTTAACCCTTTTGTTTGGTTAAGATTGTATTCAATGTCTGGGGTCTCAATAAAAATTACAATGTCAAATTTGTCTGTTATTTTTCATTGGAATTACTTAAATATGTTAATATGTAATCTGTATAAAGTGGCAAATTTTAACTGTGTATTTGTTTTCCATTTTTTGTATATTTCCTTGCCTTAATGATGAAAACAGCCTAATGATGTCATGACTGGGCCAACAAGACAAAAAAAGAAAAGCTACAAAATCTATCAAAAACATGAAAGCATGTGTGTTTTGCAGACCTCCTTTTCGGTAGATGTTCATAAGGACAATGTATGTATTAGACATAGTTGACAATGTAGCATTGCTTTAAATATTTTTTTCCGCATAAAATCACAAAATAATACTATTAGATACTTGGTGATATTCTGTGAGGGGAATTATTTTAGCTAAACAAATATTTAGAAAATTCAGACATGAGATGACCTTTGCTTATTGATCAAGCACCTTCATTTTGTAAGAAGTAATTTAAAAAGCACTTGTTATTAAATAATATTCAGAGGGTGTCATTTATGCCAAAAGTCATTATGTAACACATTGTACATCTATTCAGTGAACAATTAGAGGAGTATGTGCAAAACAGTATGTCAGTATGTGCTGAAGTGTTGCTCTGGGATGCAGACTGTCTACTGTGGATCACAGGGTACGCACCCAGGGCCCAATTGGCATCAGGATTGTGTCTGCCTGATGAGCCAAAGCAGGGGCCAGACATACAAACCGGCCCGGCTTGACTGGTAGTAAAGGCCAGAGATGGTTTCATGGTTGTGTCATGTATCTGATGGTTTGGCTGAAACCATTGTTGGGATATTTTGGCTTGATTTCTTGTGCATGTCAGCAGACAGGAGAAGATCTGGCAGAGACTTCCATCATCACTGAGGGATGAGATGACTGGCACAGATAGCACAGCTAAAGCTCTTCAGCTATGGCGGCGAGACGTGTGTGTGACACACAGATGGATGTTCCTAACGGTGCATCTCCTCTCACTTTAGTAAAACTGACTGTTGTGTGCCTATTACTGCAGCATGAGTCATCAGCCCTGCCACACTGAGCTGTCACTTTGAGATTCAGGTACCAAGCATCTTCTTGGATATGGCTTATTAGGTGCTCTAAATGAAAAGATTGGTTTGTTTGATCTAAGATCAGTTTCCTCTCAGCTATGTGCATGAGCAGGCACAATCTTCTGATCTTTCTGCTTCACAGACAGAAAAAGTCTGTGCTAAATGCACACTCAAGAATGTGTGGAAAAAGCTACACATTTCTGGAATCAGTGCTAAATGAATGAACAGGATTTCAACTGGAGACCATTTGCATTTCTATTGATTCTCAGTATGGAACTGACAGCAGAACAATAATGTATGCCCTCCAGAAACCTTACCAATATTAAATTTTATAGGAATAGTTTACCTAAAAATTTAAATTTGGTAATCATTAACACATCCCGACCTCATCCAAAGTGCTGTGCTATTGACAACAGAATAAGTTCTCTGGTTAATAAATAACTCAGGGTGTAAAAACAAGAGATCTGAGGTGTCATAATTGTACTGTGCTTTTGCTGAAATATCAGGTTGTTTTCACCAAACTGACTGTGGTACTTGGAATAAGTTTGTTGAGCTGCACATACTTTCCAGCTGACACTTGTGTGCTTCACTGAGCATTAAATGTATCATCATTTACTTCCATTGTACTGAATCCACCCAGCAGGTTATTCATTATCTCCTTTTCAGTTTTGTAAAAGAAAGAAAGTCATACAGATTTGGAACTGCATTAGGTTGTAAATGATGACAAAATTGTACATTTTAGACAAACAATTACTTTATCATGGATTAAGCTTATAATATTTGTAATATATAAAATCTAATAGCCTATATTTTTATTTCTTTTTTAGTTTCTAAATAAAATTAAAGGAGGTTTAGTTAAAAGAGCAGGGTCTGACATATGTGATAAATGTCCTTGTAAAGAACCTGATCAGCATTAGATGATTTTTATGGTGTCTTTGTGTAGAATATTACAGTTGACAGTACAGGTCATGAGGTCTTTTTTATCTTATCTCAGAGAAAGAACAACATTAGAGGATATTGTTGAGATTAATATTTAAAGATTAAGATGTTTTCCACACTTTGAGACTGAGTGAAGACTGTCTGACCCTTTGAGGGAAGGAAGACTTGAACTTGAATCTTCAGTTGTCTGTTGACATGACATTCATGTGATGATTATTTGTAATGATTTCCCTCTTAATATATAAACAGGCAGATTATTCTCCTCTCTAGTTTCAGAGCAGCACCTGTTTAGCACAGTGGTTCACAGAGGGACAGCGGGCAAGAATCTTCAGTGTTAGTCTTAAATCATGCATAGTTTGCATCCACGTATGTCTGCCTCATTGTTCTTCTCACCATACAGCAGCTCGCCAGTAGGACTTAAAGCAAGATTAACAAATTCTTAATGAACTGCAATAAATAAATAAATTTTACATGAGTCTTGTCAGCAAAACACCTGACGTTCTGCTAAAGAAAGATAAAGACGCATACCTGTTGTTGTTTCTTTTGAGCAAACCTCTTGCTTTTGGTTTTAATCATTAGGCAGTGAAGGAGGTCTACTCAAGCTTTCAAGGTTTAAAAAGTTCAAACAAATTCTGGTTGAAATATGAGGTTAAATAATAGAAACAGTGGATGTGTTATTTTCTCTGGCGTTCGGCACTGTTGTCGTACTGAACCTCTGCTAAATTTAAACTGATATCTCTGTCAGCTGACATGTGGATCCAGGCGTTACTAATCAGAGCCTGTGTAGTTTCTTTGGCTCTTTTCCTTCATAGATGTTCCTTCTGTCACTCCTTCTACCATCTGCTTGCTGTCTTACTGTGCTCTCTCACTCTCCTACACATCATGTTTTGTTTTGTAATACTCTGAAAGCAGATAAAATCAGTATTCTGGATATAAAAGTAAAATGTAGTAAAATCAGCCAAACCTTGTGCTGTGTGTGGCACGTGCCAGTCTGCATATCATTCTGCAGAATCACAACATTAACCATGAGTGTCTTTTCAGTTTAGTTTTAACAAGATCCTTGATTTTTTCAGATTTTAACAGGTAGTGTTCAGTGTTCATTTCAGATGTATTTCACTGCAGATGGTTTTGTGAATTGTCATAAATGTAATGCAGGCTTTTCAAAGATGCTTAATTTTTTAAAAAGATATTTGTACTGTGGTAATAACGTAGGTGATTTGTGTAATCAGTCTGAACCATTATTTTTCAGAATTCTGTTTTTGCTTTTAGTGACACAGAAATTGCACACTTCTCCTTGTAAGGAGGTGGTTTGTAACTATTTTCCTTTTTAAGGTTAATATGAAATTCCCTGTGCTGCAGGAGGATCAGCTCTCCACATTGATTTTTGGGCCTTTCAAGATTAAAAAGCATTGAATTTAGGCAATGCGAATACTTCAGCTTTCGTGTTGCTTCGGTGAGCATTACATTCTGTTCTTCTTTACTTTCTGAAGCTTTATCAGAACGACACATTTTTGTTGAGCTGTAATAAAGTGAAGGCAGATATACTCTCTCTATTGATGCACAAGCCCCTTCAGTCCACCGTCATCATATTCCTGCTTTGTTCCAGGTCATCGTGCCAAAATATATAGTGTTTATTCTTTGTCACTCTCACCACCTGGCATTGTGGGATAACTGAACTTGGCAAATGCTGTCCAATAAAAAGCCGGTTAAGAGAGAAAGATGAGAGGTCCCTCAAAGGGAAGTATCTGTCCTTAGTAAACTCAATTTCTTTAATTAAACCCATCCTAATTTAAAGCTCATTAATGTTTGATAGGACCCCAGCAGGCAGTGATGTGTGTCAGGTGTTGGGCGGACAGGCAAACAGCTCTGCAGTAGGGAGAGGTGGGATTACTGCAGGATACTGTGAGGGTAGGATTCGCAACTCATGTAGTCCTGCTCTAAAATCAAAACAGCTGGTGAATATGCTCATGCTAATTCATTCACCTGGAGGGGAGTAGGGAATGGAAATGTGATAAAAACATTGTAAGAATAAAAATGTTACAGGTAGAAATTTTTAGGTCAACATAACCAAAAAAAGCATTTTAGGAGAAACTTTTTTCTATATCTAATAATGCTTGTTATTCTCCTTTAAAGGATTATTTCACTCCAAAATGAAACATGAATAAATGAACCATATGTCATTTCACACACAAATGCTTTTATAGTGCGTTTATGGTGTTGTTTGGTCCATTTTGGAGCCTGACAGGCATAGCCACTAATAAAATAACAGCATACAGGTTTGGAATAATTTGAGGCTAAGAAGATATTAATTGATTTTTTTGGGTGAGTTTTTCCTTTAATAGTCCAAGAATGTTTTGACATGCAGCTGGCAAGGATTATGTATTGACTTATTGATTAAATTAGTCCACTGTTTGTACACTGACTCAACAAGGCCTTTTATTGTGAACATGCTGAGTTATGTTTCTGATAACAGCCTCCTTGACCACAGTCACCTGGTTCTGTGCCTTTAAACAGAGCAGTCTTGAGTTTACTGATCTTGCTCTTATCTCACTGGAGGAAGAGGTCTGTTTGACTCTGTTTAACTGTCTCACCATAATCATTAACCTAATGTTTGTTCAGTACTGAATTACACTCACTGTGCAACTTTTCAAATAATGTTCAGATATTTTTCTATATTTTTTCTCTTGTCATGTAGAACAAGTCTCTTGTTCTGTACCGATACGGTACATTAAATTACATGATACCTGAATTGAAATCTTTATATAATGCAATTGATTCAAAACTTTTTTTTTTTCTAAATTTTTTTTGGGGGCCCAAAAAGTGTAGCACCTGAGAATTTGCATTGAAATTTGTGAATTAATGGTGGTTCTTTCAAATGCACTTAGTCAGTCCTTGTAAAGTGTTGAGATGCTGTACTGGGGAAACTAGAAGCATCTGTTCTCATTTTGTATTGATTTGTGTTCAAGGCCTTTGAGCGAACACAAAACAGAGATTCTTATGGATACAGTTGTTTTGGATGGATACAGAGATTTATGATTATATGTCAGTTTTATGATGCAAGAAAATGTCTTAAGTCTGTTTTATGATTATTCAGTTTTATTTACATTTAACATGATGTAAGCATTTTATGGTCCTTTTTTCAATTTATGATGATAAGTGTTGCATGGATGTCTGAAGAACTTTGAGTTGTCATGCTTTTTCTTCCTTTCCATCTGTAACCACACTTGGACTGTATCCACACTGAACACTACAGGACTGAGAATTCCTGGATGGTTTAACACTAGAGGAAATCCTTTATGGCTCAACTGACTATGTTTCACAGTCTTGTCTTCAAGCCTTTTATCTGTGACTGATTAATGGTGTTTCAGTAGAGCTTGAGTGCTCTTCCAGCTTTACTGCTGCAGTCTAATCTGAGGCTGTGCCCCTGCTTCGGCCCTCCCTCTGCTCCTTGCACATACCCACAGGGGTATTTGAAAATCTATTCATTACTGCTGGCCCATGATAGCGCAATCAGATGTTCCCTGTAAGCCTCCCCTATTACAATATAGTTTTGTTAATTCTATTTTCGTTCAGCATTTTCAAGGGATAGTTCACTTAAAAATGATTAAAAAGTCTGTCCTTAAAAAGTCCTTAACTTGCTCATAATGACACCCTTGCTAATATTTCTTGATTACAGTTGTCAAACGTGGCATGTATGAAAGAAAATAATAATTTGAGTACAAAAGTTTTTTTAGTAAATGTTTTGTATTCCTTTGATATTAGTTCTGCTGATCAAGTTGATGTGGTCACAGCAATCCAACAGCATTTATAAAGACGATGGAGCAGTATGTTCCTTTTGAGTTTTTTAATAATGGCTGACACATTGCTCAGCTCAATCCCTCTGGCCACACACCACCAATGGGATACATGCATCTCCTCCTGTGACTCTGTTAGTAACCTCTGCTGTAAACGTAACTACATCCTGTAATGTAAAAGCAGTGCATGACCTGTCACCCACTGGCTGGATGAGAAGCTGGATCTGGGCTCTTCACTCTTGTGGTGCCAAAACCACATTGCATTAACCTGCTTGTCACACTGAATGACTGGCTCAAACCCAACTCTTGACTTTCAGTGACACATGGAAAACTCCCACTCTGAGTTCCTCTGAGGGTTAGTGTTCATTAATGGAGCTTCAGATATCTGGCACAGTCCCTGTGATCTCAGTTAGAACCAGAGTCTGGCTGAAGAATGATGTAGTCATGAGAGGGTACTCCATCCTTTCCTGAAAGGATCTTCTTCAGCCAGAGTTGAATAAGAACTCATGCCAAACTACAACATCTCGAGAAATCTATCTGGATCTTGCTCTTGTCATCACCCTTTGAAGCCAGAGCCCTTCATCAACAGAACCTTTTTCCACTTAAAGGCCCCTCTGTGGACATAAACTTTCACAAAATATTATCCACCATAAACAAGTATTCTGTGTTCTGGAGAACCTTTTTTAAATTACTTATAAAATTGACAACTATTAAGAGGCCAATCTATAATAAAATCATAGATATAACATTCAGTAGGGTTTTTAGTTACTTTTGCTGAGTGGCTTTTTACTTTGAAAGTGCTTTCTCCGTGAAGTCCACCATAAGCTTTTTGAGAAATTAAAGTGCCCACAGTGTTCAAACAGGCACTGATCATGATAAGATACAGATTTCAAATGTCATTCACAATCACAAAGCTCTCTGTTCATTTTTAATGTGGATGGACAATCAGGTCATGAAGCCATGTGGATAAACGAACACACAAGCCCTGCAGCCTCTTTGGAAAGTCCCCAGAAGCAAATATCAGAAGAATCTCAACAATGTCCATGAAAAACTGGAATGCTATGCATGTCAATGCAATGTCTTTGTGCTGGGTTTGAACTCTGCACTTGAGGAGGAACCTGCTGTCCAGAATTAATAACATATGTGCTTCATTCTGGAACTTAACGTCAGGTAACTGACATCAGAAAAAATCTTTATTTCAAGTTTAAAATGTGATTATAATAAAAAAAAAAAACTCTTTGTTGTCTTGTTCTTTCTTGTAATTTCTTTGGTTTAATCAGTATTCACCATGCTCCTGGAGAATGTAAGGTAACAAGGGTGAGTCTGTGAATTTCATTAATGTGACTAATCTGACTCTAAACTCTGACTAATCATTTACTAAACATTCTACAACAGCAGTAAAGATAGTGCGTGGCTTTGTAAATTTTGTTTCATATCAATGGATTCCCTTTAAATGTTCATAATAAATGTGTCCAGTTTTATGTCTGTCTGATTACTTTAATAATATCTTAACAACATTGTGACTTTGGCATTATATTGTTACTGTACATTGTGCTTGCACCATACTTCAAGCTACTTTGTGAAAAACCCTTTGTGAAACCAGGTGTGTAACAATGTAACTTGCCATTTCACTGCAGAAACAATATTAGACTTTTAAATGAGTCTGGATGGGTGCCTGAAATAAAACTGGAGCAGAAAATACTAGACTGGGCTAGGCTGTGTTCCAAAAGGAACAGCATACTGTGCATTGCACACTTTACAGCGTTTATTATTAAAAATCATTAGCATGTGAAACAGTAAGCAGAATGTAACAATAAACATTTTAAATAGTTGTTTGTTACATTGTTGTTGCATAACCTCATTATGTGCTTATGTTTCATCAGTGAGTGAGTTTAGGAAATAACTTATACAGCTAGTTTGCACTTTTAATCCAGTTTTGTGTTAAAATGTTTTGTTAGTTTCAAAAACTCTTGGAAGTCTGATCAAATAATGAGTTTGGTAGTTTGACATTAAAAACCATGATATAAACCAGCTGATATAACTGTCTCATTTATCACACTGGACATAAAAGGTCAAGCTGAGCACACTGCATCGTGGGATACAGTATGGCCCTGTTCCAGATTGTAGTCTTGTCCACGACACTATAAGGTATCCCATTTGTCATTTTTGATGGATGCTGTGCACCCTTAATGCAGTCTATGTGGTAGCGTAGACTTGAAGGAAGACTTGTGTCATTAAGAAAAAAAGTTTTGTTTTTTTTTTTTTTTTTTTTTTTTTTTTTTTTTTGGGGTTTTTTTTTTTTTTTTTTTTAAAAAAAAAAAATAAAAAAAAAAAAAAAAAAAAAAAGGGGGGGGGGGAGATATTTTTGGGTGGGGTTTTTTTTTTTTTTTTTTTTTTTATTTTTTAAACAAAAAGGGGGGCCCCCCCCCAAAAAAAAACAGGCCCCCCCCCCTTTTTTTTTTTTTTTTTTAAAAAAAAGGAGAAAAAATAATGAACGACACCACTTATTTTCGCAAATGTTTCATGTGGTCTGAACTTCTGACCATGAGCTCATCCACACCCCCTCAATGTCTGATAACATAACACGCCTTATCTAAAAGAATTTCTGTAATTTATACTGTTTATTATGACCACATCGGACTGTTTATATTAAACGCATGAGATAACTAAACAAAAATACCCCCGAAAAAATATATAACAACTTTAATATTACATGAGAGGAAATTACAACGCATAACTTTATCTCAAATATAAAACGCCCGCTGTGCCTTTAAAGATCCGTACTCGAGACTTCCCTGATTGCTTAGTCACGTCTGCGCACATACACTCACACTCGCAGCGCGCGTGTGCGCGCACCGATCGGCCACGCACTTGACCGACTCTCTGTCGTTACGGGCGGGGCTCCTGGTCTATGAAACTGAATTACCGGCAGACCAAAACTAAACTTACCCGAGCCGATCGCTTTCTCTGTCGTGAGTGCGTGGGAATGTACTCGCCACTGCGTGGGAAATACACACCGAGCAGTCATACGAACTGCTGTAGAATGTCTTAACGTTGGATTTTATCACAGAAAGCCTATGATACTTTGACATCTGCAGCTGTATATTCTGTTTGCATACACTTGCATACGCCGGACAAAATGAAATAAATATATTACACCCTCGATTGTCAACAGGGATCTGGAGATTTGACTCCGTCAACTGAAGTGCTCGTGAATCGTATAAGGGTATGTAATCGTCTCTTTCGTAACGTTTCATTTTTTAGTTTTCGCACTGTAGGTTAATAATGTATGGCAATGGATTGAACATACCGGTGTAATCTACCGCGAGACGTCGTGAGGGTCAAACGACGCATCCATGTAGTTTACAATTACAGTATAGATCTTGGAGTTTTGGGGAAAATATACGATTTACATATTTATTGGAAATATATGTGTAATTACACAGTCGGATCATTAATGCATACTTTACATACTTGAACGTGACGGTAGCTTGATGTTTTTCAATCACGAGACGTTGACATCTTGTGGAGGCGTGCGCTGTTTCGTGTTTACGGATCGAGCCTACATACACGCAGTGCAGTTTACGTTATATTATCTCCATCACACTGTGCTGTTTAATATCGTATTATATTGCAAAACGCATTGTGTCTTGCGGTCTGATGTGTGTTTCAAATGTTTGCCTTTGTTATCAGTGGAGAAATGTTGTCTGCACATCTATAGTGCGTTACATATTACATACATCCAAGCATTTTTTGTATAAAGGTACATCCTAAGGTTTCAAGACAGGCTTCCAACACACTTTATGTCTGTTGATCTAAAACAATCTATCTTATCTAGATCATCTAGAGCTTTGGAGGTAACTTAGTGAATATTTTATATTTTAGCTATAATGTCATGCATCATTTTAAACAGAGAAATATGGTTGGGGAAAAAATTTAAAAAAAAAAAAAATTATTTGGAAAAAATTTAAAAAAAAAAAAAATAAAAAAAAAAAATTTTAAATTAAAAATTTTTTTTTAAATTAATGAAAAAAAAAGAAAAATCCCCCCTTTTTTTAAAAAAAAATTTTTTTTTTTTTTTTTTTTTTTTTTTTTTTTTACAACCCCTCTATTTTTTTTAAAAAAAAAAAAAAAACACACAAAAAAACCCCCATTTTGGGTCTTTTTTAAAAAAAAAATTTTTTTTTGGGGAGGGGTTTTGACCCCCCTTGATGGCTTTCTACCTCTTTATACCGCTTGCAAAGACAACATTTTAAAGATTTCAGCCTTCGTGTTAGCCATATAGGGGATGTGTGTGGCTTCTGGCCATGCTTATGTACTGTATTTTGAAGAGGCATTTACTGGCCTGCATCTAGCCTAAATCAGTACTGTGAAACATAATCTATGATGTTTTTGTATGCATATAAACAAGAGAACGTCAAAAATACAAGCACTCTTATTTTACTTGGAGAGTGACAGTTTCTATTCTAACTTATGATTTATTAAGTCTGTGCTGAATGCAGTTGTGAGAGGTGTCCCTGGCCCATCTCCACATCCCACTCCAGCTTGTGTTCGCAATGCTTTCGAAACATTATCTCATTCAGGGGATCATCATTCAGGATGATGTAACAAGCCAGATTAAGAAGGGCCTTGATTTACTGTCATCATTATAGGGGCGCAGGTGTGCTCCAACTGGGCTGTAGGTCGGCACAACACAGGAGAAGGACAGGGGAGGTTGGTTCTGGAGTAGGCAGGAGCTGCAGGTGTCTAGAAGAAATGGAAAGGAGTGATCATGTGTTGATGAGTCACAGGGCTCTGTGGGTCTGTTTGTGTGTCTGACTGTCTGTCTGTCTAGCCAAGATTGGATCACTTACATTACATGTGTTTTTGCTTTTTTTGTCAAGGGTCCCCTTTTAATAGACATCTTGCAGAGAAATGATTTAAAGGCAGAGTGTATTATTCTTGTGGCACCAGTCAGGATTGCATTCTGTTTGTTTGAGCCATCTTTCTTTGAGGTTGTTCAACTTAAAGAAAGAGGGGGGTTGTTCCCCCTCTTGTGATGTATAAAATGTTTCTAAAATTATTTAGTTCTAAATTGTTCCCTGTGGATTCAGCACATATCATAAATTAAAATGATATCAGAGCCATCCTGTTACACCACACAAGAAACTTAGTGGACAATAAAATCACTTCTGTAAGTTAATTAGTGTTCTTAAGGCTTTTTATAAAAGAGGGGGTGATGTCAGAAAGCAACAGTCAGAAAGGTCTGAAGGGAATGGACTGTTCTGATACTCAAATAAAGTTGCTCTGTGATATAATTGGTTCCATTCTGTAACATGTACAATTGACACATTACACTAAAAGAGAAACATCAACACAACAGTATGGCTTACAGTAAGACATGTTATCAGACTGGTTTGACAGCTATCGAGACCAAAGAATCTCTTGTCTGTAACAGTAGCTTTAATTAGGTCAGTATTTTTAAAGTGTACAGTTTAAATCAATGTTGTGATTTCAGTGATTTTTTTTATTTTTAAACAACAGTGTCAACAGTGCAGCATTCTGTTGCCACAATGAAATTGTTAAGCAATAAGGTATGAAATGCAATAAAGACATTGGCCTCTTTAGTGGCTATACAATGATATACACTAGCTACATGAATACTTGTTATTATAAGATATAGTAGCTGGTACTGAATTGTGTATTTTAGCATGGGTGGAGCATCCAGAAACTAAATTATCTATTTTCAAAGGCAAGAATGCTCTAAATCATAGTCAGATGCTTGTGGTGGTGAGGAATTTCACATATTGATTACATGCATGTTTGGGTGTGAGTCATAAAATTCCCTGAAAACTTCAGTGTCAATGTCAGTCTCAATAGAGTTTTGTTTGATTTAGCAAGATTCGACAGATTACGGGTTGCTGCACCCACTACATTTTCAAGAGGGCATGTTGTTAAATATTACACTGCGAGTGCAAATATGATGTATCGCTGCAGGGCTGTTGTAGCTCAGCCACTTGCTCTTGCAGATCACTGAAACTCCTTGTTTTGACAGCCCTGTTCTAGGTAAAATGGCAACTGTAATTAAATAATTGTGTTATCTGACAAATCCACATAACATGGGGCGTAAAGGGTTGGAGATTTTCACATGTGGAGCTGTTTTGAGTTTTTCCAGTGTCTTTGTCTTTGGAGGAATGCTACATAAACAAACTGAGCAAGTTGTGTAAAGTTTTATTAAGTCCAGAAACAGTGTTGGTGGTTTAAAATGATGTCTAAGTGTGGGCTGGGGGAACGTAGAGGGCCCTGAGAATTTTGTGGGTGTTCTCACAGGAAGAGCTGTGATTACTACCAGCTTGCATTGGGTTAGGTTTGCCTTTTAATGAGACTGCAAATCGCTCTTTTAAAAGCTGCTCTAGCTGGAGAGACCAGAACACAGTTGACACACCCACTTCAGCCTGTTTTTTTAGAATATTCATTATTTTTAGAATATTTCCACCTATCATACTCCTTGCAATGATAGATATTGTCTTACATTTTTTTGAGCACTTCTGAGAACATCTGGAAGAATAGAGTTAGGCCCAGGGAAAGATTGGCCATAAAGACCACTGGGACTTGTCCGGTAGACCATTCGACTTGTGGACCGGTTGTGGCTGTCTAAAACAAATTTAGACACAAAGTAAACATACAAGCATTTTAAAGAAAGAAAAAGTTCAAACATTTCAGCCTATTGAGGCTGGATCTGTGCGTTAACTTCCCCCTCCCACCTCTCTCACTGAAAATGTATTGTGTCTGTGAGCAACATCTTTTAGGCAGTTGCCTGTGCTACACCCCCCACTTGACCACTCAAATCCAAATGTCACTTCTGCACATAAGTTTCCCATACAGTACAAGTCAAGTCAGTACAATCACATGATAAACGCAATCAAACGCACTTAGTTACCTTGTTTATTGAAGATGTTTGCAAAGATGTTTAATTACAGTAATAAAATATAAATGTATAAATGTATGTCTCAATGTTGTATTGCATAAAAAACATAAAAAACATTTAAAAAATAGGGATTGTAATATATTGCTGCCACTGTAATGTACATAACATACATTATAATAAACATATACATTTACATACAGCAGGCAATAGTCTTGGGCTGTTTTATAGACTCTGTCCATCCCTGGTTAGGTCTGTGTACTAATATTATTACAGTGAGGTTGAGGAATCGCTTTTAAAATAGGTCATCCGGATCCTCCGTCTCTATCTTTAGCATACAGTGTGGCATCAGTGTGAGAAGGCTGCAGACCGTTTGTCTGTCCTCTGCAGAATCCTGAGGTTGTGCAGTCTAGGGGAGAATTAAACTGGTCTAGACTTTGAACCAGAACACAGAGGCTGTGCTTTGTGCTGTTGGGTGACTTGGCCTTTAATGACCTTTTGGGAGTAGGTGGATCCATGATGACTAATTATATCTGTCAAGGAGATTCTTGTAAGGACAGCATGAATATGTTGCACAGCTGATACAAGTTTCCATGTTTTTTTCTTGGAGAAGGAGTTTGAAAAATTTAAGGTAGTTTCCCGATGATAGTACTGGGAAACATTCGTGGAACTTTGCTCAGTTGAACATGATGTCACTTTAGAGTTGCAGATGTTTTGTATTGGCTGTTGGCATACCTTGGTTGATGCACTGCGTCAGTGCCATAGGGCAGCAACCAGCCAACTCTCACTCTTCCATTAGTCATAGCTTGGCATTGCAGTTTGCCCACCAAATGATGTAAACTCCTTCAAATATGCAGTAGGTGGATCAAGCTCTGTTGAAAGAAAAATCATGAAGCATGAGAGGCCTTTCCTTATGGAAGACAAAAAAACAGGCGAAAGAAAACAGAGTTGTCATGTCAACGGTGAGCATTACGATGCACAGTAAACACAAATCAATAGTAGAAACCATAAGATTGCTGCTCTGGGATGGAGCTCAGATTCGCACACATTCTTGCACAAGCGTGGCATGCACAACTGCAGACTCATCATAAGGCGAACACACTTCCATTTTGTGCGCTGACCAAAGCACTTTAATCTGTTCTCTGCTTTCTGTCCACTGCCACACAGTGGACACAGAATTGCAAATCATGACAATCCGCCCATAGAAATGAGGCCCTGACCACAGGTTGTGACATCATGTATCAGGTGTGAATTCATATTACTGATAAAGACATTGATTTTTTTTAAGTAGCCCCTTAAAGACTTTTCAGGAATCAATAAATATTGTTTGAGTGCATGATAAATTCATTTAGCCCATTCTGTGCAATAATATAAAGTCTCTGTATACACTGCGTTTATATTGCTTTGATGCAGCTATAAAGCTGAAATATAATTGACTCATGGGGCCTGATAAGTTATTGATTAGTTGTTGCAGCTTTAGCTAATGTTCACCTGACATGCTCTCATCTATGCAGCGTTTGAAAGGAAGGAAACTGAGCTTGCCTGCTTGCAACTGTTGTTTTCCCTGTTTGCCAGAGCTGTATAAATTTGAGGCCTCACCCACCCTCTTCTTAGCAGCCTGCTGCTCTCCTTCTGTTTTCTTCTTCGTTCTCTCTCCCCCAACCCCACCATGCCATTTTCCCCACCCTAACCATGTGTTGTCAACACCATTCAAGGTCATTCATCTCTCCACTGTCAGTGCACCCAAAAGCAGAAGGAAGTATAATGACTTGTGAATAGAATTGGTGTTTTTTTTTTATATCTGTAAGAACAATATTTGTGTGGTTGACTGAAAATTAACAACCTTGCCAAACTACCATCAGCTTTCAGAACTGTATGAGTGTAACAGAGATGACAGACTTAATTAATGTGGCCTGATTGAATCCTACAGTGTGCAAGAGATGATTATGGCCTAATGCTCCAGAAAATCACCCGCTTACCGAAGACATAGATTAAAATTTGGTCATTTTTATTTTCTGCTTGTCAGCAAGACAACAGGATCTGACAATCTGACCACGCATTAAAAGTATATCAGTTTAGAAAAACTCTGAAAAATAATTCTGTCACCCACATATGGTCATTAAATTACAAACGTTTTGATGTTTCCAAAGATAAACAGTTTGAACTCTAAAGCTCTTTTGACAGGGGCCCTGTGGTTACGTCTCATGCGGGTTAGATACTCATACAGATGGTATCAGTAGCAGGTGGTAATATTACAGCCTTGGACAAAGCAAACTTCTTCTGTGGTTGAAGTTTAACAGATAGTGAAACTATAACATCAACCCACATGCAGTTGCCTCAGGTTGGACCGTCTGTCTAAACCACAAGAACCAAACCTACACCTTCAAGCTCCCAGGGTTTCATTTTCATGATCATGAGCTTCACCTGTGCAGCTGTCAGGTACTCATTACTGTGTGTATGTTCACATGAAAGGATGAACCAAGTCTCTGATAAGACCACTTCCTTCCTCATGATCTTTGCCATCAGAAGGGGGGAGGGATTTTAGATGTTCAAACAAGATATCAGAAAATGTGATGTCAGTGTAATGTCAGTAACTGACATTTCCTTACATTTGTTTATATACAGAAGAGGTGTGCAGTTTTAAAGAGTGGGCAGATGTGGTATGTGCATCTGCTCTGTGCATTGAGCACTACTACATTGTACATTGAATCATGTGAGGGCATGAGGCCAAAGTCATACCCGGCCCTAACGCTTCCCCTTTATGGCTCTTTAAATATAACTTAGAGTACTCTAGAGTACTCAACTAACACCTATTTATGCAAATACAGAACCAGAAACTGGCTACACCCTGTTAAACCAGATATTGAGGCAGATGTTGAAGTCTTTATTTTAACATACAATAAACTTGAAAGGGGAACGGGACTTTTTTCAAGGAAATTAATAGGTTATTTATAGTACATGATTCATCATTAATAGCTTTAGTTATGATAACAGGGATGTTTCAGTAATGAGGTAAACATTTTTTGTGGAACCCAGGAAATTGTGTACTGATGACAGGAAGTGATGTAAAGGTGTTTTTCCCTCAGGTTTCGATAATGGTGCTGTAAAACACAAGTGTACTTCAACTGATAACAAAATCTGTGTTATGCTCTATGTATAGACACAGTGTATGACGTTCAACCTGGTTTATCAGGGAGGTGTCACGGGCTTATCTGTGGCATATCGAAAACGGCTCATGTTGTTTCCGTGGATGTGACTGATGGAAGTAGAGAAGAGCTCCAGACATGAGTGTATTTCCTTCTTCCATTTGGATCTCATTAGCTCTTCTGCTCTGCACTTCCTTCCCTCACTCCTCAAATAAGCAGAGCTCTGACCTCTCACCTTCAGTTCACTCCAGGCGGATGTGATGTGATGGAATCTTTGCTGTCCTTTGTGGACTATTGTTGCGTTTGTTGCTTTTTTGTAGGCAGATAAGATAAACTCTGAAGTTCAGAGACTAATACAGTCCAGAATCTTCCTTTTAACTTTTAGCATAGCCATGTTTGTTTATATTTTAGTTTTTATAATATAACATACATTTTTAATATACCTTAAAATACTACATTTTAAGTTCACACAAACGTTCTTCTTTCTCCCTTAGTGCATTCATCATACATTTATGACACAGATCTCGTTCATGCCTCAAATTTGTTCAAACCTAACACGTTCAAGTTTTACTCTGTGTGTGAACTACTGTGTGTTTTACTGTATGTTCAGCATATTCAAAACAAATAACTTGACTGTACTTCAACTACTTCAAATTAAGAATAGCTTATGACACGAACAGCTATAATTTCGAAGTCACTGTCCCAACACTGTACAGTAGACCGCTTTTGACAGTAGACGGAATTGTTGTTTTTGGTGAAGTATTTCTTTCATTCTCAGACGTTTTTTATTTCCAGTGCAGAGATGAGTCCATCTGCTGACATTCTGTTCTGCATAATACTCAACAGGCTGATCTATAGAGCACAATAAGTGGCTGTGGCCTGATTCAGGCTGATATCACGCTGGAAACTATTTAAATGGAGATCACATGTTTTTGAACACGCCATGACTGAGAGTCCCCTCTTAGCTCACTTAACAGGAAAACGTCTGACCTCCAAAAGACAATCAAGCACTTGTTTAGCAGGTTGGAGATGCAGTTTAGAGGATCTCTGTCAGGGATCTGCTTGAAATATGGCTTGTTTTTGTAAAGCAAGCTGCTCTCCTTAGAGGAAACTCAGAGAGTCAGGGAGAATAAGATGTAAAATGTCCTGTCAAAACCTGCCGTTAAATGAAATGCTACCACAATTGATCTTTTGACACCCACAGTAGATGTTACATTCATGTGCATAGGAGTTACAAAGGCATTCTGCCTGAACTCATTGGATTGCTCAGGGGTTTGACTTATCTTGTATTGAATAAACATACACCCAGTCATATCATACTTTTTTCTCCTGAGATTCACTTTCAATGGTTGATTTGTATTTAAAAGCATCTCTGTTTTTTCTAACTATTTCCAGCTTAGAGTTTTAGAGTTGCCTTCATAAAACCCCTGTGATATGTTCATGTGGTATGTTCTGTGCTCTGATTTGTAAAACAATTTATGCTGAAATGTGTATTTAGTTTCTATAAGCTATCTTTATTAGACTGGCTCTAGTATATCTGCTTTTTTAATTCAACATATCAAGGGCAATTTTATTCTTCATGATACATGAACTCTTTATGGTAGAGTAAACCTGTACTAGTTTGTATGAGAAGGTGGGTTTTAACTGCTTGTGTATTCAAAACACATGGTTCTTTAGTGAATGGCTATTTGAATAAGACAGTTTCTCACTGTTTTCTTTCTCTTTATGGCCAAACTAGTTTGGCTTTGCATAAATTATACAGTGTTTGCTGTTCAGTGTAGTTCCATGAGGGTGAGTAAATGATAAGAGAATTTTCTGTTGTGAGTGAACTATTACCCACAATGTGCATCACAAATGTGTAACTGATTAATGATGTGTCAGCCTGTAAACTGGGTGTCATGTAATTATGGTCACGCTACAGTGGAGACCCCCTGTCCTGTTTGACTGCTTTCTGTCTCTGACACATTCATCTGGCAGCTGTAGGCAGCAGCAGCTTATGGGTGGAGCTCATGTTTGTACACACTTCAGACCCTCTCTAGCCGAGAACACACACACACACTCTATGAAAAAAGAAATACACAGTAATAGAAGCTTGAGCCAAAATAGCAAAAAAAAAATAGCAGTCTTGAATTGCTTTACTGTCATCTTTAGTGGATTTTACTGATTTTACATCTTTCTGTTGCTGTATATTTGTACTTGATTTATTGGTTCTACAGAGCTATTGGCGGTGCCAGCAGTTGTTGTTTGACAACAGTGTTTAATACATTTAATACATTGAGGTCCAAAAGTCCATTGAAATTAATACAAAAAACAGGACAAAATGTAATTTAAGCTTGAAAATAAATGGAAAGTTATATACATTAAATATCAAATTTGCTTTCAAGGTCACTAATCAAGCAAATTTGGCCATATTAACACAAAAAGCCAGAGTTCCTTCTTTCATTGAAGCACACAAGATGTTCTTTGGAACATTCTCAGATCATGCTGAGATCAAACATGAATCATCACCCCAGTACATACTGTAAATACAGCAAAAGAGGTATACTAAATACAAATTCTTGTTAATTTTGTAATTAAATCAAATTGTTATGTTAATAATATAATTTATTTATTTTTTGATAAATTATCTAAAAGATTTTTAGTACAGGACTTTTGCGCAGTGCTTAAATCAGCTGCAGTTAAATCAGCTTCATTTAAATGTCAGCGGTTAATAGTTGTGCAAACACTGGCAGAGATCCAAAGGAGATCTTGTTTTTCAATCGGAGTGAACAGTTGTCCTGTAGGTTTCATGAGGAAATGCTCTCTCCTCTTGGCCTCACTTCACTCTGCTCCTGTTGTAAGAGCTGAAGCTTAGTCACCAGAGTGAGAGCGCATGTAGATGCTATAAAATGAAAAAAGGCTGGTGAATTATTTAAATTGTTGAGTCATTGAATAATTGATCAATTTAATTATTTGATTGTGGTAGTTTCAAACCAGCTAAGTAGAATCGAACTGCAAAAATCTCTTCATCTTTTCATAACCAGGATTAATTGAGGTTGATAAATCAGGAAATTGCTTAGTAAATGTAGGCGAATTCCTACTGTTCTCTGGAATCTTGCATAAAGTACTGAAGTGTTGTGACATTTATGTGTGGTTTCAAGTAAAGCTGAACAGTGTGAAGTGTTGAGTGGCACATATACAAAGAGTTGTTATCTCAGTTTAAAGCCACCGAGTGATTGTTAAATATATATGAGGCTATTTCTGGAAGGGAGCGTTGAGATGTGTAAGTCTGCACAATACTGCAAACAATAAAAGGTCACTGAACAATATATTGTGCACAGCCTCAAGTCTCACAAAAACCAGAGGGGGGTCGATTCAGTAGTGAATCAGAGCTGGGTTCCTCTGCATCTGCCATAGACCATAGTGAGAAACAGCTGATGATACTTAGTATCTTAGTAATTTGCTTGTGATAATTAAATCAGTCCTTTGCATGGCCTAATGTACTCAAAGAGAGATGCTGCAGTAGAGCTATAGTAAGATAATGTTAAACAATATCCAAATAACTATTTAAGCATCATTTAGGAAAATGCTCAGACTCTCTGGTATTGAATAGCCACTTTCCAAAATCAGTCAATTCTACAAAGGAAAAAATATAAAAGCATATTTTGTTGATATATTTCTGTATATTGTTAAATATCTTGTTTTACTTAAAAATAGGTCACATTACAGAAATAAAATGAGTTGTGAATGTGTTTTTAAATACATGTGCAACTTGTTTGGTATTCTTCAACGTTTCATTTAATTTGAATGATTTAAATTTGTATCGTGCTCCATTTGAATTCCTAAATTCCTAGTGTGCAGTCTGCTGTCACTGAAGTAGGTTAAGCATGGCACACATATGCATGCGCAGATGCTCTTCATAGATCACAACCGGCCACTTTGAAGTGTTTATTTTCCCCTGTAAAGACCCTGATGTGCTGGTGAGGCACGCTGTGCAAACATGGGCAACGACAGAAGCTCCGCCCACTGCTGGGATTCAGACGGCCCCTGACACTCGCTGGCCTGATACTTGATCAGAGGGTCAGCTGCTGAGGGTATTCCTGTGTGTGAGTTTGTTTTTTAATGTCAGATGAAATGGTTGAAGGTGATAGACTGTCACATGGCAGCGTCAGCTTGCTAGGGGTGCAGGCAGAAACGTAATGGACTTGGGCAGCGCAGGCGCAAGCAGCCTGATGGGTGACTAAGCTGAGTAGTTCCATCCATTTAGGAGCTCTGGATGTGAGACCTGCTGTGCAGATCATAGAGAGATGAGAAACTTGCCCTCCCCCCTCTACTTTAATGACTGCATGAAACAGAATTTTCAATGCATTTAACTTTTGTAATGTGATGAGAACAGATTATACAGATGCAAATTTAGGCCGGAACAACATTTTATCTAGCAGTATTTAATTGGATTATAATTGACGGTTGGGATAAGTTGCACTTGCAAAGACAAGCATCCCTATTACTATTGCTAATACTTAAAATTTGGGATTTGAAAAACCTTGGTTACCAAATAAGTGATTTCAGATGCAGAGAATATTATTACATTTTGATTAAAGATGTTTTTTCTGTTACAGTAACATTGAATCATGCACAATATAAGCAGTGACATTTTTTGAATTTCAGTTTTATGTTCACTTAAACTAAATCTTTTAGGAAATGCTTTGTCATTTTTGCTGTGTGGGATGTGTTGTGAATGCACACCAGTATGTAATTGTCAGATGGGTTTGTTGTACATTAGGAGCAGAAGCAAAAGCAAGCGTGAGCTCAGTGTTGCTCTGTACGGTTATGTCATTCTGGCAGTAGTCTGCAGCAGCAGTGTGGTCACCTGGCTCTGCTCCACTGTCTGTCCTGCTACAAAGATGCAGGACTTTATTTTTAGACTCTTAATATGTTTCAAAAGTTGTCCTGAATTCTCCAGCAAGCTCAGACAGCTCCTCTGCTGTTGTCAGCCTTTTAATTGGTAAGCTATAAAAAGATGAAAAAGCCTGAATCTGCACTTTATATACAGCCTCAAGATGGGTTACAGTTACACAAAGAGGCATACTCCTAGAGAATCATTTTGTTGCTCAGTAGTTAATGTCATAGCTCAGGACTTAATTATGCTCACAGTATTGTTTTATTTTAGATTTATCTTGTTATATTTTTATGTTTCATTTCTTCTGTCCCTGTTTAATAGGCAGAATCAATTATAGAAAGCCTCCAAAAATGTGGTTCTGTGGTGTTATTAAATTGTTTAAGCATCCTGACCTACTCGACACAGCAACACTGGTTCAGCCAATAGTGTGAGTTCTGGATGGGGCTATTTATTTTTGTTATTTAAAATTAATATTAATAGGAACTGCCATATGCCAGGTATCATAATCGATGGGATTCGATTCTGAATGGGATGGGATCTTCTGAAATATGGAAGTTTAATTTATTCTCTGACTGATCATATTGCCTACTAGGAGAAACATTTAAGATGCTATAAAGATTTCCTGTGTAATATATCTATCCTACAGTCTGTGTTTTCATGATGATCTCACTGATTGTAGACTACACACTTTCATGTGTATTTTGTCTTAAGGGCCATTGACTCACAAATTTCTGCCTAGTTACATAGTTACAAAATACTACAATCTAAAGTCCAACTGTCAGCCTTTCCATGTCTGGGTGTAAAGGGGGAATTTTGTTGAGGCTGGCAGATTGTGTAGACACACTGCTAGTAGTGTGTAAAAGGAAGGGTGGAGTCAGCCTAGCATAGGAGGAAACAGCACTGCTCACTGTTTTGTGCAACTGTAAGAGTTGAAAAAGATGTTACATTATAGATCCTTAGTGCAGAACAGCCAATCATGTGTGCAGAAGCTACAAGTCCAAGAAACTGAGCGGGAATGGGGCGTGAAAGAGAGAGACCGAGAGAGAGGGAGAAAGGAGAGCTTTTGGTCAGGATGTGCTGTGTTTGGGAAGGAAGTGTCCAGTGTTTCAAGCACACAAATAAATGAGGTCATCCATCACTGTTTTTCTTGCCTCTGCTCATTAAACCTCTTCCTTCTGCCGCAGGGCTCTTTCACCAAACCTTGTTACCCCACATAAACAAGAACACTTGTTAGATTATCTGCATGCAGAGCAGTATCCATACTGTCTGAACTCAATGCTCTTCACAGGAGGGTCAGTTGTTTTTTGAAGATGTCTTAGAAGGTTCTCGTTTAAGAGTCATGTGATGGCTACAATTATAAATGTCATACTTATTAAGGAGTAACAGGGTTATGTCCCTGAAAAGAAGAAGATAGTGTAATAGAGGAAAATTATGTGGTTGAGCCTTTTGGAACTCAAATGTTTATTTTTAAAGGGTTAGTCCAGTAAGACCAAGATCACCGGTAGTCCATACAGCTTCTGCTGCAGCCTGTACAGTTTTCTAAAACCATATGATAGCTTTGTGTAAAAAGTGAACTAAAATATAATTCTTCTCTGTTGTAAATGATCAATTTCATTCACACCAAGCTAGGTTTTGACTAGTCTGACCCGCCACTTCAAGGGTGAACTGTTCCTTGAAATGTTTTGGTTATTTCATAACAGATTTTTGTGGCAGATAATTTAATCTTAGGAGGTCTAAAATACCAGAGGAAAGCTATCTGTTAGCATGACAAGTTAGCTTTTGATGTAGTTAAGACATCTATCTGCAGCCCAGAAGCCTACAAGGCTATGCTGACCAGCCAAACCCTGACTAACCTTTGGTCTAATCTGATAGATTTCTCTAAGAACAATTGTAACTGGTTGCCAGGCCGTTCTATATTAAGCTCAAATGGTGGAAAATCTCAAAAAGGAAGTTTCCATTAGGCCTGCTGGTGGTGAGGGTCCATCCTGAGTGGCTTAAGATGTTGACACAGAAAGCCTGCTGAAATATGCACAATGTGCAGTTCTAAAGCTCCCCACACCAAACCTACACACACACAACACACACACACACAC
Organism: Chromobotia macracanthus; assembly: GCA_036877525.1. Taxonomy (NCBI): domain Eukaryota; kingdom Metazoa; phylum Chordata; class Actinopteri; order Cypriniformes; family Botiidae; genus Chromobotia; species Chromobotia macracanthus. The sequence goes on along the minus strand of JAZGTH010000043.1, from coordinate 3,662,408 downwards.
ACACACACACACACACACACACACACACACACACACACATACATATACAGTGTAAGCACTCCTGTGAGCTTCAAAAGCCTCCTCCACTCATACATTGGCCTTGTCTATGCTTCTGACCTATAATGCATGACAACTCTTCATTCAGCAAGTTATTCTATTCAATTATACCGTGATTACATTATAGTCATTATAAAAGGAGTATAAAAGCTGTATATAAACACTGCTGACAAAAAAACGCAACAGTCGCAATGTTTTCACGTTAACCTACATCTTAGATTCCCATTTTAATAGTCCCACTGCAACAGTTAAGACATTAGTTTGACCAAGTCTTGGATAAAGGCCTCCAGTCATAGTTAAAAATGTATTTGTTGTTTTCAAACAGATCATGTCTCGAGACAGGAAGTTTTCGCTTGTGGCAGGCTTTTGCCGGGGGTAGTAGGCCAGGAAGCTAATCACAAACAGTGGAACGCCTAGATGAAACCCATATTTTCTTTTTCTTGATCTAATTGAACAGTCAGAACAAATCATTTTTGGTTATACTTAACATGCTTGAATTTAAAGAAAAACTGAAAGAAAGAAAGAAAGGATGAAAAGTAGCTGTTTTACCAAAGCAGGTGAAATATAATTTTTTTCAGACAATTGATTTCTCCTGAAGTATGTTTGGCATCTTATTATTGTTACAGTCTCCAATTTCTTTGTAACTTTAATACAAGTGACTTTTAGAAGCATTTAAGTGGGGCAATTTCCTTTTTTGTGTGGAAGCATAAATCTGAAGGAAAACTTCAAAGAAGTCTATATTCTTTGGATGGCTGCCATGTGTAGAATTTAATCTGTGGAATCCCTTCACAAGGATGTTATTCTCATTCAAGGATATCCTTCCCATGACCTGCCGCAATATCTCCTCAGACTTCACAGGATATTGAAAAATCTTCATTAAATTTTGTAATTAATTAAGGTATGAAAGAACAATAAATGAACTGCTATGAATGATGCGTGTGATGTAGTGTAACGGTTAAACAGTCTTAAACTAAAACTTTTAAAGTTTAGATCCTGCAAGTGATCCATAAACATGGATCCATTGTGCTTAATGGATCAGTTCATTCAAAAATTTTGATTAGAATGTTCAGTCTTTTTCTCACAGAAACTTGTTTGGCTTAGAGCATTTGTAATTTGTTACCTCATTTTTTTACACTTTTTGGAGGGACAGTTATTGATATCTGCTTTTCACTTTCATTGCAGAAATACAGACGCCAGGAAATTTTGATAAATAAACTCCTTTTGCATTATTAACCCTTGTTTGCTCCAATGGCACTGTCAGCAAAATTCATTAATGTAAACATGTTGTCACGTGTTTTCACATTTACATATTCAGTGCATTGGATTGCTGTTTACATGTCAGTCAGCCATTGACAAACAAGCTGAAAGTGTTTATGACAGTGCAGGCAAACATGAGGGAACCCTCCAGAACACACAGCTGGTCTTGTGGGGATTTCAGACATGTGCAGCCTTGTGACGGATGTTATACAGTATCAGTACATGCATAGGCCAGAGAAGCTGACATCCAACCTACAGTCTACCCTGAAATCATGCTTATGTGAAAGACAGATGATATAATGTTTAAGATGTGACAGAGAAGCTGAGGGAATTAATTGCTGGCGATGTAACATTAGCTCTCTTTTAAACTAACCTTGGGCATCTGCAACATAAATCCAGCCAGTGGGAAAGTAGCTTCACAAGAACCACTGCTGCAGGGGTTGGAGTCAAATGACGGCAGTGTAGAAGATAATTACCTAGATAATTAGTCTCAATTCAATGTGTAGACCCGGAGCTGATTGCTCTCATGCATTCGATAATCAGCCATGGGAGCCCTGTCTTTGATTTGGTGGGTAGATTAATGACATGAACGAGGATACTGATATAGACATTAAGCAGTTGCGGTGGTCTGCTCCCACTCAAGGACTGACAGGAGGCTTTCATGTTTCTTCTCCCCAGGCCTTTCCAGCGGTCTGTCACACAGCACAACCGCATCTTCTTGCGTCAAACATAATCGTTAGCTTTCAGAATTAGGCAACATGGGTTCTGACAAACTTGAGCATTAGAAAATCATAAAAATCAGCATTAGATTGCCATAATGGTCTTGTTGGGATATTGAGCCCTGCTTGTGGTTCCTTTAAGTTCTCCTCTGCGGTCTGTGGTGGAAAATTGTTGGCATGACCCAACAGGGGTCTCCTCAAAGCTGGGGCTTTGCTCTTGTCTGCTATGTAACCTCAGTTATCACATCGCTGCAGACTGAAAGGCCAGTGATGATATCAAACCACATTCCTCTTCAGCAGACAGCCAGTTTCTCATGGACACTGTCTGTTTACGAAGGGCAGACCTTCACGCTTCAAGCGCAGGGCATCTTTTTCACCTGGAGGCCTGGACAGATTTGATGAATTGAAAGTTTAAACTTTTGCTCGGGTTCTACTAGGTAGATGTTTTAGGATTTATGAACTTCTGTGTGGCTGTTTCTGTGATTTAAATTTTTCACAATGGCTTCCATCATCACTCCATTATGTGGGCTTAAAAGAGCTGTGTGTTTTGTTAAATCTGTGATTTGTTAAGTGTAACCTGGAACAGATTTAGAGGCCTTCCCACGGGCTGAATATATAGACCAGAATGACGGCCTCTGTTTCCATATCGCTCCATAAATACAGTCAATGGCTTTTTAAATAAAAAATGGGCTGAAGAAGAATGTTGTGTTTTTGAGGACTTGTACCAGTGTTTGCTGCGGCACTGTGAATTCAGCAGTGGCGGGAGAAAAACTGAAATTATATAATTGTATGCAAATCATATAAACACAAGAAATTATATTTACCTCAGTTTTGAATGTGCAGTCTCAAGTGAATGTGAAGAGATGAAAAGATTGTACTGGGAAATAATGCAATAAATTAAAAGACAATAAACAGACATCATGTCTTTCTGCTGAGTTATCTTGACTGGCTGAAGCAAAACAAACATACAGCATTGTAAGTATAGTACAGTTCACAAACAAATGACTATATAAGCCAGTGCTTTTATTAAATCAGTTACTGAATAAACGTCTGACTTACATAACGTTGGTTCGGTTTAATATGTAGTTAGAACCAATTATGGGGGTTTAATTGTATAGGTAATTATAATGGTTATAACATTTGGGAATCATTAGGAGTCATTGGGTTCGTCTCTAAAATAAAGGCAATTATATCTCACAATTAAAGTCTGTTAATGTCACAATTAATTTTGCAGATTCCCTCTAGACAAAATGAGCTGTGAAACATGGAAAGATACAAAGATGTACACATACAAAGATGTACACATACAAAGATGTACACATACAAAGATGTACACATACAAAGATGTGTGGCGCGGTTCACAGGGTCATAGTCACACAGTCATAGTGACACAGTCTGACACAAACTCAAAGTTGTACATGAAGAACTGAATCTGGCTTTTGTAGACAGTAAGTGTACGTGTTCTGACCGCACACTGCAGTGTTCCGGAACACTCTGCACAGACTGTGTGGAGCATAGTGAGAATATATGGCAGGAAGATGCAGTGGCCTCTCAGTAAATTCCTGCTCAGCCACAAAGCACCACTTTAAATGAGAGGGTGGTTTCAAGTCAGTGGCATTTAAGCCTAAAGAATTCACAATAAACTTTACCACCCCCACAGCAGAAATATTTACTAGTCAGTTAGGTGGATCTGAGTGTGTTGAGTGAGTGTAAACGTATGAGAAAGCAGTTTTATTTACATTGTGTGGTTTCCTCTTCAGCAGCAGAAATGTTTAATGGATTTTCTGGTCTCTCATACATCTGTTGTTTTATGGTAATTTCATACTGCCATCTTGTGGCCTAACAAGTACCTTTAGGCTCAGCACAACATACTGCTGTATTATACCACACTGCAATATTCTTTATGCAGACTGGGTACAGTATGCAAATTGCAGAAGATGACTTTATTTTATTGGTTTAAAACTCGGTGGTGCAATCATACATGTTTGGAATACCGTATCCCACAATGCAATGTGCTTCAATGACAAATTATCGTTATTTTTTTAAATAAAAAATTAAATTTTTAAATGGACACTACTCTGTAACCACACATTGTGTTATAAGGTCACGTGAGAACAATTAAATGTTTGCCTTGTATACCATTGCATACTATTGCAAAAGTGTAAGTGTTTGCCATGCAACTTAAGCTGATGTTTTGAACTCTTGTGAATTCTACCATATTAAGCCATATTATTGAGCTGACTGATATAATTAGGTTTTTGTTGGTGAGAATGATTTGTGATAGTCTCGGAAGCATCAGTTAGAATGGGTTACAAATTCAACAAATCATCATGTTTCCAAAAATGTCTGTGCACCATATGCCATTGTTTCTCAGCAGCAGAGTGTTCATGGATTTAGATCTGTCATGGAGTTACATTATAGCTGTTTAATTTACAGCTATTTATAATGTATTATTTATATAACTTGTTTTTCAGTAAATTGTTAATAAAATAAAGCATTATTAAATATTAAATATTAATAAAGATTCAAGTATTTTTTGTCTGAATCAGACACAGAAATATGTTGCTGAAGTGTATTGTTTGTATTAGTATTTTTTGGCCAGTACAAACATTGGCAAGTAAAAATCTGGCCTACTGGATCAACTGAGCCATAAGAATTCTTAATGGTTGATCACAGTCAGTTTATTATAGCATATGCTGCACAGTGTGCAGTACACAATGATCTAGTATTTCATTCCATACACAGTACTGCTCATTGCTTTGAAGATAAACTGTTTGAACTTACTGTAGGAATCAATGTGACACTTTTGAGAATTCACCTCTCTCTGTTTTTATATCTCTTTCTCTCTCTGTCTCTCTCTCTCTCTCTCTCTCTGGTATAGCTGGCAGGTCTAGGGAGAGGCAGGCAGCATGGCTGAACCAAGACGAGACAGCACCAGCAGCCTGCAGCGCAAGAAGCCGCCATGGCTCAAACTGGACATTCCCACTGCTCACGCTTCCCTGGATGAACCGCCCACTTTTGTCCAGGTACGAGAGGTCTTGTTTATCTGCTCTTTTTTATCTGTCACTTTATACTGTCCTTCTGTAGCTCTGGCATGTCTCTCTGTTGCAGCCAGTGAAGAGGCAAGGTTTCCATCGCAGTGTCAGCATGCCCGTGGAAACATCCCATCTCCCCTCTCCTCCACGTGACCTCTTTGACCCCCGTCGAGCCGCTTTCCAGCGTCAGTCTTCAATCACTCAAACCATCAAGAGGTAGGAGGGGTATTGCATGTGGTTGTTATGAAAGTCTATTCTCCTAAAGCCATTAGATCAGAGATTGTACGTCTATACCGGGAGGTGAACCTATGGCTTTGTGACAAACCTAGTGAGCTGCACACAATCATCAAGGCATCATAGGTGCACTTCAAATGCAAAGGCATAATTAGTGCGCCTTTTAAATTCATAATTTTGGTTAAATTTTCAAAACATCACATGCATACTTGTATAGCAGGAAAAACATCCCACAATGCATTGTGTTACACTCAGTGGGGGAAAATATCCAAGATGGTCAACAAAGCAAAGAGAAATCTACATTTACATTTAGGCATTTAGCAGACATTTTATCCAAAGCGACTTACAAGGTGAGGAAAACAAAGAAATGATAAATCATAGGGAGGCAATAACATTAGCCATACATAGTTACAGTTTTTACCAAGAGTATAAATCTATAAATATAATATTTATATTTTAAGAATTAAATAAAATTATCACATTTTTAGCTAAGCAACATGCTAACACCATCCTATTCTGTATTCAGTTGTTGAAATTCTGTTTGTAGGACACACAGTGGCTGCATTTATACTGCAAGGTTTAATGCTCAGATCTGTTTTTTTGTCTTACGTGTTTACATTTACTTTAAACACAGCTCCTATCCAATGTCCATGTTTACATTAATCTCCCGCCCGAAAGGATTCCAGTCATTCACAAATATGAGTGCCATGATTGACTCTCGAGTTGTGGATGGACTTTGGCTAATTCATCTGTTCGAAAGTCTGCAAAAGTACACCCAAAAGCAATTAATTAGACAAAAAAGGTGAAAGCATTGTTTTAATATGGCCATCATAAAGACAACTTTAATGTTTTCCACATCGGTGACACAACAACTGTGGACAAGACCTAAAATGCAAGAGTGGTTGAACCAAGTCACAAGCACGTCTGTATCATAGGAACACCCCACTAAGGAAAGCGATCCCCCACTGACTTCCATCGATTGCCAGACATGCATTTCAGGATGCCATGTACAACTTGTACTTCCTACTGGTGCGAAATGCAATCTGTCGTGGAACAGTGACGTCATAGCCAAGGTGAATTGGATATGTGTGTTTAGACGCAGGTCGGCTGTCTGGATATCGAATATGTCTCAGATTAAAATGAACATTTGGAAATGGCTTGTGCGGATTTTTGTTGCGTGGAACAAATTCCGATCTGTGTCATCTCATTTTTGTGCCAGTGTAAACGCAGCCAGAAGTGCAGCCTATATAGAGTGTTCCAAATCAGTTACTTTTGAGGTTTTAGTTTCAGTTAGGATGCTGACAGCTATCTGTTGTAGGCATTGGACCACAGGGCATCTTACTATGTTTTAGAGTCAATATGCCTACACCAACATCCATTTTATAGCTGTTGTATTTTGCAGTTTTAATTACCTGAAAGGTACATAATTTAGCCTATTATATTACATGCTTTGTTATATCTGTGATTTGTGTGCGTGTTTGTGCATGTGATGTAATTTTGTTGTATTTGATAAAGCTGTAGCACCTTTTCAGTTGCAAGCCAATATTAGAAGCCTCTACTACTGTATGATTTGTTTGCCAAGATTGATTTGAGATGAAATGTAATAGGAATTTGCATGTGATTCCTTGTGCTGGAGGATTTGAAATTCCTCGTTCCATTCTTCACGATAAACCAAATCTGAAAAGATTGTTTATCGATCAATGTCTGTGTGCCTGTTCATATGGTTTCTGTGTGGACGAAGCCATTTTCAGCTTTGCTCTGTGTATTTCAGTGCACATGTGTGTGTATGTGTGACTAGCACGTGTCTCAAACATTTTCTCACTCATATGTTACTCATTAAGCACTATTAATTAAAAAGCCCCAAGTGGACTGATAACCCCCCTGCTGGATTACTTTGCTTTTGCTAATCTTGCTTTCTGTTAATCTCCAGCTGTTCTCACTCTTCTTCACTGTGGTGTTTCTCTCTTGTTCTCTATGTTCTTCTTTCCTGCTTCTTCCTGCTCCTCCTCTTGCCCCAACCCCTCGGCCCCGCCCACAGCAGCAGAAGGGTGCACTTTGAGAGGATTAACACTGTGCCCATTAAGGGTCACCGGGCGGGGCGCCGCAGTTTCAGAAGGCATCAGTCCCTCTCCAGAACCCTGCTCAGGTACAGCAGGACACAGGAGGCCTGGCAAGGGATCTCTCACACAAGGGACACACAGGAGGATATTATTTAGAGTAGCAGTAGACATTTAGAAGACACTTTTGCCCAAAGCCACTTACAGTACACTTATTACAGCAGGGTTAATGTGGTTGAAGGAAAGCTGGAAATATATGCATACATACACTTGAGTGAGAGCCTATTGTTAATAAGACAAGTGAACGTTTTTGGGAAACTAGTCAAGTCACATGGTTTTGTTTACGGTCCAGGTTCAGACGTCTACTCTGAAACAATTTCAGCACACTACAGTTATACACAAATAAAACCGTTTGTAGCATTTACTCTCAATGAATGACCAGCGGGGATGGTTTTGTGTCATTGTTCAAAGTCACTGAATGACAAATAAGAGTTTTTTTAATGACTGGCACAACTGTTCTGGCAGTTAAAGCAACAGTTTTGACTGTTTTATATGGCCATTGTTGCCATTTTTCTGAGCTGAATTGAAACTTTCCAAGCCTGACATTAAATTCTACATACTTCAAATTGCTTTAAGAGCCCAGAGCACATTCATCTTGATATTTTTACACGGTTTGATTCTGTGCCCAGACTGGCAGACTTTATTTGTTTTCCTCCAGATGCAATAGAATAAGTTGCAATTTGAGTTGTGTTTGTTGGCAGGGCAGCACAACCCCGGTGAGCGAGAGAGAGCGAGAGAGAGCGAGAGAGAGCGAGAGAGAGCGCGAGAGAGCGCGAGAGAGCGCGAGAGAGCGCGAGAGAGCGCGAGAGAGCGCGAGAGAGAGAGAGAGAGAGAGAGATTGGATTGGATTGGATTAGATTAGGTTCCTCTCAGTGCAGATCTGATCCAGGTGTTCTAGTGAGTTCTGTGCTATTTATGGTCACTCATTTTGCTGTGCTGGAAAGCAGTGGATATCTTATACTATTAAATTATCCACAAACACATACAGATATTGGTGTAAGCATGATTTACTATATACATAATATACATAATACCTACTGTACTCAACCATTTAGGAGCTGTTGATGACTTTACTGTATTTGTAGATGTAAAATATAACATAAATACACAACTCTCATGACTTTTAAATATTAAAAAATGACTCTTGATCTGCTTTACTGGAACATTAATCATATTTTAACTTGGTAAAACATGTCAGTCCTTTTATATCAGGAAGATGTTTGCTAGTTTATATACAGCACAGCCAAACAAACTGTGCAGTGTTTAAATATTACTAAGTTCTGTGTGTGACAGTGTATGCACTGGGTTTCATTCTGTGTTGCGTGTGTGTGTGCAACATAACTTTAGCCAGTGACAGTACCTTTGATCTGAAATGTCTGGGCATGTCCCTTCTTACAATTGTCAGTTACCTCACTGAACTTCCCCAGATCTCATTTATACACAAAGAGGAGACGGTATGCTAAACATCTGTGGAAACTATCGCTGTGCCAGTGTAGACAGTGCGAATACATGTTAGCGTGCAGCAGCAGGAATGAAAGGGGTCGGCTGTTATGTGTGCATGTGATCGCTGACTCCAGGTCAGGCTCCCAGAGCTGAATGGGTTGTGTTGATCATCTTCAGGGGTACGGCCGACTGGTTTGGGGTCAGTAAGGATGGCGACGCCACGCAAAAATGGCAGAGGAAGAGCCTGCGACACTGCAGTTTGCGTTACGGCAAGCTGAAACCTCATGTGATCCGTGAGATGGAGCTGCCCAGCCAGGACAACATATCACTCACTAGCACTGAAACCCCTCCGCCTCTATACGTACCCCCATCTCAGCATGGCATGCAGAAGGTACATGGTTATGTTTGTGTGCACCTGTTCTCATTTATCACAACTTCCTTCTTCTGACAACACATTGTGTTTTTGATCAGATTGTGGACCCGTTGGCACGAGGGCGTGCGTTTCGCATGGTGGAGGAAGTAGATGGCTACAGTGTGCCCCAGACTCCCATCACTCCCGGCGCTGCATCCCTCTGCTCCTTCAACAGCTCGCGCTCAGGTCTAAACCGCATCCCCCGCAGACGCAAGCGCGAATCTGTGGCCAGGATGAGCTTCAGAGCAGCAGCAGCTCTGGTCAAGGTGAGCAGAAAAGCCACACCTGATAGCTGCCAATATATGGACCTCCCATCTTTGTCAAAACCACCCACCCACTTAGCCAGGAAGAGATTGATTGGAAGAGACAGGTGATTGACATGTAAAGCAATCAACCACAGTTAGTTTCATTTTCAATACTGTTTTGGGGGTGGGTAAGTATGAAATCCACACCACTGTAGTAGATTAGTGTGGAAAAATAATCTTAACTGTAAATACACGAAATAGCAAAAAAAAACTTTGAAATTTGAAGGCTGGTTTATCTGCATCTTTAGGGACGCTCGCTGCGAGATGGCACTCTAAGACGAGCACACAGACGTAGTTTTACGCCCGCTAGCTTCATTGAAGAAGATGTTGTGGACTTTCCAGATGAACTGGATACATCTTTCTTCGCTAGGGTAAGATAACACCACCAAACATCACATGTATGTTTTTGGCAATCTTTTGGCAATGTGTTTTTTTCTGTTTGTCCTCAGGATGTCCTCATGCAGGAGGAAATGTCCACTTTCCCTGATGAGGTGTTTGAGTCTCCATCAGACTCCACCATGAAGGATGTGGACAGCAAACAGCTGGATGAGTCTGAGCTTACGGGCAGCGCACTGGACAAGAGCGAGTTAGAGAGGAGTCATCTAATGCTGTGAGTTTCACACTTTTACATTAGGCCATGTGAATCACCTTCTGGGAATTTCCACAATAGTTTCATGTGACAGAATGCCCCTTTGATGACTTCCCCTAAAGTACTGTTGTGATCAAACTGTTTTGGACAAAGTTAGTGATCAACCAATAAGGTTTCCCAATCTGGTGCTGCATGATGTGTCACACATACAGCTGATGTTCCCATTCCCTGACGTTTGTGTTTTTTTTTGCTGAAGAACTACTCTAGACACTTTTTTTCTCAAATCTTAAAAGAATGATTGTATTTAAATTTAATCATCATCAAATAATCAGAATTGATTATTCAGAATTTTGTATGTATATTTTCAAATATATTGAAGTAACTTCTTACGTAACACATTACGTAAGTAACACATTGAAGTAACACATTAGAGCTTGTAATGTTATAAAGACACCAAATAAAATGACTAAGAATATCAAAAGTATTATAAACATTCATATATTCATATTGATCTATTAATATTCATAGTTGATCTAAAAGTTTACTAAACCGTTGTTATAAGAAACTGCTCTAATTCACACAGCTCTGTAGATTTTGGAACACTGCTGATAATCATCCAAGTAGGCCCATTTATTGCGTCTGAAATCAGTAAAATATTGGCAAGTTACTCAGCCTGGCCAAGATATCAGTCTATGATTAGGTTGTAATTCAGTCTATAATTCTGTCCTGGTTTTTAAACAGGCCTCTAGAACGTGGCTGGCGGAAGGTGAAAGAAGGAACGCCAGTGCCACCTAAAGTCAGACTGAGGCAGGAGGTGGTGAGTGTAAACGGCCAACGGAGAGGCCAGCGGATAGCCGTGCCAGTCAAGAAGCTTTTTGCCCGAGAAAAACGACCATATGGATTGGGAATGGTGGGGAAACTGACCAATCGGACATATCGCAAGCGTATTGACAGCTACGTTAAACAGCAGATAGAGGACATGGATGATCACAGGTGTGAAAACTAAAGTACCTAAATTCTCAAATCTGCTAGAATATTTTGGCAAACACTATGATACTAATAAGGTGTTGTTTTCTCAGGCCGTTTTTTACGTATTGGATAACGTTTGTTCACATACTGATCACCATTTTGGCGGTGTGTATTTATGGCATTGCACCAGTGGGCTTCTCCCAGCATGAAACTGTAGATTCTGTGAGTGCTGTTATACTTTCAGTGTTCATATATTCTGTTCCTGTTTAAAACCATCTGGTGTTTGTCAGCGTATTTGATTGCCATTTCTCCCCCCCTGAAGGTTCTAAGAAATAAAGGCGTTTATGAAAATGTCAAATTTGTGCAGCAAGAGAACTTTTGGATTGGACCAAGTTCGGTGGGTTTCCATAAGATTGCAATTTTTCGTAAATGTATCTGTGCGTTTCTGTGCTAATTAAGTCTTATTAAATAAACCTTTGTAATATGTGGTGCTTCTAAAAGTGAAAAAGGGAAAGTGAGTCTGGGTCACCAGGCAATTACAAAAAATGGATTTTATCAGCACAGATTAGATACTGAATGTTTGAGTGAATTAAATTTTCTACTGAATATATTTGGCAAATGTGCAAATGGATAAAATAACATCCTCTACTTTTTCCTCTTTTCACCAGGAGGCGTTAATTCACCTAGGAGCCAAATTCTCACCTTGTATGCGAAGGGACCATCAAGTACATGAATTGATCAAGAAAAAACGAGATATGGAGCGAAATTCAGCCTGCTGTGTGCGGAATGATCGCTCTGGCTGTCTGCAGACCTTAGAGGAAGAGTGTTCAGTAAGTACAAAGTTTTATATTAGCTCACCAAACTATGAGCCTGTCAGACATTAACTTTATTAAACTTTCTTTCAGAGCACGTTGGCTGTGTGGGTGAAATGGCCTCAGCACCTCAGCACCCCCCAGCTGGAGGGGAGGAACAGGCAGTACGGCTCTGTGTGTCATCAGGACCCCAGGTGACGGAACACTAAACATCACCCCAACTTAACAATTGTCATAGTTCAAATATCACAAATATCACTAAATGCTTGCTGTGTTTCTGACAGGACGTGTATAGAGCCAGCCTCAGTCTCACCTCATGAGTGGCCTGATGACATCACCAAATGGCCGGTAAGTAATGCATAAAAGAATAAGCGTGCCATAGCTTATCCAGTATCAAAACAGTGCCATGGTATTAGCATGTTTTTGGACATGAACCATAGTAATTCCATGGTATTCCTTTTAGTGTCCACACATACAGAAGACAGATGAGCACATTTGGGTTGGGCTTTTGCACAATGTTGTGTTACATTTGTGTTACATCTACAATGTAAATTCTACATATAAGCATCCTATATATATGAATATGGAAATTATTTAGTACCACAGTATTTATCATCAAAGCATAGTATTACATTAGATTGCATCACTGTAGAATGATTCCATGTTTTGTAAGGGTCTGTTTGTTGTACAGTATCCTAACATAGATGCATATTACAGATCTGCACCAAATATAATTCTGGAAACCACACCAATCTGCCTCATATCGACTGTACTATCACTGGCCGACCCTGCTGCATCGGTACTAAGGGAAGGTAAGAACAGCTGTCACTACTGCATCACGGCAGATGATCACATAACTTAACATATGTAGGTTTGTTGATTGTATCGTGCTGCTTTGCAGGTGTGAAATCACATCGAGGGAGTATTGTGACTTTATGAAAGGATACTTCCATGAGGAGGCAACACTCTGCTCTCAGGTAAGCAGCAGCCACTAGAGAATTCCTGCACAGAATCCACATCTGCACAATTCCTTTAAAAGCTTTCCAGATTTATACACAGGTCATTAGCCATCATGATCACTGATTTGAGAGTATACTGTACAATCAGTTTCACAATTTCAGAGATGTCCACACAGATATTACTATTAAAAATATAAAAAGTATTAAAATATAAAACCAAAATTGTTTTTATTATTAATTTACAGTTATGTTTTTGTACTACACAGCTGTCTAATCTATAATACTAGGCTACTAATAATAATTAACCTAGTGGATACATAAAGTAGTTAGCAGCTGAGGCAGATACTTTTAAAACTGGTGCGCAATATGTACCCTCTTTACAGTAATCATCAAACAGACCAGCAAATTGTACTTTAATCTGGTGGTATAGGAATCTAAACTGAGTTTGCCTTACACTGTTATGAAAGCTGATGGATTTATGCTTGGCCAGGTCTTTGTGGAGGAAACCTTCAAAGATCAATTCAGGTCACAGCCGAGTTTAAAGCCGTCTGCCTTGAATGTTTCACCTCTTGTTGGCACTCATTCCACACTAGGCTAATGAGGCCTCATAGACAGGAACGGAACACAATTCTCCCTTCCACTAAGTGCTTCGTAATCACCATGAAGGTTGCCATGCTAATCTTCTTGGCATTGGCAAAATCCGTTCTGGTCTGAGAGGGCACACTGTTGATTGCCTGGATCTGAACCATGTGCCAACTTAAGACTTTGTGCTGAAGTGTGTTAAATATTGTCCTGAGCCTGTTGAATTTGTTGTTGACAACATTAACATGTTTTCTTAAAATGTTTTTACTTTGTGGGTGATTAGAGGTTTTGTAACCTAAAGAAATGTCCCTGTCAGGTTCACTGTATGGATGATGTGTGTGGCCTCCTTCCCTTCTTGAATCCAGAGGTCCCAGATCAGTTCTACCGCCTCTGGCTCTCCCTGTTCCTGCATGCTGGGTGAGTGACTGGAGGGTATGGGAATGCATAAGAATGAAACGAAAACCACAACAAATTGCAGATGAAAAGGATATTCACATCAAGAACTAAACTGAAAGGTTTTCACTGGATCAAGAATAAAAAATCTTCCAGTTTTATTTTATAATAAATATGAACTGACTTACTGGTAAGTGTTAAGATGCTTAGATTTTCCAGGTTATCAAAATCGACAATGAAAATCTAAGATTTGAATATGAATGTTAACATTTCTCTGTTCTGTTACGTACTGTACTTCTAATGCCTGCCAACAAGTGTGCTGATTTTTATTTCCCCTAAGGAATTTTAGGAGAAACATGTAAGACAAAGTTGAAACTTAACAGATTACTCTGTTACATCTCCTGAGCTCTGAATAGGGCAACATCTAAAGAATTTTGTCTGCTTTTTAAAATATCTGGCAGTACTGTATTTTTATCCATAAGTACCATACTCAGCACTGCACTGTAGTATATTTCAGAGGCTGACATGTATGATCAGATTATCTGTTTTAAGAAACAGCTGACACATGGAAGAGATGTTAGTCATTTCCCTGGTGTGATCTGTAGTAGTAATTAAAGTGAGTGCTCTCCTAAATGGCTCTCTGAGAGAGATAGAGAGAGAGCTGCACCTTGGCTGTTTAGCTTTCTTAAGAAGGCTCAGTAGATTAACTCTCCTGCACGTGCCGCTGTCACGCATTTGACAAGCTCTTCACACCAGTCCATCACACTCTCAAAATGTCCTTGACCGCTCTCAAGTTGGATTGTTAGTGGTGCTAGACAAGCTTCACTTCTGCTGTTCATTTATTCAAACAGTGTTGCCATGTAGCTCTTTCTGCATCATCAGGGGTGGAAATGAGCAGGGGTGTGATGATATATAGATGTCTGGGTTACAGTATAATAATATTGCAATTATACGATTAATCAACAGTCTAGCAAACACCTGCAAGACTTTATTAACTGGATAGCAACATTCGAGGACATAGGACATCCTACTAATGTATAATCATTTTAGCATATTAGCAAATGCATATAAAAACATTGTCCCTCATCATGGTGTTGATGGTCTACAACTCTTAATTGTGGTTGCTGGTGCATGTTTGTTCATGTTTTGTGGTCTTTACACTCAAATGTCTTTCATAATGACAATGTTTGTGGAGATTCTTGGTTGTAACACTCAAACCACATTTTATGAGGCAACTCATAGTATTGTAATTATGACATAGATGGTGGTTTGGACGTAGTTTAGAATCAGTGGAGGGTTAACATTAGATCTATAAGTTTTCTTATAGCCTCGGTAATGATGTCAGAAAGTTGTGTTATGTGAAGAATGAAAAGTATGCATTCAGATCTATAAAGATTTATCATTAACATGCTTTAAATGTTCTTTCTGTCCCTGCATCTGTTAAAAACAGGATTCTGCATTGCCTGGTATCGGTATGTTTTCAGATGACGATTCTTCGAGATCTGGAGAAGTTGGCAGGATGGCTGCGAATATCTATCATCTATATCCTGAGCGGCATCACAGGAAACCTGGCCAGTGCCATCTTCCTCCCCTACAGAGCCGAGGTACTTGTCTTACATCAAAGGTTCCAGAAAACAGATTTACTATTAGATTTATTATATGTTTTTTTAACTAGCTGCTTCATATGCTATGTTATTTTTTGTTAGATGGTAGTTTATTTGAAGCTATTTTATAGAACAAATTTCCATATTTGTGGATTGTGCCACATATATATTGATGGCACTGATGGTTTCTATGGACATTCACTCTAATCTTGCCCCTCTTGTCTTTAGGTGGGTCCAGCTGGCTCTCAATTTGGCATCCTGGCCTGTCTGTTCGTGGAGCTGATTCAGAGTTGGCAGATTCTGGCTCAGCCTTGGAGAGCTTTCACTAAGCTACTGTGTGTGGTGCTTTTTCTGTTTGCCTTTGGCTTGCTGCCCTGGATCGATAACTTTGCTCACATCTGCGGATTTGTCTCTGGCTTTTTCCTCTCATTCACCTTCCTGCCCTACATCAGTTTCGGCCGCATGGACATGTACCGCAAACGCTGTCAGATCATCATGTTCTTGGTGGTGTTTGTGGGCCTGTTCGCTGGACTTGTGGTGCTCTTCTATGTGTATCCCATCAAGTGTGAGTGGTGCGAGCTGATCACCTGCATTCCTTTCACCGACAAGTTCTGTGAAAAGTACGACCTCAACGCGCACCTCCATTGAGGGAGATGCATTTAAGAGGACGGGGCTTCTGGAACTGAGGAATTTGATTGTTTGTCAACCTGTATCTGCCAGTCCCTTGCACTTTGTCTCTTCAGAACGAAGCTGTTTCTGTGAACTTGAACAGTATGCCTATTTTTTTTACTCAGTGTAAGTTGGAGTGCCACTTTGACCATCATGAAAACATTAAGAATGAAGAATGCACCCCAAAGTTTTATTTAGCCTGTTGATGAGGGTGTCTGATAATCATACAAAACCAGGGTCACCCTTCCCCTAAAAACATTCTCTACACTACAGTCTCAGAAGACAGTGTCAAAATAAAGCACTGGTACACCAAATGGAGGACATAAGTTCTCTGGTTTTATTGTTGTACTTTTTATGTTTTAGCATGTCAGGGGTAGGTGTGTCTTTGTTTAGTCAACCTCAGAATCCAGGGACGAAACTCTGTACCTTTGGTGCCTTGATAAATGTACCTACTACTGCCATATTTTCGTTACACAATGAGCACTCAAATGATATTCTTTTATTTGTGTTACTTCAAATGGAGTAATATGGATGTTTATGAATGGGTAGTGTTTTAGCTACCCAATTTACTCACTTGTTACAAAATACAGCTAAAAGCAACCTGCACCTCTGAAGTTTGTGTTTTCCCTTCCAACATTTCTTCCTGCTCTAAACGGTTTAAAACAACATTTTAATTAGACATTATTGATTAGATATACACGACTATTTGAATAATGCCACAGAGAAAGTTTATGGATAGTCTATGTTGATGAGTTCATACTGTGTACATAGTTTTCATTCCAAAACACATTGTCACATATGTGGTAACATATGACGATTATATATTAAACATTTCATTGATTTAACTCACTATCTAAGTGCAGATAAAATAATGGATTTTCTTTTTCATATAATAAGATTCTTAAGATCATGACTGCTTTTCAAATGGTTACAGTTTTGCATGAAGAATTTTACCAAGAAGTTTTCATTTTTTAATCGAATCCAACAAAGCTTTCAACAAATCCTTTCAACATAACAAAGGAAACAATATTTTTTCTTTGTGCATGTGTTAGTTGCAGTCCTAGATTCTGTAGACAACCAACAAACATCTGTGCACTTTATAGCATCTGTGTAGCCAGAAAGTGCCTAACTCTTTAAATCAGTGCATAGGTAAGTCTCTGATTCTTTGGGTAAACCTCTGAGACTTTGCTGATTGCTGAGGGTTCTCCAGAATCTAAGCACGGTGTCCATTTTTTAGGATTTGATGTGTCTTCGGTTAAAGAAACTAACATCCGCTGTTGCGTCGTGCATAGGCTTGGCCCCCAAGTTGGTACTCCATCTCTGTAAACATTAAAGCCCCTACAGTGATGGCTGAGGGGCCCTTCTCTTTAAAGCCAGCTTTCCGGTAAAAGGGCACCAGGAACTCCTCACAGACCAGCAGGGCCCTGCGCAGGCCAGGGAGGCAGCGCAGGTATTGCAGATAGCGCCAAAGCAAGATGGAGCCCTTGCCCTGCTGCCGACAATGGCGGTGCACAGACAAAACGTGGATGTGAACTGTCGGACTGTCAGGGACGTGTGTAGTCAAAGCCTCCTAGAGCAGATCAAAAGATGGTTTAAGTCAAAGCGTAGTCTACAAAGCACTACTAAACTGCATAACGTCTTGTTTGCTTTGAATAGAATGTATCCATGCTTCACATGCTTTTTTCCTGTTTTAAACTCTAAACATAAAGGTTTTTTGCAACACTTAAGATTTAGCAAAAACATTTTTGCTGTACAACATTTCACTTTTTGGCTATATAATTGGAGACCAAAGTTTGGAGACCAGAAGTTTTTGGTAGATTGAGTTGTTACCATCATTATGATTCTGGGATCTTTAAAGCATGAAGTAGAACTAAAGAGTTTTTAAAGTTTTTTGTGGAAATTACAAAGTTACAGTATAACTACAGGCCCTTTGGGGTTTAATTATTAAAATAACTATATACTATTTAAAGTATTACTCTTTATTAATGTTTTTCCACATTAGTGAGAACATAGTGACTAGTGATATATCACTGATGTAAATTTGTCTACATGTTTATGCTCTTGAATTATTTCTCACTTGTTCCAGTTTCTCTTTGTCCCAGCCAGATCCAATGATGAAGGCCATCAGCTGTCCCTCTTCAAACCAGCCCATAGACAGCTCAGGACACTGGCTCAGGAAACTAAGTACCTCATCAAGGGTGAGTGGACATTCTCCAGAAACTGCAATGAAAGCTGGAAAGACAGAAGAATAGATTGGGTCAATAAAATTGGGCAAAAACAATAGATTATCAGCAGATTAATAAATGGTTTACCTGTTTCACAAATTATACTCTTGAATCCTCTACCTTACTAACTCCAAACATTAACTATACTTGCATGTATTTCCAAGTAAACACAAAAAAATAATCAAAATGACTTTACTCGTTGTATAAGTAAAACTTTAGCTCGTCTGGATAGTATTAACCTGTTGAACCAATGAGCTAAACCTAGTTAGTAAAGTTCAGCAAGCTTTAAGAAGCGCTTAAACTAAATTTAGCCGGCCATTCTAATTCTCATTGTGACTTGTCGGAAACTTACTTCATTTGCTCAAACATTTAAAAAAATGTCTATTTTGCTTTTTTTTTAAAACTTCCCTTAAAGAGTATATATCGGAAATGTTTTATTCCCAGATTTTAAAACCCGGAATGTGGAGGAAATGACTTGCCTTCCCTCTCTATCTCAAACACGCTGATAGCGTCCTGCGGGGTGAGGTTGCGGAACTCGCTGGCAGGTAACGTGTGTCGCCGCTGGCGCCGCGGGCTGGAGACGCTCAGCGGGGTCTTCAGAAAGAAAGGCTTCAGGAAGGGTGAGCTGACGACCTGCGGTGCCATCATCCGACACACGCACGCTTGCTGACTATTTCTAGATAATACAAAATACTTTTCACAGCACTTACGACACTCCCTATCTCACTGAGGTGTGCCCTCTTTGCTAGATCTCCCTCACTTTGAAGTTTGTCATAAACAGATCGGTCCACCTGATGTCTTCTGTGTTGTGAATCCAGTCTGTTAGACACCGAGATCACTTGAGGTCCTCTTGAATCATCTCGCCTGATCTCTGTGCGTCCTGTCTTTAAAGGGATTAGGATGGACACACGTGCCAGGTGAAACTGCAGCTCAACAACCTGTTCAACAGCAGCTTTATTGTGTTTACGCCAGACCCAGTAGCTCCATTAAGCATTTGTTGTTTTCAGATTGAGCAAACCAGTGCTTAACACTTAGAACTAGTGATATATATATATTTATATATATATATATATATATATATATATATATATATATATATATATATATATATATATATATATGCTATAGTGATATCTGTGATTACTCTGCCGATTTTCGTCCATGTTTAATTTATACGCCAGTAACTGTACTGACAATCAACATATGTAATTCCCATAACGGTACGTATCACTCGTTATAATTAAGTAATTGTATTGTTCTTTGTACAGTATAGATATCAGGTATCGGATGGCTCTGATAGCATTCAGTACTAAGATGAAATGATTAAATCTGTGGACATTTCAGATTTTGGAGCAATGGATTTTAGCATGATAACAAGTGTGTGGGGGGGTCTTGCTAGAGATTTGTGTGGGGAGAGCTTTCCACACCACAAAGAGGGTTAGGCAGACATCTGATTAAATGGGAAAGGATGCTTTGACACCTGGCTTTTGTCCTTAACAAACCTGTTTATATTTACTCATAACAAATCAGCATTAATCTGTCATATAATAGTCGAAGTCTATAAACATGGTTATTATTTGTGGGCACATGAAGCTTCTGTATATAGAAATTCCCAAGAAAACTATGCATGTAGTAAAATGTGTTTTGTCCCCAGAAATAGCAGTGGGAATTAATCATCGTCACATGACACATTATCCAGCAAGTCAACAACTTGTCAACATCTAAGCTTATCTATTGGAAAGTTGTTTTGTTTAAGTTATGTAGTAGAGCCCTTGGCAACCTTAGTTACCCACAAGATTAAATGGGTTAACCTGTTAATTCTCCCTTAGTTTCCTTCTTTGTAAATGTACCAAGTCTTCCAGACGTCACAGTATTGGGCATTAAGGTTTAAAAATGACATCACACAGCTTTAATATATCTAGGCTACTGGCTTATTGTTCCATCATTATCATTGAGAGTATCTCCCTTTGCAGTGAACTTTGAGCATAATATGAATACATTTATGCTTAAACAGCAACATTACACTTTTAAATGTGAAAATGTATAACAGCACCCTTCAAAGTGCTGCATATAAACACATGTAATTTAATATTTTTAGTTTCAAAAGTACTCTTTTTAAGCATGCTTAAGTGCATATTTTCACAAGGGAGGAACAAGAAAATACAGTGACATTTTAATTAAAAGGAACATTATCTGAGGGATATAAAATATACATATTCCCAAGCAGTGATAAGTCTTACATTTTATCATGTGGAGTTTTGCTAGACATGAATTCAACACCCGTAATAATAGTACTTAATATTTTTACAAAACATTTACAGAGCAGCTTTAGATTAACAGCAATAAATACTGACATAAAGGAGAAATTCAGTGTTTTACTAAGATCATGTGAAACAGCGTTACAAAGTTTATTTGCATTAATCTTCAATGTAAGCAACAGAGTTGTGAGATACTTAATGTCTTAAATTAAATTACAAATAAGAACATTAGTCTCACATCAAATGCCCACCTGTGGTCAAGGCTGAAGGTTACAGGTTTAAAGATGAACAGCCAAGGAACACAAGACAAGCACAGCTATGAACGAAAGCTGTAGCATCACTTGTTAAATTCTTTAAAGGCACATAAAGCTTTGTGCATTATGCTACAAGACACTGAATATCTGCATGTTTGAAGAGACCAATGACATTTCATGCACCCTTTGACTTTTCCAACCAGCAGTGGGCACCATTGAGCTAATCTTATATTCATAACGTCATACTAAAATGACTAAATACCTGAATGGACGCATGAAAAATGCCTTTATATGTTGACATTTTTAAAGTTCATATTACAATAGTTATAAGCAAAAAACAAAAGAGGTAAACAGAATGCACCATGGCTTTTCAGGACTTAAACTCTGAGGACTCAGAGAGCATAAATAGACTTTTAGAGCATAAATAGCAGGACAGGACAAGCACATTTAAAGCACTGTTAGACCGACCACACAATATTTGGTCATAAAACTGACATGAAGTCAACCAACAGTATCTGTTCATTATTAATATTACATTTCAAACAATGAATATTTATATTGAATATAACAAAATTCAAAAAATAAGTTCAAGACATTTAAATACTTTTTACAAAACATTCTAATGCAAAGTTACAATTAGATTTGACTAATTAATTTATCACGTTATCGCTTTGTTGCAAATCACTACTTTAATGCTTAATTTTACAGCTATCCATAAAATGATGAGTAACTGAGATTTAAATGTGCTTTGTCTATTAACCTTAACTGGTTAGTTTTGCTGTTCTGTTTTGCTTAGTGTTATATTCTCCATGATCAAAGCTCTACAGCTCAGTATTACATTATCACACAATGAGATGATATTCTTCACTTTTAACCTCCTCAAAAACATCACAGTTAACATACAACTATACACAACTCAAGAGGATTCATACCTGCCGCAACTTCTGACTTTGGAAATTGTCATTGTTTACGTAAACCCAGGTCATTCCAAACCCATATTTTTTCTTTGTGAAATACAAAAGGGGATATTTGGAGGAATGTCTAAAATATTAATGTCAAAACTTATAAATGATTAATACCACCAAGTTTTAAAAAGGAAAAAACACTGCAATATCACAAGTACACGAGTTTGTACTATATTGTGCAATAAGCTGTATAATAGCTTTGTGCATAGAATTGACAAAAATTTAAGTCGCTGTTGAAATGGAACGCTGAAGTTGTAGGAACTTTTATCATACTTTAGTTATTATACCAAAAGCCTTTGGTATATGGTGCTTTGTCATTTTTTATGCTTGCCAAGGTAAATAATCATCCATTTTTATTTTGATAAAAAGACATTCTAATTAAAATTGTCAGATTCACTGATAGGGCTGGAATGACATAAGAGCAGGTAAATTATGACAAAATTTGTTTTTGGGTGAACTACTTTAAGAATCTTTAAGTAGGCAACCAGATGAAATATAGCCCTAAAAATCACAAAAAAGGTCTAAGAAATAGACCACCAGAGCACAATTCATAAGCCTAAGTCACAAGTTTGGTTAAATAAGAAAAATGACTGGAATTAAATTCAGTCCAACGGGAGATACTGGAATGAGCGTGCTTCACACTAGAGGCAGAGGGAACATTAAAGGTTAATGTTGAGATGTTTACAGGGGCTTCGGGGAATCAGTTGGGCCTGTGTGGTTAAACATCCAGTTCTTCATAATCTATGTGCAAATGGCTTGAGGGACCCAGAAGTGGCTGACTGGAGCAGCAGGTACTCTGAGTGTTCAGACTTTCTGTTGAATCAGACAGTCCTGAGGACATGACAAATACTGCAGTTAAAAACAAGTTACACACAACTAACACATTCAGATGTGATAGTTAATAGATATTCCATATAAATATATAAACAGGTGTTTAAAATTGAGAATTTAACTTAGCAACAATGTAGAAGTCTAAACATTTAGAAATTAGTACATTTGTAAATTTGTAAAACAGAATCATCTAGGGACAGATGGTGTGATGGTACAAATGTGTCAACTAGAAGATATTCCAAAATTTTCTGCCATTTAAACCACAGTTCCTCCATCCATAACAACCCTGGAATCTTCCAAATACATCTGCTGCACAGGTCTGCATGGCACTGAGAACATGAAAGAAAAGCAGAGAGAGGCACACAGATTCCTACGTACCAGTTACTCTTCCAAACCAATAGAGCAGGAATCGGGACCTAGGGCTGCCCAGAGCATGACCAAAAGAGGAGACAGAAGGCAGGGGAAGGACATTGAGGAATAAATAGCACACGGGTTAGAGAAGCTCACTGACTGAGAGCCAGAAATAGAGTGTTTGTCAGAAACACACAAGTTAACTTAAGTTTCACCAGTGTAGAAACTGGCAAAGGAGTTAAAGGGCAGTGTTGTTCAAAAAGTGGAAGCACAATCAAGACAATAGCACCTTTGTAAACAACACAATCAAACCAGGATCAAAGGGCTCTTGTGTACCAGTGTAACAGTCTTACCTGGGAGAGACAGATCTCCAGGTGGGTCACTTTCAGGTTTGGTAAAGCTACTGTGCTCACTGCTACAGTCATTCATGGCTTCTTCATCCAGGTTCAGTTGGTCCTCTGTGCAGATTCACAAACAATAATAACAGCTGAAGCCTCACAAAAGGGTTCATCTGTTAGTAGTCAAAGTATTTCCTTCCCTTCAACCACCTGTCATTTAGAGATCACGCTCAGCTAGCTGTAGTGGTATGGAACACCCACTATTTTTTAAATGATCCAATCAACTCCTGATGAATAAAATAAGGTACTGCCTCATGTGTTTTCTTGATTAATAACGTACTTTACTCAACCATAAATCACATGAAGGAAGTTTAATTACAATTTCCAGCTGACTTTACCACTGCACAAATGTTGAGTTGAAAATATTATCTTGCTATGTTTTGGTTGCTGCATAAATTAATCAATAGTTTTATAATAGGTCTCTGTGTATACAACATTCCAGAATGCATAGGATCACTACAGGAACCCAGTGATCGTTGTGGAGATGTGCTTACCATCATCAGGAGACAGTGAGTCGGGGGCGTCATCCCCTGCAGTACCCTGAAAGAATACATAAATAACATAAGAGAGATACAATCATGAGGCACATGGTGTGTAAGATGCTACAAGCATGAAGATGCTAACCTCAGTGGGGGCGGGGCTGCTGGACAGCAGCATGTGAGCGTGTGCATCAGACATCTCGGACAGTTTCTCTTCATCCTCCTCTTGGATAGGAGACGACGGAGAGCGCAGAGTGCTGCAATCAGATAAGTGACTGTCAGGACAGGAAGCTGGAGTATGACTCAGTGCATGTGTTTCCTGGCATACTAAGCATGACAGGCCACAGTGACATCAGAATGGATAGAAACAGGTATGAGTCATTTTTCTAAGAGATGGAAAGAATAAGCTTATTATCTCTAGCCATGACCTTCAGACAGGCTTATGCAGGAAGTCCTGGTCATAATGTCCATACGGCAGCTATTATTACAGTCATGTGAAGGAAATGACCTCTTCTTCTGTAATTTTAGTTTTTTCTTATTTTAAGCAGATTAAAGCAATGCCTGTAATTCTCAACCAAACTGCTGATCTTGTCTTATGATTCAGTACTTCATTTGCCTGCTAAATGGCAGGTCAAAAGAAGGAAAATACAGCCATGTATTGTTATTTTTCATATGAATATTATGAACAGTTGACTTAATATTGTATTTCTGTTTATTGCATTTTTTGCACAAAAGTTAGTTTAATATCAAACTGTAAATGCCAAATCTCCTGCAGTACCGCTGGGGACTCCTGGGGGCGCTGTCTCTTGTAGAAAATACTGACGCAGTTAGCGGCATTTACCTGTCGGGCGACTTGCTGACTTTGCTCTTCTGTCCACCACTGTCTCCAGAGTGTTCAGGTGAGCTGAGCTGTCTGCTCTCTCCGCTCAGACTCCCAGAGAAGTTGATCTCGTCATACAGGGGTGCAGATGGAATGCCAGGCGACATAGCACCCAGCCCGTTCAGAGCCTCCAGGAGGGATATGGGCTCATAACCAGGCGGGACAGAGTCTGAACTCTGGAACAGAAGGGAAGAATCGAAAGGAGAATGTGAACCCATGGAGAGCAACAACAAAAATGTCTTGTCACAAGCAGTTGCGTATGCGACGTACAGAATGCTCATCATGGTCCATGCTCTGTGCTAGCACTGGGCTGAAGGAAACAGGGGAAAGAGCTCCCGGCTTCTTTCTTACAGCTCGGATCTGAAGAAGGGCTCGGAATGCTGGAGACAAACAATAATAGTACTGTTAATTTTGCTGTTCAGTCTTTCAAAAGTGACACGACTGTGGGGTAGTAATAACTGTAACATACGTAGTCGGCAGATGGGGCAGTTGTTGGCCTGGTAGCGTAGAGTATCGGCACAGGAGTTACACAGACAAAGGTGCCTACAGGGCAAAATCAGGGTGTCCCGGAGATCCGAGAGACACACTACACACTCATTGCTGTTGTCACTATTCTCATCATCAGATGGCTGAAAAGGAAATAATGAGAATAATTTTGATCATAATTAGGGTGATTTAGTCCAATCACGTCTGGTATAGAAAATGTAAAAAACTGTAAGCTGTTGCCAAGCACAACTACCTTTCAACTGTATTTAATTCACTGGGTTATTGTAAATAGCCATTACTACATTGTTTTTCTTAATACATGAAACAATTTTAGAGTAGATTTCAATCTGAAAATAAATATAGTTATATACTGTTAGTGTTATATAAAATTTTATTCACCCATGTCCATGTTAAAGTATGAAAAGAGAATATCACATCTTTTCACCTTTGTCTCCTGATTGTTCTTGTTCTCAATACCATAAATCTCCTGCAACAAATAGCTAACACGATCCACCTGTAGTGTAAATGCAAATGTTTAGGTAAGAAAATATTACAAAATAGAGATGGTAATGTAATTATCTCTATTTTGTAACTCATTTGGAACAATGCTAAAAATGAGACAGTGTGTGAATGCTTACTATTTGTTTCTGTTTCAAAGGCTTCACTGAGAAACTGCCATCAACATGCTGTAAACAAAGCCATGTCAGAAATAAACAAGCACGTAGCATCAGACCTATACACAAACACTTGGAGCCTCAGATATAGTATTCTTCTCTCATTATAAGATATAAATCAAGTCAACTCACTCTTTCAAATGCTGCCAGCAGCACATGTGCATGACCCAAACAATCTGCAAAACCAATAACATTAAAAATGCAGCATCAGAACAGCAATAAAAACTAAACAACCCACAGAGTGATTCTCATTTGGGATACTGGAGTTACATCATACTCTAACTAAACACAACATTCACTGTCATCTTTGTATAACATTTTGTTTAATTTCTAGGGACAGAAAATTGCTTGATGTGTCATGCCTAGTAATGAGGGTTTGGGCTTGTTCACACATCTGCCATCTGCAACAGCAGATTTACATTGGGCTTTCTGACAACATACTGCTGTGTAACGCAACTGTGGCTTCATAGAGAAAATAACATGAGTTCTGGGTCACTGCATGAGTATTTCCTCTGATAACGAACAGAGGCGGTTAGCTGAAGCAGCTGATTAAGAACTATTACAAACTGGGCCATCATAAAATCTAACTTACAAATCAATTTACACTTAATCTACATGGAAGCCAAATCACAGTCTGCTGCACTGAGTCAGACTTACTGAAATGAAAGTGCTGTCTGCATACCAATGACCTGTATTACTTTCATTCAAACCTGACAGTCATCTTTTTGTTCTGATAATGGTTATTAGTCCAATCCATAATTTATGCTGCTTTACATAAACCTGCATCTCAAATGAATGTGGCCAAATATACCACATGCAGAAAACAGCAAATATGTCACATGTTAACACAGGCAGCAAAATGAAACACTTACATGAAACTGCTTACATGCTGCAGATACAAAATGTGTGAAACAAACCCTGATGTCATAAAACTATACCCTTTAAAACTCATGTCAAGAAAACATACCATCTCCTTCATCAACTACAGCCTGAATCACCATAGGAAAAACACCTCTGTCCAAATCAAAGTTGAGCTAACAAAAGAAAACAGAGACATGCATGCAATAATTTACATACACCACAGCCAGACATCATCATTCTACATGAATTTGATTATGTGCAAAACTGTGTTGATGTTATGTGTTATGTTGATTATTATGTGTTTATTACGTGAAAAACTACTAAAGCCAAGAGGTAAATATACTCCAGATATTAGAAGCCAGCATGAATTTCAGCATCAGGAGAGAGTGGGGGCACTAAACTAGATTGATAGTACTTACGTCTTCTTCCTTCCATTCAGAGAAATCAATCTTGAAGGATGGCAGAGTAAACTGCTGGCTGACTCCTCTTTTATAATAAACAGTCTCAGAGACCAGTGCAGTGCTTTTAGGGCTGTATCTTTAGAAGAAACATTTACTGTTAGTGCACAAACATAACATTTCATTAATCAAATTCTAATCATACAGTATAATAACATTCATTATATGTATTTACTGTACATCAAACCAGGTTTATTTAA
The DNA here is from genome assembly GCA_036877525.1 of Chromobotia macracanthus. Taxonomy (NCBI): domain Eukaryota; kingdom Metazoa; phylum Chordata; class Actinopteri; order Cypriniformes; family Botiidae; genus Chromobotia; species Chromobotia macracanthus. The sequence goes on along the minus strand of JAZGTH010000043.1, from coordinate 3,634,932 downwards.
TCAATAATAAATCAAGAGTATTTCTGAAAAACATTTTAATCATTTTTACATTTATGCATTTGGCAGATGCTTTTATCCAAAGCAACTTCGTCAAGAACCCACAACCTTTTGCGCTGCTAATGCAATGCTCTACCACTGAGCTACAGAAACACTATCAAACTGTAAAATACAGTTACAGTCCTTACATTGCCATTCCATTAGAGAACTCTTCAAAAGCCTGACAGTAGATAGTGATGGCCACTCGAGCATCTGAATCGAATGTGAACTCTACTCCATACAAAGCCCTCGGCTTCACTCCTTCATCAGTAGGCGTATCAGCATCATCTTTATACCTATGCAAAAAACACCCAATAAACATAAACAATAAGCCAATGACACAATATTGGAATATAAATGATCTTACGTTCTTCTCAGGGTATTGAGTGATACCTGATTTGATTTAATTCTGAAATCTGATGAGTGTGAATTGCAGTACCTGACCAATCGTAGTGAGTCTTTTCTGATGTTGACAAGGCTTCTCAATGTCTTGACTGGCTCATGGGGTGCTGGAGTAACATATGGAAACTACAGCAGGTACCAATGAAAAGAAACACCATTTATATTAATTTTTATTGAGCAGATGCCTTTATCCAAGACAGAAGTAGAACAGCTCAATCAATTCATCACAATCAATACCATCACAATAACATTAAAAGAGCTGCAATACTGCAATATGTTCAAATGTTGACACCAGATTTATATAAATAAATGCATAAATAAATAAATGAGTGTATAACAAATGTAAATACCTGTACTGGGCGATTGCCAAGAAAGTTAAGATCCATGTTCTCCCCAAAAAGGTAGCCCTCTGGATGAGGGGTATCAAACTTCTCTCCCCCCATGAAAAAGTGACTGGCAAAATAGTTTCCTTGGAAAGAGTAAATAACTCAATAAGTACTTGAGGTTGAAATCCACTGCTTTATTAAATGGATAAATTAGATAAGAATCCCTGGGAACAGTTTGTTTTTGTTCACTATCTGGTGGTATGTATCAGGGCACATAATTACACACAAGAAATCAACAAATCTGAGATGACACGTTGGAACTGCTTATATGAAAAATATACTGTAACATACACCCCAAAATACTGATTTTAACATAAACCAGACAGGCTGATAAAATGTCACATTATTATATTACCTGATTTGGGGGGATATCTGTACGCAGAATTGGCCTGGATGTCGATATCCTCAACACCAGCGATCCTTCGGCTGATAACTGAACCCATTTTCTCAGACCGATTACCACAAACCAGCAGTTTGAAAATGACAGTCAACAACAGCAAGAAGAGGAGCGGTTGCCCAAGTCCGCTAACTCGCTAACTTTAGCCGCTTAAAAACAGAAACAACCCCAATCGGACAGAGTGATCAATTTAATATGAAGTGTTTTCTCGACATTTCTTTTCCTTGGATTAGATGGTAGATTAGATGGGAGTCCAGTCGTATTATATGACGTTCAGTAAGATCACTGTCTGACCGACCAGCTAGCAAGCGCCTACTACACAGCTAGTTATTTCCTTCGTCACAAACGGATCGTCAGACAAACAAGACAGAAACAGTTGCATCACCACACAAACGCCGATTCTGGTCGGAAGGAAAATGTCTTGGCCGTCCTGTGGACAATTTATATAGTTCGTTGTCTGTCGAAAGATAATAATACCAATTCCTTCGTAAAAACAAAACAGCGAAACGCTTGTTACGAGGCGACCCCTCAAGCGTTGTAGTATATCGCGGCGTGATTGGCTGAGCTCGCCATGAGAAGTTAGCCAATCAGGAGAACACAATGTTGTGATGAGACGTTCATATCTTACAATGTCTAAATAATCAAATAATCCTAAGTAGTTTGGCTGTGGAGCCAGATATATGACAAAATCATATGAATTTGAATTGTGTAGATTTTTTCAGTACAAGTGTGATTTCACAAAATGTAATATTATGTGACTTTTTGAATGAATCTTTGTGAGATTTGAATTTTTAAACCAAGCATTTTACATCTGTCTGTATACTACAGTACTTCCAAAAGCAGAATAATAAAATGGGTTATTAACTATTCTATATATTCTGAGGGTAATGTCCCCTTAAACTGTGGTTACTGTCCTTATAGTACTATGATGTATTTTTGGAAATACACACGAGCTCTTTCAGATGTTGCTGTTAGCCGCAAAGAATAGATGACTTCGAGGAGACATTTAACATTAAATGGTTGCACTTTATTTTTACAGTTGATGCCCTTAAAGTGTACTTACCCACTAGTAACTACATGTACGTAATATGGGTTGGGTTCAGGGTTGGTACCTAGTAATTACACATACATACATAGTGCACAGATGTAGAACAGAACTGTAAAAATAAAGTGCTGCCCACAAAACATTATTGTACCCATAAGTAACGTCACCATGAAGTCTATATTTGTTATAAATGATATAGACTTTTTTCCAGGCGGATAATCTTGGATTTTTCCAAGATTAAAGCTTACTCGCCTACAAATCCCAGAATTCTGAGTCCGGTTCACTGCAGTTGTCCAACAGGGGGCGGTAATGACAACGGGTTAACTCACAGCATTTCGGGTTTCAATCGATAAGTTGATGCTTGAATACGCCGTATACTGAAAGGCTGCCAACTGAATCTTTGAACTCACGAATTTACATAAGTTTCTCTGCTGAATATGGACGAATTAAGACATCAAGTTATGATAAATCAGTTTGTTCTTACAGCCGGATGTGCGGCAGATCAAGCAAAGCAGCTTCTCCAAGCGTCACATTGGCAGTTTGAGGTATGTGTTGGTTAAGGCACATAGACAACATACATAACTAAACATAAGATTGGGGCAAGAGAAACTACAATTAACTCTCCGTTTATATGATGTCTGTTTTGTTTGTTTTGTGCATTCATACAAGCCGAGTAAAGTCTTTCTTAAGGTGACACATCTAAATACATTATTATAGATTATAAAGTGGAATAGAACATGTTTCAGACTGTTCAGTAAAATAAATACATATTGATTTAATATTGAGGTATTTTTGTAATCAAAACACCGTATTATTTTGATTACAAAAGGAATATTTATATATAATATAAGGAATATTTGCCTACATATTTATTTATTTAAAGACTGATGGCTGTTTCATGATATTGCAGACTGCTCTCAGTACCTTTTTCCAAGAAGCTAATATTCCCTACAGCCATCAGATGGTGAGTAAAGATGAACAAATTGTCATCGTTGTTTTTGTTGTCCTGATAGTTTTGAATGTTGTTACGATAACTTCCGCCATGTTGAGACCACGAGCCAGACAAAAATAAACACAGGCTGACATGTTTCTTACGAGGGCGTTCTTTATGTCGATTAAAATTCTCAACTTGATGTTTGAAGCGAGTGTGGTTTTCTGCTGGCGATTGATATAATGTTTTATAGGCATTTGTAAACTGGACTAATGGAGTTACGTTTTTGTAAACGTGTCCAAAGTTGTGGGGGAGGGTGATTCCAGGAAAAAGAAACACGCGTGTGTCACCGGGCTGTTTACACCGTTATTATAACAATAAAGAGCGTCACATTTACAGCGCATTTACATCTCGATGGTTTACATTTATTTCTTTTTACAAATATTCTTTTGTTGCAAAGATAATATCTTTAATCAAAGAAAATATTTAGAAGTAGTCATACTACCGGTCACATGCAAAGCGAATCAAGTTCACTTAACCCTTGAAAGCGCTCTACCATTTGGCTCTATTAAAGTTAATCAATCTTATCACTGTTTGTCTTTAAATTAACCTAGATTTCACCAGCCTATGAGACTAATTAAATAACAGACTGTAGTGAGTCTATATAATCTTATCAGATCAATGATCAATTCACCTTTTGATTATTGTTACAATTAGGGTGGAAGAACAGGACATTATGTACAAAGTCAGTTTTGGTGGACATAACGTTTGGGAAGGTAGCTGAGGCCACAGCTGTTACTGTTAGAATGATCTGACCTGTGATCAGTCCAGAACACAGAAAGATGTTACACTTTTGAATGCTGGAGTATTGATTGGCTGAGCTGTTCATAGGAATTACCTTTATGAATAAGCTACTTACAATTGAAATACATTAATGGTTAATATATGTTGATTAGATTATTTTATAGTGTAAATAGAGCTGTGTAGTGATATTGATAACTTTTTGTTTGCAAATTTGTTGCCTACTGTAGGACAACACTCAGTTTAGCATTCATCATACAAAGTATTTATATTATACAGGATGTTTACAGAATGCCTACAGAATTATACGACTGGTCGTATAATTACAAACAGAAGTTATCCACCTCTGACTGTCAAATTGAAGCAGGCAAAATAAACTGTTTTAAGCAAAGCTAATTTAAGGGTGTGGCATATCTCTATTAGGTATATCTATATTAGGTTACAAGATACACACAGCGTTCTTCTCCTTCTAGTTTGCTTTAAACAGAAGCACAAAACAGCTGACTTGTTTGTCATAAACCTTGTTTATCCTTGATTATCTCCTAACGCTAGGCTCTGAAAGATTAAAAGACTGTTGCTATAGCAACATTTGTGTCAGTGTATCAGGTCTGAAGTTTATTCAGTAGAAATAGCCAGTCATTATTGTATCCACTCCTGTATGTCCAAAGGTCTACAGCTTCAGTCATTACCAACATTGAAGCTACTTCCTCAGTTCCTTAAAGACCAGCTGCTGGAATTTTACACTTGGTGTACATAGTTGTGTGTACATTATTTAAAAATCTACTTGACAATTTAACACATCTGGGATGCTACATTAGTATAAGGTTTGCAATATGTTTATTGTCCAGCAGAGTGTTCGCTGTATCCTTTGCTTGAAGCTGAAGTGTGTAAATATTCCTATTTCTAACATTACCAAAACATCCTGACCAGCGCAACAATGGCCCAACTAATGGTGTGAGTTAAGGGCAGTGCTATCTGTTTGCATTGCCAATGGGGGAGTGTTTGGGAAATCTGTTTAGTTACCCTGTTTCACATCATAACCCCAGATGTTTAAGTTCTTCCTCTCTTTGCTTTACCTCCAGATGTGTACTCCAACCAACACACCGGCTACGCCGCCCAACTTCCCAGATGCCCTAGCCATGTTTTCCCGCCTTAAAGCCTCTGAGAGCTTCAGCAACGGTAGTCCCATTGCTTCTATGGCTACATCGCCGGCTTCACACGTCAGCTGGGCTATGAGCCCTCCGGCAACCCCTGGTCACCAGGGACGATGGACTCCAGGTCAGCTCACACCACAGATGGCATCACCGGGCTGGCCAGCAGCTGTAACTCAGCAAGCCTCCACTGAGCATGCAAGTATGGTGTTGGAGGCAGAAAGATAAAGACTGCTTTAGCCACCATCACACCATACAGCAACAGGAGGATGATTCTTCCTCTGGTGATTTTGGCAGTGGATATGAAACAGTGTGCTGAGAGCATTGATTGGGTGAAATAAGCAGCATGGGAGACTCATGGCAGCATTGATAATGGAACATCTCACAGTCACTTCTCTGAAGACATGGGAGATTGCGACTCTTACAATTATTTTTTACAGATGACCAAAAACAAGGAGAAAATGAGTGATTATGTAGCATATTTACAGATCTCCTCAGACAAATGAATGTGTTACTGAATAATTTCAGCAGTTGTCAATGGTAAATAATTTACACCATTTTGCACTGTATACTCAAACTGCAGTGGCTTTAGGATTCATGGTCAGAATTACTGCAGTAATCATATGATCTTTCCAGCCAGATCTGTAATTTTTTACCTCTGTATGACCCTCTGTGATGCATAATGGTGAATTAAATAGGTAATTTAAAAAAAGATGTATGATTATCATAATGGAATAGAACAAATTTCATGTCCAGACAGATTTCTACTTGTGACATTCACCTTTGATTGTTAAATTCTATGGTTCAGATAGTCAAGAGAGGGTCAGCATTTACAATACATTTGTCTGTTTTATCATGAATCCCTGTTTTATTGTATCCAGCAGGAATGTATTTCTCATATTTCTCTACTCTCACAGATCACCTCCCTGTAACTGTGTTCACACTGCCTCCACAATATTTGTGGATTATGTGATGGTTTAACATTTCTTAATTGCTGTGTTTATAAATAATATTGTGTATATTACAAAAAGGTGTAAGTGTTTGTTTCAGTTGTCTCTGTTTTCAGTATTTATTTAGGGACACACTGCATATATATCTAACCATTATATTCCTACATAGTAAATAATTACACAGCCACAGAGGGAACTTAATTTCAACAACTTTATCTACAGACGTAGATAAAGTCTACAGACTTTACCTACAGATGTAGTTTTACTAAGAGTTACTGACAGTTCTTGATATGGACTTGAGCACACTTGGAAATGAGCTTTTGAATTCAGCACACAACTATATTGATGGTATAGCATGTAAATATGAGGTGGGAAATATTGTCATCATACTAATTATGGCATTAAAGGTTTGTTTATTTAAACTTTTACTAAATGTGTATTTATATGGTTCCCATGGACATGGAAAAGCTACAGGTAATAGGAAATTTTAAAAAACCTGATTTCCAGGCCACAAAAAGTCAATGCAAGCTTGTGGTTAGTAATTCTCTTACTCGAGTAAATATATAATATCACTACTGATTAATCAGTAAGGCAGCTGCAGTAAATTCCTACTGCTGCAGTCAATTTGTATGAAATTGTATATAAAACAGAAAGGTTTTTGCTCAAAGCAAGTAAAGAACAATATCTGTCAAACAGTACAAGACAAAGCACACTTATAAAATATCTGTAAACAAGTCAACGTCAAATTTTGCTGGTAACATTTTTCTTGTTTTGAGATATGCCTTACAAAGTCCTTATACGTCTATATGGTAGTATACACGCTTTTGTCGTGTACATTGCCCTCTTGTGGTCAATTCAGGGCACACCTGGAAACATTTGATTTTCTTCATGCAAAAACATTATTTAAAAAACGTTGTGAGTTGGCATCTTGTGAAAGTGAGCAGATGTGCAACTGGGCACGTACATGGCTTTGTTCACAAGTAGCCTACTTTTTAACCAAGCCATGCCAACGCCAGCTTTTTCAACAGGATCCTCGGCAACGTTTTCGATAACACATTTTTTATGTTCCTTAAAACACGAGCACAGTCATTTTTATGGTAATGTTTGAGCCTGTCATCCACTGGATGGATCTGATTTAAATGTGTAACTAACGTAGTAGTATACTTTAGAAGAAATAGAAAAATTAGCCACAACAATTGCATCCAAAATGTCCATCTAAAACAAATAAAGCAAATATAAGCAAAATATAATATCTATTACACCACATAACATTGTTACTCTGTTTCAGTGTGTCAGTCAGTACACTGAAAGTGTATATGGTCGAAGTTTCTTCTGTGACCAGCAGGGGTCTCAGAGGATTAATTTCCTGTCTGTTGTTCTTGAGATGAAGGTCTCTAGTTCAAAGCCTTCAGCGAAATAAGAACTCTTACAACACTTACAATACATCTTTTGGCATTTGTTGCTCACTTGGGTGGTTCCCGTGTTTTATTCTGAAATCAATCGTTTTATAAATGATGTAAAATTTTTTCTAAAACAGATCTTGCCTGTTTAAATAGTGGGTTTTTTATTTTCTTTATTGTAGGAATAATAATAATAGCCTTTTAATCACGATTATTATTATTATTATTATTAATAAATAATAATAAGTATTATTACTGTTTAGTGTTGCTTATTATTATAGCAAATTTCTAAAACTAAGAATTGCCACAAAAATGTGTAGAAGGCATATCTACATAGACCGTACAGTGTTCCTGTTTTGGAATTGTTTAGTATTGTTTCATGTTGATGTCCCAGAGAGTTTACATCTGTCCCTTGTTTCATCCTTGTGTATACATCTCAGTAGTTTGCTACAGTGCTTGCTATGCTCAGAATAGAATACTAACACACTGATTACTGTTGTTTGAAAGTTGTATGCTGCTTCAAGGCTTAATCCCGTTAGGTAAATGTTTACTTCTTTAAGTGTATTTTTAAGATGAATAATAATAAGTATAATGTTTATACACAGAACTTTCATTTGTCTCTGCCTTAGAGTTCTAGCTGTTTTAAATCTCTCCAGTGTAGCACTGTTGCCATGCCAACACTGTACTCACAGACATTTTGGCAGAGTGAGGTACTGCAGGTCACTGGTAAACATATGCCCACACAACAGACACACAAAGTAAGACTTCATATGAAAATGTAATATACTTCCAGTGTATTGGGGAGGTCACACTAAAGATTTGCCACTTTAGCCTACAGAAGCCGTTTAAAAGTTTCCCTGTATTTTCTAGCTGTATTGTAATGAAGAGACTGAGAAATGATTATGTATGGTCATTAAACACCAACTGCTGAAATCAGCAAGAAAGCGGAGGAAAAAAGAAAGTAAAAACAAAATCGACTTTCTTTCTTGCTGCACTTTCTTTCTGCTCCTTGTCTTAATTATTGATACTTTTATTCTTCTGTTGTGCTATATAAGAAAACTTGTGAATAACACACTCACTTTGTGTGTGCTGAGACTTTTGGAACCATAGTTGTCATAGTTACAATTAGTACAAGTGAAAATTACTCATTTACCTGAACAAACTCCACAAGCCTGATAAAAAGTTTGCACACAACATCTGAGCCATATTTAAATGACAAGCATTCCAACCCAATTCCTATTTCACAAAATAGCACAAATGTACAAAAATTATGTGAGATTACATTTGGAGAGGGAAACAAGTCGTTTATTGGTTGTATTTAAAGCAATACTTAAAAAGATTCTAGTTTTTTGGATGTGCCTTTCAACATTTATGAACACATAAGACCTGATACACAGACCTGATAAGAGTCAGAGTACCAAAAAAATAAATGTTTATTTCAAGTTGAGTTTTAATTGTGCAATGCAATGTTCTTCAAAAAGCATTCCCTAAAAGCATTCAAATAATAAAATAACTAAATTCAGTTAAATTAAATTGATAAAACTTGAGCATTTATTCCCATCACTCAGTACCCCTCCACCAAAAGCACTGTGCAAAAATGTATTTCAGTCTCAAAAATGGAAATTTGAATTATATTACAATCATATTGAATCATTTAAATTTGTTCTTTTGAATGTCTGAAGACCAATAGTCTGACCTGAAGACCAGATGCACCATGATGTTCATTACACTGTCAATTAACGCCTACATAACGTCAGTTAACATTTCTTTTCTGATTTTTTCTCAGTATTACCAACATTCTGTGCAATCTTTGTCTGCTGACATCAGTTTGTTGCCTAAGTTTTGTTTTACTTATTTCATCTTGTCCATTCTCTTTAATGAACAGCTGGATTCCTGGTAACTCTTCCTTAGTCAGAAAGCAAGCAACTGAATACGCAAGCTATTCAGTCTGTGAGTGAGATCTGAGGTCTTTCTCAATGTACAATTTGTAAACAATTATATATTACAATAATGGATGTTGTAGTACATGCAACAAAATGTCATTACATGTTATGTATATATTTTGCACAAACGTGATAAACAGATTTTCAAAGTTATCAACACACACATACACACAAACCAATAAGTAAATTCAAGAATGACATTTAGCAGAAATTGACAATTTTCTACACAGAAGCTAAGTATCATGCAGCTATCTAAAGTATAGTGTCTTTCAAAGTGTTAATACCGATACATCAAAACTCTTCTGTGTCACCCCTGATGTAATGCTAAAGCCATGCATATCAAGCCAGTAACAATTCATTATAATTAAGTTTTTTTACAATGCTCCCTGATTATAAGGTCTCAGTCTGAGGTCACCAACTCCACTAAATAACAGAATTCTGAGACTTACACTTATATATTACATAAGATGTGATTAATGTTACAATTAGTCCCAAGCCGGATAACAGAATAGCCCAGAATGTGCTGCGACCACCTGCGGACGAAAGAAAAAGTGTTGATGACTTTTAGTGCTGATTCCCTGTTTCTATAGCCTCAGCTACACAAGACTAACTCTCCTGCCTCTACACTACAAAAATAAACAGTGATGGCAATGTCAGCCAAGGTAGTCCTGGGGCGGCCTGGTGGGAACATAACACTGAGTGGGACTATAGATGCAGTACAAGAGACCATTGTTGTACTGACTGTTCTACATTTGTAAGTCATTTGGAGTCTTTAGATTATTCAATGCAAATGTAAAAAGATAGCAGACACTCTGTAGATATGATGCACAATGAATTTTGGGATGAATCAATAGAGTAAACAAAAAGAAACATTAAAATGTCAGTAGTACACTACCTCCTGTTATAATTATAAAAATGTTCAGTTTTTAAATAATATACTGCACATAATTTGTGGTCCAAATATGAACACTTTCACTTTGCATGTGAGAAAAAAAATCAACTAACAAAGCTTATCTGTGACTTTCAAAGCTGTCTGCATGTTCAACTTGTGTACATGTAATGCATTAAAAAATTAATCACTTAAGTGGGAACATAAGTGAACACAGACATGGTAGATTATAATGATGTTCTTCCAGAATTCACCTGATTTGATGATGAATATTTTTTGAGACTTTCCTAGAAAGTTAGTGGTAGTGCAGGTGTAGTTTCCTGGACTCAGTGCAGAGGATGAAAGCACAGACAAGGTTATTTTCTCTTTCAAGTGTTCTGAGTTCCAGCTGTATGCAGGAGCTGGATTTGCTGCCACTGTGCAATTTAAAGTGACCACTCCATCATTTATATAGGTGATTTCACTGGTGACTTTGTGTTTTGGTTTATCTGAGGAAGACAGAGGAAAACCTTTAAGCACAGAAGCAACATGTTCATTATATTTAATAAAATGATAGATATCAGATAGTAGCTGTTATTAATACACTAATAAAATACAACTGTACACAACAGTTCACAACAGTGAATTAAATTCTCCTGAGAAAGCAACTTTTTATATGAAAGCTCAGCTAACAACAACAGACTTACAGAATACTCTAAGGTGAAAAGCTTTTGATGTCACTGTAGGAGGAGGTTGAGGTCCTTCTTCTCCCAGTTGCAGCACTGCTTCACATCTGTACTGAGATCCATCATCATCTCTGTCTGGAGTGATCTGAAGTGTAGCTGTTATATTCACTGGAGTCTTGATGGTGTCACTGAAGTTCTCATGATACACAAGTGTTTGTCCTTTGTACCATCTCACAGTGAGATTCTGAACAGGAGCCACATTGATAATGTCACACTGGAGCTCATACTGGAAGCCCTCTATCATTGTGTGATTCACTGTGCTGATGGACACAATATCTGGAGTCCCTGCGAATGAAGAGTAAAGATCCTGATCTTACATCAGTGACTATAGATATTTTGTATTTCAGAGAATGAAAATCTCATTAATGACAATAACATGACAACTCACTGTAAACTGTGACTGGAAGATATTTTTCACATTGTGGTTTATCATAGTTTATGTAGCAGTATGGCTTTATGTCCCATTCTCTCAGGTTCGACACTCTCCAGGTGATCAGTGATTTGTCTGTGGTCCTGGGCACACTTCCTTCACTGGCTTCCCAGCCAATCCCATTGTGTTTGATATTAGTGCTGCAGTTCACTGAAACAGAACTGCCATACCTCACAACAACTCTCTGTGGGCTGATCTCAACAGGACATTCTGTGTGTGTTCCTGTTAAAGACATGAAAACTAATTACTTCAACATCATAATTAATATTCATTTTGTTTTCACTCATTCCGAAACTCATGTCATTCCAAACCTGTATGTTTTGTATGGTGTTTTTCTGAGTAACAGAAATGGGGAATTTATGAAGAATCAAACTGTTTGTAGTGGCCCCATATGTCAAGGTCTTAAAGAAACAAAAAAATGAAACCATGAAAAGCACTACAAAAGTAGTTCAATAACCATCGCAACAGAAAGAGCTGAATTAAGATACTTTTGACAATTTTCTGACAATATGGTGTTCCATGTAATAACATTATTGAATAATGATGTGTATTTACATGACATGACCCATTATCAACTGTTAAAGCTTAGAAACAATAACTGGCCTGCTCGTGATTTGATATTGTATAGTCTGACACTGTCAGATTTTGACCATTTGAACTTGTGACTGTATATAAACAAAGAACTTGAACTTATTCTCATCATGTTATTCTCATCATGTTAGCATAAATATTAAAACACAGCCTTGTAAACAGGACACAGCACAGTCTTACGATCACATTACAAAGCGTTTACTGGTTGATAACTTGGAGTGTGACTCGATTCCACATTAACACTGTGTAGGCTATAGTAATGATCTGACAATTGAATTTATTAAAATGTTAATGCATTTTAATGTAAAGAAAGTAAAGGTCCTAAAATAACAACATCGGTGTGGATCATTCACGTTACCAGCAGACAAATTAAAAGCGTGTAAGTCACACTTACAGAAAACAAACGTTAGCGCACCGTGTATTGGAAGAATAAAAACGCAATTAGGTCGACATACAAACCTGTAAGATTTAGTACCAGTAAAGCTGCCGAAAGATAAACAAGTCCAGACAAACTGTGAAGCATATTGTATGTGTTCAAGTAAAAGTCGAGCAGACTAACAGCGCTTAAACAGTGTTTGTATCAATGTATCTCACTTCAGTGATTGCTCATACAAAACAAACCGCGCCCATCTCACCCTGACTACAGCGTTACACGACACTTCAGTTCAACATTAGAGGGGATTGTGGGTTAAGAAAAGCAAGATAGAGGTAAGCAGTAAAAGTGGACGAGTGTTTCACACCTTCATTTTATTGTTTTGATGCCGTTCAATGTAGTACTTTCACTTTCCACAAACCTGTGACGCATTATTACAGAGGCCACAAATGCTTACCATCAGTCGTCAGTTTTGTGTAACTGCAATATAAACAATAAAGCATCCATTAAACTTCCTACACAGTATACTGTTACAATTCTGAAACTGTAAAAAAACTCTTTACTTTTAAATGACTTTGTAATAGTATGCATGTGTAGAAACACATTAGCAGCAAAATCGTTGATTTGTTTTATTCTTATATATTTAGCAAATATCTTTTAAACCTGTCATTGTTTTCATCTATTAAACAACTGAATAAATTACGATACACTATAAGTAAAAACAATCACAAAGTGCCTAAAGTAAGACAACAGAGCTAAAATGATTTTAAGTAATATTGTTGTGTAGCTGTTTGAAGTATTTCACAATTATTCAGTACAGAACGCAGACAAAGCTTACCATTATCTTGCAAGAGAAGACTGGCAAGTAAAAAGTACAAAAACAGTTTATTTTATTAAACAAATGTTAATACTTCTAAAAATATTCATACTTATTAATACTTCTCAAAAACAGCAATCATAAACACATGATGTGTGACTTAAACCGTTGTTTTAAATTCCATAAATGATATGATAATGATATAAACCCTATAAAGTTCCTGGGTAACATTACATAATGAATTAAAAATATAGATTACACTTCTTGAGCCATAAAACTGGCACACAAATTTTACACCCAGCTTGTGTTTACAAACAGATTTCCAGACATTCATCAAAATATGATCCCACAGGTCAGGCACATGAGTCCTCATATCAAAGTGTTAACCTCTTCACAGTCTGCGCATGTTTCAAGTGTATAAGGTGCCAAATATTCTAGAGGAATTTTTAAATGAAATTTTAAACCAATAATGTTTAATAATACACCAAACTCAAGTGTATTACTCAATTCAGCCTTTTTGACTAAACATAAATATTAAAAATGACTAATGTGCCACATACAAAACAATATTTTTGTAACACCATATACAAGAATCTAACAATAGCTTAGAAGTCAACAATTCCCTTGAATCAGTGTACAAAGCAAATATTACAAAGTAGAATTCCTATTTGTTTAATGAACATTCACTTATGAATGCCAAATCAATTGAGGAGAAAATCCAATCAATAGCAGTATTGGCAGCATATTATTTGTTGTCAAACATAATTTCCCCATACTAAACAGGAGAAAGTGAAGTTTTATAGAGTTGTGATGTAATAAGCGTTTGATAAGAAATGGATCTAAAAGTGAATTGAACGGACACTGATCTGTAATTAAAAAAATGCATTAAAAAGCTAGCCAGTGAGCAGAAGTCCAGAGACTTCCAGTGTGACAATCCTTGCCTATCACATCTCCTCCTACAAGCCGCTCTCAGACTGAGGTGACAGTATGGCTCAGCAGACAGAGCAAACACAAGATTTATAACCTAAGCAAGGATATCGATCTGAGACAGTTTCTTCATGGGGATAGTGTTGTCTTTGCCATTCTGTGCTATGTTTCCATTTTGTGCACTAGGCGTGGCGTCCTTAAGGCTATAACGGCCCATCTTGGCTTTTGTGTAGTAGATGGAGTAGATGAAGATGAAGATAACGGAGATGACCGCCACAGTGATAGCCACAAAGCCTGCGATCAAAGGCAGATAGTCCTCTGTGTCCAGAAGAACAAAGCAGACAAGATAATTAGTGGTAAATAGGGTTTGTAAGACGATATACCAATGCCACAGCTCGGTTCATGTCACAGTTTTGGAGCCATGTTTTGGTTCGGTTCTGTTTGCTGTGGGGGCAGGGTTCACAACATTGCACCAGCAGTGTTAAAGAGCACTAAATTCACTTTTAACTTAATACTTGAAGACAGTAACCTGTTGATTTGATTGCAAAAACAATCGTGAGTGAGTCTGGGGTATCGGCCAGTGGACATTAAATAAAATTACTTCAAATAGCTCAATTGGTAGAGCATTGCTTTAGCAGCTCAATGGTTATAGGTCCAACTCCCAGAGTATACCATTACTGATTTAAAAAAAAAAATGTATACCTTGAATGCAATGTATGTCACTTTGGATAAAAGTGTCTGCCAAATACGTAAATGTAAATTATTTGATGATTGCATGGCACCAGCAGTGTTAAAGAGCACTAGATTCACTTTTAACTTAATAATACTTGAAGACAGTAACTTTACTGTACAGGGGAATTCCCCATCAGAAGCTCATATGGGTGATTTTGTAATTCTGTGGGGGCATTTGTAGGAGTTGTTGTAGTAAGACATTAAAAACTATCTCTGCATTTTTAAGACAATTTAATGTTCTAGTACAGCGTTTTTATTTTTTGCAATACGTATCATTTTAAAGCAGATGGCATTATTTCAAACCCTCTAGTAAACAGCCTTAGCCCTACGTCACACTATACATTATTATACTATACATACTTCTTTCCCAGCACAGTGTGCTGCAATTATGTGTTGATTTATATATATATATATATATAGTTGTGTTTGGAATATACTTGCAGAAATATGCCATTCATAACTACTTTACAAGTAGTTAAACTTACTTTGTCAATGGCCATGTCAATGCTCACCATTAAATATGGTCATTTTAAAGTTAAAAATACATATGAAAATACATTGAAGATATCAACAGATTAAGTCCTGACAGAGAGAACCTCATTTTAAAACAGTCGTTTACCTTTTGAGGTACATCACATTTACAGTATATTAAAGACAAACAGTTTGTATAAACTATAAATATATGCATAAATGTGACAAATGAGCTGTAAGGTGGTAATCATGCAGTCTGATTTAAGTCTTTCTTATCAAAAGGCTTGCTGTATAGAGCGTATGGTCATTGCTCCAGCACCACATGCTTCATTGATTTAAAATGCGACTGATTTTTTCTCAACTCACTTAAGTGCAGAAAACGTTAAAGCTATCAGTTTCTTTACATAGCAAAGTGTTGCTACCAATATTTCTAAAACAATGACTAGCCTTAACAATTAGGAATGCATAATGGTGTATAATGCTGTCAGAACTGGCACTACAAAATACATTAAATATAAAAACAATTGAAGGAAAGACTTAGATAAACTTGTCAACCTCACAACTATTCAGCTACCGGACAACTAATTCACCATTCTTACTCATTCCAAGTGTTGTTAATGTAAACCAAGATGTTTACTACAATGCAAAAAGATACAAAAAGGCATATTTACCTTTTAGGACCACTTGTACTTTTCTTGTGGTGATGTCAACAGAGTTTTCTGCAGTGCAGATGTATAAACCACCATCTTCAAGTGTTTCCTCTGTTATAGTGAGTTTTCCACCAGTAACTATAGCATTGGGGGAGTTCCATCTGATAGTTGGTATTGGGTTGCCCTCTGCTTCACAAACAAGCACCTCTGAATAGCCTCGAAACACAGGCACTTCAGGGGGCAGTTTGGTCTCATTGATGACCGGTTTGACTTAAGCGAGAAGTAGAAGCACATAAATAGGAGAAAAAGAAAAAGGCATAAGAGGTGTGGAATGAACAGAAATGCGGCATGACAGTGAACAGCAATACTACATTGTTTTTCCTGAAAATTAGTAAATGAATATTGTTTACGCATATGCTGTATATTTAATATATTCGTCCACATTTCACATGGTAATATTTAGGGCCTCTATAATGCCAGTTAATTGTACTTTTCGGCATGAGAGAAAACAAGAAAATGAGCAATCGATAGACTTACAATGTACTGTAATGTTCAGAAGCTGTAATTTTAATTGTGGTGAAGGTTGAAGTGCTGCTGGTCCCATCAGCTCTGCTTCACATCTGTACACAGCTCCATCATCATCTCTGTATGGAGAAATCTGAAGTGTAGCTGTTTTATTCTTGGTGCCAGTGAGGGTCTCATTATACACAGGAATCTGTCCTTTGTACCATCTCACAATGAGACTCTGAGCATGAACCAAATTATAAATGTCACACAGGAGCTCATACTGGTTTCCCTCAATCATTGGTCCTGTGTGACCCACAGTGCTGATGGAAATATCTGGAAAACATATTAAGCACAAATGCAATGATTTAAAATTAAGGAACACATCACCACAGTGCACCTTAAATAAACTGTGTTAACCTCAACAAATCATCTGAAGTATTTCTTTGGGAAATTGTAATGTGTCAATGTGTTTGTTTTTATTAGATTAATATGCAACTATCTATTTTTTCTACCACCACATGTTGTTTACTTCAGCAAAAGGCCGATAACATAACAGACATTTTAGTATATCTTTCATTCCCCTAACTACCCTTACAGTAAAGAGTAATAATGTCAAATCCCGCTGGCCTTTCCTGCCATTCTGTAAAATTGTTAACTTCCTTTTTTGTTGTTGGAATTTGCCCTAAATGTCATTGGGCTGTTCTGATGTGATATACTTCATGGACATATTTCAATACTGCAAACAAAGCTACATACCGAATATCACAGAAGGCATCGACGTGCATGTGTAAAATAAACATGTCTGCAGTAGTCTTTCAAGTCAAAACCAAATAAAAAAAAATGCATACAATTAGAAAAATAAGGAAATAGGCACACAAATGTCTTCATGCATAGCTTTAAGTCCTCTAACTTCAGTTCCCCATTAACCAATTTAGATTCATTTTCTAGACTGAAAGAACTATTGGATATTTTTGGGATTGCTGACAGATTACACTTATGCTGAGTTGGCTTTGGTTGGAGAGCTCAAAACCGACTGTGAATGCAATTCATTGATCTTAGCTAACGTTTGCTAGATGTCGATACAATGTCACTGAACGCTTAAGTCAACGCTTGAGGCAGCACAGGAAATAAAATACGATTGTTTGTGTAGTTCCTTAAATAAAACGTTTTACTAGCCAACGCTTGCAGCTCCAACCGCACATCCAAAATTAGCCATATGACAAGTATCTGATCTTGCTGCGGCTGCATTTTAACAGTAGTTGCGTTGATTCGATGCTGTTTTTCTCTGTTTTCTCTTTTTTTGACACAAGCTATCAGTGTTTAAGTTTAATATCTGGCAGCTCTAAAGGTAGCAAAACATCATCTCGGAGCCTTCAATCTATACTGCCCAGTCTGCCCTCGCATTGATGCCTGTTATATTTAATAGCAAACAACCCTCCCCCATAATCTCACTGAGCGCACGTTGCAACTTTATTCATTCACATCCTTGTCACTATGCAAATTGGTTATTCATTTGTCTTCTTTGCTTTTTAAAGGAAATGTCATTTTGGACATTTTGTAGATTAGACATATCTAAAGGTTAGTTTGTAGAAAACGGATAGTAACACATTGTTTGAATTATCTTCCAACAAACCACTTTGTCACAGAAAATGACTCAAACCAGTTTCCCTTCAAGCACTGATCTGCACATGTATATATTTGAGCTCTCTGGGAAGATTTTAAAGCTGGGTTCTGTTTTTAGGACCTACAACTGAGGTCAATCGTGATGCAACTCAACACCAAAACTATGTGTCATGCCAAAGTACACCTTATTTTTTAAAAACATTTTTTTTTTAATGTTTATTTTGTAAAAAAATCAAAAAAATATAATACAAATTTCACATTTTAACCTCTACAACCAATAAGTCACAAAACACATAGTAGTTGATGCATGTCATGTTAATTTTTGTTTCAGATGAACCCCAGTTTAATGTGGTCATTACTATTTTATCTTGCATAGTTTTGTTCATGGTTTTGAGCATAAAGGTAAGTCATGTGACCTGTCTGTGTTGGCATCTTAATTTGATTTGCTATCAGGTGTTAGATGTAGCTGCACAGAAAAACTGTGGATTTGGCCTCTGACATCAGCTATGGAAAGACATTTTTTGTTATTTACATTAAGCAGCATTAGCATTCATCACCCTATCAGATCTGTGACCTATTTTTGGGTTGCGAGCCATTTGAGAACCACTGATTAAATGTATTAAGTCTACAGCAAAAAGTGTGGATTATATGTAATAGTTCACAGAACAAAAGGCCAATGCTTACATATAAACCACAGTGCAAATCACTTTAAAGAGTGAACAGGAGGTTTCTAGAAAATTGTATCATGCAAAGAAGTTTTATGTCCTAATGTTTTACATTTAGCACTCTGAAGGTGATCACATGACCTCTGCTTCCTCTCAGCTATAGTGTTTCAGTTCACTGAAACTGAGCTGTCATACACTACAGGTAAAGATGAATAGAGCATTCAGAGTTTAACACACTGACTAACAGGGTGTGGTTTAAAACTAACAAAGCTCTAGCATCAAATAACTGCACTTAAATATTGATAGACAGAAATTACCCACTATTAGTTGTTTAAAGATCACTAGGTAATTTTTTTAGGTTAAAATATGTTTTACCCTTAAAGGACATAAATGTTCATTTTGACAAAAGTTTACAATAATGTAAACACAGTTTAAAGACTGTAAAATCAGCTTTGGCTGTTGATTTGATTGCAAAAACAATCGTGAGTGAGTCTGGGGTATCGGCCAGTGGACATTAAATAAAATTACTTCAAATAGCTCAATTGGTAGAGCATTGCTTTAGCAGCTCAATGGTTATAGGTCCAACTCCCAGAGTACACTGTTACTGATTTAAAAAAAAAATGTATAAAATATTATAAATGTTTATAATAGAAGAGAGAAATTTAAAAATTGAAGATAAATTAATATACCACTCCCTTTAGTGAACAATATAATTTAATCTAAAATTTCTAATCTGACAGTTTTTGGGAGTTAAAATTTCAGTGTTTTATCTATTTGACCAATGCCATACAAATGCAAGACATACAGCTTTTTGATAAATTGTTTTTTGTCTGTTGTAAAAGACCTGCAGTTAGCTGTAAGATAAACAAAGAGGCTTGTTAATTTTCCTCATCTTGGCAAGCACATAAGATTTACTGATAAAGTAATAGCAAGACAACAATAAGTGGCAGCTGGTTCCATCTAGTACCAGCTCTGCCTTTCAGTAGCTTCACTTTATCAGGGGCCCATGAAACCAGCAACTGTTTCTACAAGGCTATGTAGTGAAATTGATCAGATGCATATTGGGGAACATTAGTGAATCAGCTTCTCCTGGGACGCAGAATTATTTATTGTACTATACTGTAAACATTTCTCTCTAAAATCACATCTCAACCTGTCCTCTAATCAGATCTTATTCCATAAATGTCAACCCAATCATAGCTACAGCTATCACAAACGCAGCTACCTTTATTCCTCGGTCCAAGATTGCTGATTCCATGTCACATTGGCAAGATTTCACTCAGGTCAAGTCTGCAATATCTGCACTGATGATATTTTTAGGCAATTACTGTACATTTTTTTTTAGATCTGCCATCCAGTTTCAATCAAGGTTTACACACCCTGGGCCAATAGAGAAGACATAGATTTTCATGGTAAACAATGGACTTGCTGGTTGGCCATGCAAAAGATTTTTCGGAAAAAATGCTATTTAATTTTACAAGACTAATTAAAAACAGAAATGCTTTAATTTTGTTTAATGTTTTAATGTTGTTTAAAAAAGGTTTTCTGTGAACAAAATGTATTTACTGTCATAATCCTGGTCTGATCAGCCCAGGACTTTGTTTGTCTCTGTGATCTGTCTGTGTGTTTTGTTGTGTTTGAGCACATGGGTTTTGTTTTGACAGTTCGTCTTGTGCTCATCTGTCATTGTCTCATCTTCCCCGCCTTCTTGTTTCCTTGTTAGCTCCTCCCCCTTGTTTCCTCATCCTTTCCACCTGTTTTCATTTGTTTATTTCCCTTTATAGTCTCCTTGTGTTTGCTTGTGTTCCTCTCTTGTGTTGGATTGTTTTGCTTAGTTTTGCATCATTCTTGATGGGCTATACTGGCCCGTCTTGGTTTTGTTGTAGTATGTCATGTAGAAGTAGATGATGATGATTGAGATGACCACCACTATGGTCACAATAATGCCTAGTATTATGGGCAGGTAATTCTCTGTGTTAAGAAGAAACAAAATATATGTGTAAGTGTTTTTTATGCAGCCCTAAGGAATGTGCCCTAAATGAAACAGACTAAACAAGCAAGCAGATAGAAACTTTCAGTTCATTGGTCTTTCCAACATAACTGCTGCATACTGCATTGCTAGGCATACAAAGCTTCCTGCTTCACAGTTCTACAGATCGCAAGCAAAAATACCAATTTAAATTGAAATCTAACTAATATATTCAATACTCAAAACTGTCCAAAGCAACAACACTGATGCAACTCAAAAGCTTTCAATGACATGAGAATTTTACACATCCTCTGATATCTGATATGAAGCTGGCAGGCGGAGCAAGACAAACCAAACAACATCATCCGAAATGACATTCTGATCACAATGTATCTGCTTTAATCAGATATTTGTAGATTTTTTGTAGGAGGACAAGTGAAATTTATACCAGTCAAAGGCACACAGCTCCAAAACATAGAAATCAATCACATAGAGAAAGGAAAGATTACCTTCTGTTATCAAAATTTTGTTACCAAAATATTAAAAAACCCACCCAATGATGGATAAATATGAATATAGATGAATATTTTGATCAGTTCATCTATGTTAAACCATTTGTTTGATAAGAATAAACAAAGAATTATGTTCAATATATTTGTTTTGTACAGCTTTGAAACAACCAAGTTTTTATTCTGTAGGGTTGTAGCACTATTAAGCAAACCAAGGCAAAAATTGAAGCTCTACTGTCGGTGTTACTAAAGCAAAGTGAAACAGAAATTGAAGCACTACTGTCAGTGTTACTAAAGCAAAGTGAAACAGAAATTGAAGCACTACTATCGGTGGTACTAAAGCAAAGTGAAACAGAAATTGAAGCACTACTGCTGGTGTTACTAAAGCAAAGTGAAACAGAAATTGAAGCACTACTGTTGGTGTTGCTATAGCAAACTGAAACAGAAACTGAAGCACTACTGTCAGTGTTACTAAAGCAAACTGAAACAGAAATTGAAGCACTACTGTCAGTGTTACTAAAGCAAACTGAAACAGAAATTAAAGCACTACTGTCAGTGTTACTACCGCAAACTTTAGTTTACCAAATAAACACAGTAGCAGGTGAAATATTACAAAAAGGCATAGTTACCTTGTACAACCACTCGTACTTGTCTTGTGGTGATGTTAACAGAGTTTTCTGCAGTGCAGTTGTAAAAGCCACCATCTTCAAGTGTTGCTTTTGCTATAGTTAGAGTTTCATTGGTGGTGGAGCTCCAGCTGATTGTTGGTTTTGGGTTTCCCTTTGCTTCACAAACAAGCACCACTGGATAGCCCCGAAACACTGACACTACAGAGGGCAGTTTGGTCTCATTGATGACCGGTGAAACTTCAGGAAAGAGCAGAAAAAACAGAAATGTGAATAAAAAGTTGACAGACAGAAAGATGAGAAACTCTTGGTCTTGATATGTTAATTAATATATAATTAGAAAAGTCACATTACCAAGCTGAATGTTTCAGTTTGAATCAATGGAGCTGATATAAATAATTGTAAATGGTGGCAGTGAATATTAACAAATATGTTTATTACAATGTTTAATAAATTTGTTTACTTCTGGCAGACATTTTTATTTAAATGTCCTAATTGTCAATCATTCATCATTTTTTAAATAATTTATTATTAGAGATGAAGAGAGATAGAGGGAGAGATATTTATATACACAAATATTTACATACACATATATATTTATATATATATAGAGAGGGTATAGATTTTTTTGCATGACAAAAAATCTATTAAGCGTACCAATCAAAAGACTTACAGTGTACAGTGATGTTGAGAGCTTCTGATGTCACTGTAGGAGGAGGTTGAGGTCCTTCTTCTCCCAGTTGCAGCACTGCTTCACATCTGTACTGAGATCCATCATCATCTCTGTCTGGAGTGATCTGAAGTGTATCTATTATATTCACTGGAGTCTTGATGGTGTCACTGAAGGTTTTGTTACTCATCAGAGTTTCTCCTTTATACCATCTCACAGTGAGATTCTGAACAGGAGCCACATTGATAATGTCACACTGGAGCTCATACTGGAAGCCCTCTATCATTGTGTGATCCACTGTGCTGATGGACACACTATCTGGAGTCTCTGTGAAGGAAGATTAAAGATCCTGATCTTACATCAATGAATGTAGATATTCTGTATTTCCGAGAGAATGAAAATCTCATCAATGACAATAACATGAAAACTCACTGTAAACTGTGACTGGAAGATATTTTTCACATTGATTCTTATCATAGTTTATGTAGCAGTATGGATTTATGTCCCATTCTCTCAGGTTCGACACTCTCCAGGTGATCAGTGATTTGTCTCTGGTTGTGGGCACACTTCCTTCACTGGCTTCCCAGCCAATCCCATTGTGTTTGATATTAGTGCTGCAGTTCACTGAAACAGAACTGCCATACCTCACAACAACTCTCTGTGGGCTGACCTCAACTGGGCAGTCACCTGTTAAATATAGTAAGTAGACTGTGAAATAAAATGATATAGCGCCCCCCTCTGAAATGTATAAGCCTGTCTGTCTTCATAGACTTGTTTGCTTCACATTATATCAAGCTGTGACGGTACCAAACGCATATCACAAATAAAACATTACTTCACTTTTGTAGGAGCCAATGTAAAATAACGGCACTCAAATATAAAGACAGGCAGACGCAGAACTATCAGTTGTTAAATATGATCAGTATGATGATCGTCCAGGGTTATAGTCCAAAAACATATACACTCTCATTTTGTAAGTTAATAATAGACATGTAGAAAGTGAAATATAGGACAACGCTTACATATTCACCTGCGACTAGCGAAATCCGAGATAACAGAAAACACATCACAAATCCAAACAGCGTTACTTCAACCGTTTGTTGTCTTCTTTCGTAAATCCGAAATGATGTTGAACCCATCGGCGATTGTTTCTGCATTGTAATATAATGTGAGCGTTAACGTTTAGCTTTCTTAAACGGCGCCACTCAGATCTGCGTTTAATTTTAGTCAGTGGGAGTTAAAGAACCGAGAGTGACTACGTGTTCGGTCAGCGGAACTCCCTCATAACCCTAAACTGAGACCGCTGCAATGTCCCACATTAGTCAGTGAATACTACATGTAGCTCTTCATAATGTTACTTCACTTCCAGTTACTGATCTGTCCACACACACGCGTGTCATGCTGGAATTTACCGTGTTTTCCGTAGCAACAGTACTAGGAGAAGGTTTAGTAGTAGTAGTAGAAGGTTTAATACATACATACACACACACATAAATTGCATATAGTAACCATTAAACAGGGCAATGCATTGGAAAGTTAGGGAACACTAACACTTATTAACGTAAGACAGCAATATATTATAATAAAAATAATTTATTGTCATTATATTACTTTCTGTTCTTATAATTATTGATTTGGATCAAATGCAGATATAATAATGCATGAGTGTGCATGCCTTTTGACTGGTACTGTAGGACTTTTTGTAGCCTTTCGTGTGTAAAAAACTGAATTAAACCTACCCTAGGAGTAAAAAGTGTGGAAAAGTGTGTTTAACAAGCCAAAACGATTCATTTAAAGACAACAGATTGACAACAGACAACAGGCTGTTTTTGCAGTGGGTTAAGTTTGGAGGCCAATTTGTGTTGGCCATATATGCAGTGTTTGGTGACAACATGTAGACAAATTGAGAAAACGTGGACAATGGCATAATAAAGGCACAAAAGTACCAATAATTTCCAAAAGTTCTAATGGATCTAAGTATTTACAATGAAAATTGTAACTGGTCTCACAAAAGAATCCGGAAGAGCAGAAGAAAGGTTGGTTAGGTCCCGAAAATAAAAATTCAGGAAGTACTAAACCATCTGAGATTGTGGGGGTGTATGGAGTATCAGTTCACTAATGAACAAAGATCCTTGTGTTTTCTCAGAAGACTGGGTCACCTTACAAACCTTCCAAAACTCTATGAGATTTAAAATCTAAGCAGTCAGTTAAACTATAGGTTTTAACAGCATTGTATCTTCTTACATTTGTTATTAAGTATTTAATCAAAAGTTGTGTTAATATATGCTGAACATATAAAACACACACTTGGTCACATGCATGTAAAAAATGATTTTTTTAGATAAAAAGTGTCAGTGATGGTAAAGTTGACATACTGATCTCAGTTTTAACAAACAAATTTTTTTGTGTGTTTCACAGAGCAGATGTAGTAGTTGTTGTGCAAGTCCCATTTAATTTGCTTTCTTTGATATCCAGTAAAGGGAGGGCTCACGGGGGGCTTGTGTACATGCCAGGAGAAAGGAATGGAATGTGTTGAGACAGCTAGCTAGTGATTAGGGGCACTGTTACAGCTTCCTGCTCAGAACCAACAGCCAACAGCAGTTTCAACCTTTATGTGTCCCACAGTTTTGTGTCATTTTTAAAATCCCACATTCATACATTCCGACAGTATAAACTGTATTATTCATTATATTTAGCAATTTATTGTTTCACAAGTTTTGTGTAATTAAGGGTAAACATTTAGTTAGTCATTTCATCATATCATTACAGGGATATGCCATAAAATTAATATTTTTCCATCATTTTTTTTCCTTTTTTTATCCACACCATAATTATTTTTTTTTTTTTTTAAAAAAAAAAAAAAAAAAAGTTTTTTTTTTTTTTTTTTTTTATATTGGTTTGTTTTTTTTGTTTTTTTTTTTTTTAATAACACATTTAAATAAACTTTTTTTTTTTTTTCTAAAAAAAAAAAAGTATGGAGAGAAAGTAGTATGAAAAAATAAAAAAAAAAATTTTTATTTAATATTTTCAAAAAACCAAAAGTTTTTTGGAAAAAAATTTTTTAAAACTTGTGTTATGGATATGAATGATATTGTGCATCTTGCCAAGAACAGATGTGCTCTTAACTATTGATTATTACCTGGTGGCGATATAACAGATGAAGAAAAAAGTTACAGACTTAAACAGAAAGCAGAGCCATATCTAATATTTGGGCGGGCTCTTTCTTGACTGAGGCCAATAAGAAACCATCCTGCAATGCCCTACAACCACCCACAACACTCTAGCATTGTTGTGATACTTAACAAAATGTCCAGATTTATTCAATAAGCTTTGCTATTAGCAGTTAACAGAAAGGTAGATCACAATGTCAGTACCAGTTCAGTACCAGTTCATTTTGTGTTTGGTCTTACAATATATTTTTCACTTTGTCACTTCCTTTTCCAGGAAAAGCCAAATTTCCAGTTAAATGACGTGTCCTTGGAACAGGCGGTATGGACTGAATTCCAGCCTCCACACGTTTTTCCTGTTGTCACCATAAATTACTCGACAGGAATGCCATGTTTACGGTATACAATAAAAGCAACACTTTCACTTGTTTGACAGACTCAATATGGTATTATTACTGATTACATCTTATTACATGAAATTACATCTGATTACATGAAAATTACATCTTAATTTTTTTATGCAACACTTTACCATGACAGAGTGAAGGTCAAAGTGCAAATACTACAAAATAACAAATCATAAATTTGTTCATCTCATTTTTCTCTCTTTCTATTATTCCTTTTTATAAGCGAAGAGAAGGTTTGCCTAGACATGAGCCTGCTGACAAGTCACGTGATTTCTGGTATGAACTCAAGCTCCCCCCTTCCTCACTCCTCCAGCCCAAAATCCCCTTCATTCCACTTCTGATGTGATGATTCAGCCTCTAAAACACCAGTAAACTAAAAGCAGGAAGTGATAAAAAATCTTTTCCACCCTATATGCACGATAATATCTGATAAGGAAATTCACTTCAAAATGTTTTCATCACCCTATTAAAAAAACAATAACTACATCCCGTGTTATGAATCAGTATGTTCTGATTAAACAAAAGAACAAAACATTTATGAAAGCCTACATTTATCTTAAATGATATAAAATAAGACCCCCCCACACACAAACAATAATAGAAATGTATAATTATACTTTACTAGTAAACCAGTAAAGCAAATGTTCCATTAAAACGAACCGAAACGGACACTGAAATGAAATGCAATACAAGAGCGCCCTCTATTGGTGCAGTTAAACATTACATGATAACTGAATCATGACAACGCCCACCAAACAGGAAACGTCCAATAAATAAATTAAAATAAAACAATGTTTTAAATGATTTTAACACAGCCATATAACGTTATTTGCAGGCATTTTGAGAAAGGTTCTCACATTGTTAGGGGATAATTTGCAACAAGGTGCAACTAAGACTTTAAACTTTAGAATTTAAACAATGGGCAAGTCTATCAATGGCATAAACGTTCAGAGAGCTGAAACATCATTGCGACGAATCCTAAACGCATTTTAAAACGCATAACTTGTCAGATTATGACCACCTTTGGTCACACCCCATAGCTCTGATGGTTTATGTAGCACAGTTTGAGAAGCAATAGATAACTAAACTGCTTAGATGAAGCAGTGGGCTGTTTATATTCAACACAATTATAATAACTACAATACAAATTCAGCCGACATGGGTTAAAATTACTGTTTTAACTGTTGGGTTGGGGGTATTGATAGGGGTGTCAATTATTTGAGACTAAATAAACTAATAATATGCATAATTGTATTTTTTTATTTTAATTTGGAAACTGTGTGTAGCAAGGTAAATGTGTATTGAACTTCGTTTTCATTAATTGTTATTTAATTGGATTTTGTATTGGAGAGCTAAAACTCAGCAATGGAAGTCACTGATTAATGAAAGATATAAAGTCATAAACTTATATACAGGATAGAAAGCTGTGGTTGTTCTATATATTTCATTCCAATGCAATACATTCTTTACAACACAAGATGGCAGCTGCAGAAAGTCCCATGCAATCTGATGCATGTATTAGAGTAATATTCTGTTTTTCCATAGAAAAATGAACTTTCCACCATTTGGTTCATTTGGCTGTTGCAAAAATGTGGCTAGTTTAGTAGTGAAGGGTGATCCAAACGTCCAACAGTCTCCTGTTTCTCATGGATTTAGGAAACATCAGCAATGGTGGCCACAAGAACCTCAGACAACCATTCTGGTTGTGAACGTGTGGTTGGTCTCATGAGGACATGATTAAGTATGTCAGACAGACTTGTTCAGGCTGTTACTGTGAGTTTTTCATGTATATAATGTTTCTTTGCTCGACCTCAGTGATGCATCAAGCTGATGAGCTATTACAAAGAGACAGTTAATTCTGTCATCTTTAGTGATTTAACAATGACAGATGTTTTCAGATTTTAGATTCAATTCCTTTTATAAAATTCACAACTGTTTGGCGAGAAAGACTTATAACTACACTCAGGTGAAGTTTAGCTGTCTTAGCAGTTTCCAGTACATGTTAAAATAAAGTCTGTATATGCAATCACAGTAGTCTAAACAGATTATATATACTGGTGTAAATATAAAGAAGTTTCATACCTTGTGGCCAAAACAACAATTAAATGCCTTATTGAGGAGGATTGTGTCACAGGAAGCTAAACATGTTGAGCCGTTTTTCTCAATACTTTAAACTCAGAGAGACCGTCTTTAACTTCTGTTTGTTTGTTTTGGGTTGGCTCCACAGTGTGTGTTGCAGATGGACGTACTCTCACGGAGTTGCTCCATCCAAAGGCTGTTCCAGCCTAAATCTAGAACTGCTGTTTTTTGTGTGGTCTTTCTCTCCCTGCTTGCCACATTTTAATAATATTGGTGTGCCATTTGTTATGGATGACCCACCTTTCTAAAGCTGCCATAGAAGACTGCATAAAGAAAAACAAGGTAAGTTTGTAAGTTTTGCAATGATTAGGGTTGTTTTTTTATCATAAGCATTAACATGGCATGCCAACAGGCTAACGGTTGTGTGGCTCTTGTTGTTCCCCAGTGGCCCTTTCTAGCTCTGCACTGAGGCACAGATTAAAGCCAACAGGCCTGTTTTTCTCAGACTCACAGACTAAATCCCACCCCCACTTCTTCCTGTGAGAACACTCTGTCTCACACAGATCTCGCTCTCTCTCCAGGAGAGACAAGTAGGTCAAGCAAACCTGCACTTGAGAGCGGCTGTGGATTCTCCCTTGGCGAAGAATCAGTACTTGTCTCTGATACAGCCCTCAGAAGGACCATGGAAACTGAGTCTGAGAGATAAGCCAGAGCAGCACCCAGTGCTGACAACTCAACTAGAGGCATGATCAGCTTGTGGCTGTGGTCAATTAAAGGAGCTTGTATAAAGTAATTGACTTTGGAATTGGAGGAATTTGAAACAAACAGACACAATCTGAGCCCTGAAATATGAGCTTGCAAGCGAACACTTAGCACAGCTTGGATACCCTAAGCCTCAACTCCCAGCCACTCATTGCCCTCCCTGCTCCCTTACTAAAACAAACAGGTCACGTGATCAGGTCACATTCCCATGAG
This sequence comes from Chromobotia macracanthus, assembly GCA_036877525.1. NCBI lineage: Eukaryota > Metazoa > Chordata > Actinopteri > Cypriniformes > Botiidae > Chromobotia > Chromobotia macracanthus. The sequence goes on along the minus strand of JAZGTH010000043.1, from coordinate 3,605,688 downwards.
TTTATCTAGTGATTAGAGATCTTGCCTGTTGAAAAGCCATTAATAAATGCTCAGAGGTCCATCCCTTAAAATCACACACCTTTAAAGGTTGTGCGGAATAGCATGGGAATTGGACTAAAAGTTGAACCAGATTGAGAAAGTAATTCTACACTTTGTCCGTTTGACCTTCAGCCTTGCTGATCAGGAATCAGAAGCTTGTGATTGTGGTGGGAGACGAGCATGTAAAAAGAAAAAGGGTTCAAGGAAGGGCATTACAGACTCCAGCCTTTTCCTTTCAGAGGCCCCCGGGGCATCATTAAGGCTCCTGCAAGAGGGGCATTTCCAGTGTTGGGTATGGCCATTGAGGACAACATCTGGAAAGCATTAGTCTATTATTGCCCAGGGGTGAGAGAAAAGGTCTGTCTCATGGAGAGAGTGGGACTGTGTGTGTGTTACCTCTCTCCTGCCAGAAGAACGTCACTGTTCCATTGAAGCATGGGTCTAAAACAGTGTGAGGTCAAACATATGTGCGTGAGAGGCAGCTAGCGTATGAAACAGATGAAGAGATACCAAAGCTCAGAAGCAGACTGTGTTCATGTCAGCACGAGACTTAAGATTTGTGTATGAGTCTTTGTTCCGACAACTCATTTGAAGACTGGCCTTTTCATTTTGGAACAGGAAGTGGAACGCAGCATCCTTGGCAACAGAGTCGTTCCATCTGGACCATGAGCTTGAACAAAATGGCTTTGTGTGTAAGACTCGCCCCCACCTAAGACAAATCTGCCTCTGGCATTTTGTGCCAGGTGCTCTGCCTTCGTCCTCAGCTACATCAGTCCAGCTGTGACAGGCCACCCTATAGAGCCTCCCCAATGTGGTTCTATAACTGGGCTTGTTTCATTGAATGTTTCACAGACTGTACATTCATAAGAGAGATTTGGGCTTCATCTGGTTTGGATTTGTCAAAAGGCTTAGTATTCTTGCCTTGTTTCCCTCTAAGTGTCTGACACCATCTGCAACAAAAGCCCTGAGCCTGAGGGAGGAGGGCGAGATGCTGCAGTCTTGTTCATTATCTCAGCTTATCTATCAGCAATACGGATCCTCCCTCCTGTAAGCCATCACTCAAGAGCCCATCTGCAGCAAGGTTGAAGAGCACAGCTTCTGTCAGTCATCATTTGATCTCACACTAACTGTTGGAAAAAGATGTTCCCTATACCTGCTCCATACCATTTTTTGGGGTTTAGCAGAAAAGAAACTCACCATAATGTGAACTCACACTGTGTTTGGGCTAAGTGCCCAGAGTATGGTGAAGACAGACCTTGGACGGTATGGTCCTCACCATCACCTCCAGCCCCCCTGCCCTCCCCTACTGTGTCCAGTTCTATCTCTCTGCCCCAGCCCCCGCTCTTCTCTTTCTTGGCCTTGGTTGGGCTGTTATTGAGCAGGAGGCATTTCACAGACACTCCCTCAGAGACTAGTGACCTCATCACTGGGCAGGAAGTCAAGGGGTTCAAGTTCTCCTTGTGAAAGTAATCCCACAGTTCCCTGAATACTTTAGCTGGTGGGGGAGCAGAGCATTGGGCAATGGATTGGGGGTGGAGAGTTGGGGTGTTAGTAAAGAATTAGAAGGTCCCACTATTTGCTTTTGCCACATCATCAGTGTTGGATGCTAATTCCATTTTCTTTACCTCATAAAGCAAATGTATATTTCAGCTCAGAGTCTGTAGTATCTGGAAACGTGGCAGCAGACATGGTGAGAGTTAGAGAGGCCTGTGAAAAACTGTAAGAAAAGAATGACAAAGGAGGATCAGAAGACAAATGCTGGCATGGTGTAGTGAAGTCATGAAGTAGTGTTCTCCATGGACATACATCTGAACAAATAATTCTGTGTATTCACATTGCACTGGTTGAGTGTGCTTGGTCTAATGGTATCCTGATGAGAGAAACAGAAAGTTTAACTTTGAGCTTCATCATTCCCTATTGCCATTCAATGATTGAGTCTGTTCGTTTATGTTTCATTTGTTGCTGCCAGGGGTGCATGCCTCAAAAATGTCATCAGGGGAGGGCAGTAAACACATTGATTTGAAACGGGCCTAGCTGCATATACATGTACATGTATATATAACTGCACACACATAGAGGTAGAAACAGATCAAGAAAGAACCGCACATACAGAGTTTTATATTTAAATGTTTCTGCATTTTATGTATGAGACTTTTCTTGGCAGATTGTTTGGAACCCAGATTTGAATGAGATTGAAAGTACCCCAAACTCAAAAGTTAACTTTTATGAAACACTCCCTCAAGCTGTATTTTCCCCTTTACCTTTCCAAACCGTTTTTTGTTATGTTTCATGAGATTTAAAGTTGTACTTAAATTTCAAGACTGCATTAAAGTGATTGAATACTAAGTTTCAAATCCAAGAAAACAATTCAGAGTTTTTGTAAAAGATGTAAAAAGGTTTTGCAAGCATCATGTCAAGCCAAATCCATACAAGTAAAAGTGTAGAAATGCTGCACTAAAAGTCATTGTAAGCAGGAAAGAGATGAAATGTGTTACCTGGAATATCCTGTTCCACACCAAGATGCTTCTAAATAATTATGGTTATTACACCTAGATTATTATTATTATAACTAGACTTCCAAGACAGACCAATGAGGCCACTGGTGTCAACATTACAGGTTATATTGCATATGAATAGCCTAACTGGTAGCCGTAAGTCCTTCCATAGACACCTGCTCTTCATTCAGTAACGTACCACAGGAAAGTTAAAAAAAAAAAAAAAAAAAAAAAAAAAAAAAAAAAAAAAAAAAAAAAAAAAATAAATAACCCCAAAAAAAAAAAAAAAAAAAAAAAAACCCAAGAAAAAGGAAAAAAAAAAAATTGAAGAAAAAAAAAAAAGAAAAAAAAAAAAAAAAAAAAAAAAAACCTGGGGGAATTTTTCCCCCTAAAAAAAGGGGAAGAAAAAAACGCAAAACATAATCTTACAGCTGGTATTAAAACATGACATTTCACGTCAATACCTCAAAATATTTTAGAAATGATCCACTTCTTATTTTTAGAAACCATACCATTGAAATGCCCCCACATGCACAACACCACAACTTCAGTATGAGAAATAATGAAACAATAAGTGGGCCGCAGACCAAAAATCAGTGAAAACGGAATGAGTGGCATGCTTGATTTATTGAACAATTCTTGGGTAATCAAAATCTGAATAAAAGACTTTCTGTTCAGAAGAGACAGGGAGAAAAGAAACCCCCTGCAAAATAGCATGTCGTATGTGGGGGCTTTTTGTGTTTTGAAAAACTTTCCATTTCAGTTTGCACTGTGCTGATTCAGGCAGTTGTGAAATAAGCCATTCAAACAAAAAACTAAAAAAACTGGCTGAACATTCAGAGATAACCCATAAACCTCATAATGAGAACATTCAGCTTGTCACATCCAACACTCAACTAAAATAATGATGCATTTTGCTGTTCTGCGCCCAGGGGGTCGAGAGCGGGAAATTAGCTAAATGTATTATGCATTAGATTGCCACCCTGCTCATTTGTCTGTAGCTGAAATAAAAGTCCATCTCACATGACCCAACTTCACAAAGCCGTAAACTTAGTAGAAAAGGAACAGCAGCACTGGGTCAAGGACAAATACAACCTGCTTATTATGGAACAGTTTAGAAAAGTGATAAAAACTGGATTTGTTTTGCAAAAAGGGGGTGGGAATATGGGGGCAGTGGAGAAAATTAGAAGTGAGATGGAAAACAGAAGGCTGAACACGAATGAGAGTAAATAAATAGGAACTAGAGTGATGAATCATTAGAGAAGAAAGGAGAGATGGGGGAACGGTTTTTAAATGAGTGTAGATGGAAAGTTAAATACATCTGGCTAATACACACAACAAAAAAGTAAGAATTTTGAGTGACATAGGTGTGATATGAGAGGAAAATGATGTCAGATTTTTCAGTTTTGGGTTGAGCTAACCTTAAATACTTATTGAGTTTATATGCAGAAACGTTTATTTACACGAAACTCTGTGATCAAACACACAAATTAAAACTGTACTAAAAATAGATTTGGCCCCAATGTCTAAGTTGTCCCTGAATGGGCATGATACCTCTGGCTCTTCATACATGGCTCTTCATATACTCTGCTATTGAGGGGTCAAAAGGGTGAGTGAACTTGAAAGGTGAAGCAGCTTGTAGCTGTGCTATATGGAAAAACAGAATGGGAATAGTTTCGGGTCTGTTTGGAATAATTGGACTGCGTCCCTCAGTGGGAGCCCATAGTGACTGTGTGTATAAAAAGAGAGGAGTTTGCTGGGCTTTAGTGCTGGGTTATGTCTGGTTCCCATTAGATCAGAGGCCCAGGAGTCAGTTTTTTGCACAGGCAGAAAGTCCCATAGGAGAGAGAGGGGCGGGCCATTGCAGCTCCACCCACTGGACTGCTTAAGACAGAACATATTAGTTGCAAAGTCTTTTGCTCTTAAACTCCACCCTCAGAACTGTTTACGGATGTTGGCTGTACATTAGCTATTTGTGGAAGTTAAGCTAAGTGTTTCCCTCATGGCATTTCTTGAACGTACATGCTTTGTGGGATGTGTCATTTGCTGTTGAACCATGCCCATTGCTAATTGCCCTCTTGTATTTTAATCAGCATGTGAGGACAGGTCTAAACTTCACATGGGCTTGGCCATTTACACTACGTTAAAGGTTCAGCGATTATCCCTGGGGAAATATGTAAACGGTGTGCTTGACATAGGCCTATTGGAATCACACACTCTCCTTCCATTTTAATTCTCCTTAGCCTTTCCGGATTGCTAGACCCACGCAGCCCACTATCCCTTAGTTATCCTTTGTTTCTGGTGCGTCTGTCATCACCTTTGTGCCCTGCTGAGGCACACCAGAGCTGGTAAAGGGGAGCAGTAGTTGATTACAGGCAGTAAAGTGGTAACAGCACCATGGCAATAGACTGACTCTAATGGCTAAAAGAGTATGCTCTGTTTTTGAAGTAGTTTGACATTGACACCTCCATGGCAGTTTAGCTAGGGCTATAAAAAGCTTTACAAACCATAAGACCTGAAGACAGTAGACAGACTAGAGCTTGAGGAGGCAATTTCAGGCAGGCACTGTGCAAAGGTGTCTTGTTTTCCTCTCAAAAGAGGGGTGGAGGACTTTTAGTCTCACCCCTGCGTCCTCTGACACAGGGGCGATACTGATTTATAGAGCCAAGAGCTCCACTTCAGCTTTCCTGGAATCCAGAGTCATTTCTAAAGGAGCATGGGGAGGCTCAGAGGGTGAGCACACACTGGAGGAAGAGAGAGGCCGTATTTCTTTTTTGGCTGTTAAATCAATTGACTCCCAGATGCGTGAGGGTTTATTGAGGTCTATAGACTGCACAACAGCCCCCTGCTTGCTGTGTCCAGTTACAATACCCACCGTTTCCTGACAGATCCATTTTCTTCACAGTGTTAAGCCCTGAAAAGTCCAAAGGATTGTTATTTGAGATTGGAGATCCTAAGTGTAAACTCTGACATGCCTCAAGCAGTGACCCTTAGTAGTGAGGAGAGCTAGAGAGGGCGAGGTACATGTCTGTGTGGTGAAAGGTTTGCTTGGTTAAAGACTGACCATTATATTCTGATGAACTGTCATTGAGTCATTTGTCACAGGGAGAACACAGGGAGCAACCACCCTTGAGACCGACAGCAGGATAAGCGGGCTGTTGTTTGAAGGACACGGGAGAATACCGTCAAAGGATACCGCTATACATCAGTCATCATTTTATCTTGTTTTTTGAACATGATGCCATGGTAGTACTATGGTATTTTTTAAAGTACCTTGGAGCACTAAGTGAATAATCATGTTGTTATATGTTAATCATGCAGTACCACAGTATGTATAGAAGTACCATGGTATTAATCCAAAAGAAATAAAAATTACTGCTAAGATTGCTATAAAATCTCAATTATTTCTCCTATACAGCAATGAGATAAAATGGAGACTAAATGAAAACTTTTGCATAAGTCTCCTGCATTTTAGAAAAAAAGAAGAAAATCTTATGTCTCCTCATGAACTCCTCATGGAAGATATTGTCAATTATTGTTGGCATTCACGCCAACACAATTCAACTAAATAACATTACTCTATTTTTAATCACTCGCAGTCAGTAATCAAAGGCGTTCCACTGTTTCAACATGAACTCTCAGTACATTTGCAGCAATCTTCTTTCAGTTAGAGCCAGCACAGACAACCATGACAGGGTTCCTGTGAACCAATGATTAAAAGTCTTCTGTGATGCTACCAAACAATGTTCTTCCTCAATTAATGACGCATTCTTCAGAGCAGCTGCAACACTGCCAAACCCAAACTTTCAAGATAAACTTTGGAAATTACCCAGCATAACTCTTTGGAAGATGGTCACAAACAGTCTTGTGTTATGACACAGACACAATACACATGTAGACTCATACACACCTACAGAGATTTTAGCCAGCATAGAATAAAGAGACTTAAATTCAACAAAGAATTGCTTAAATTGAGATGATTTAAGTTTTATCCCTTGTTTTTACTTCTAAGACCTGCCAGATATGGAAACTCCCATGAGTCTGCAGAAGATTACTGCTTTCTCTGTTTGCCTGTAAACTGAATCATCAACACTGTACATTCTTTATGGCTGGTTGTGATGTGTAAAGCCTCCGTTATGGTTATTCAGTTATTTTTATATTGCAGTGCACCAGTACCGAATGTAATTCTTGTCCATGCAAACCTTGCTGCCATAATGTTTTATGGGTGGTTGCCAGGGTGTTGCTATTTGGTTGCTACGGTATTCTGATTTGTTGATGTGGCTTTGTGGTTGGTAGGTTGTTTTGGGTGGTTGTTAGTGTATTTTAATGTCCCTAAATGGCCTAGATTATCAAAAATAAACAGCAACAGTAATAGTGATTGTCTTAGAAAGCACCACTAACTAGCATATAATGTTTGCAATGATTAGCATGTAAAAATCTTGGTCATAGGCTAAACTATCCAGGTCAGACATTTCAGCCCTGTCAGATATCTCACCAAACAAACGGCTGTGGGTTTAAGTCATTCGTCATCATTTCTTCAAACATAATGAAGGCCCTAACATTAAGATAAATGCCACAGTCTGCATGTTAGCAGGGATATAGACTAAGCAAGCTGATCACGTTTTCCACTGTTATGTGCTATTCTGTATTGCAAAACAGAGCACCTGTCTGCAGGTTTACCTCTTTATGTTTTTTTTAATTGTAAACTGGAAAATCTCTGCCAAATGTTCAGATTTCGAACTCTTCACTAAACACTGGCTATAATTTTAACTTCAGTAGCTGATGTTATTGCACTGCTGATTGGATCTGGCTGACAAGTTTTTTGAAGTTTTGATTGGCTGTGGTCTATGAAGTCGTATTGTAGTTATGGCACAGCTGTAACAACATCACCAAACTTTTCCAGAGCTGCATCCCCTCCCTGCTACACATAATTCAGTGTCCTTATAGAAACCTGTTTTTATCAGTAAAAGATTCTGCAAAAAATCTTTTTTACATTTACTCTTTCTCTCTCTATATATATCTTACAAGAAAACCATAAAGCAGAAGTACAATACCACTGAATGCTGATCTGTGCAAACTAAGGAAATCTTAGCTCAGAAGCACAATTTACTGGATCATTTTTTCAGAAGACTTCATGGATCTTTATGATTTTTTTTGTCTTCATAATCACACTTGTTATCCGTGTGGTCCACTTGACCTTATTGCAAGTATCTGTACTAAAACATCAGAGGAAATTAGGTTGGCAACACAGAATTAGTCGCATGTCTGATTGTCTGTCTGGACCCACAGGAGGTCATCAGACTGTCTGAGGAATGTGTAAACGGAAGCTTTGTCAGAACAGTGTGAAATTTTGAGCCCAGTCCCTGTCTTGTCATTTTCTTTTTGTGCCTTTGTTATTTTACGATACTTACATTAGTCTTTGCACAACAAAAAAGTTTAATTAACATTACCATTACTAAACATTTCATATACATACATCCACATATGTCTACACATAGTTACTTGGTATACTGGTTTATGAAACATCAATATATATAAGATTTTTAATTATGTGCAAAGTGTGCAGCTTACCTTACGTTTGGTCTCTGTGTTCCATTGGTTTCCCTTTTCTAACGGCAAGATTTAACACACTTTTAACCTAATCTGCACATTTAGAGGGCCTCAACAATTATAGGAGGTTGTGTATGTTAAACTTCAGTTGACATTCTGTGGCAGATTGTGGTAGATGGTAAATTTGTCCCTAATTTGAGGGTAGTTGGGGTTTGAGGTGAAAAACTCTTTGCTTGTTTAAAGGATAAGACCAAAAAAACTGAAAATTCTGTCATTATTTACTCACCCTCGTGTAATTACAAAATGAATGGGGCTTTTAAAAGTAAAAGGCTTCCAAATAGGTATCATCAAAATAATCCATAAAACACTATATTCCAAGTCGGCTGATGCTATACTAATAACTTTGCATGAGAAACTGAAACTCTATTCTCAGAAAAACTTCTGTGATGTGTACAAAATGACCAGTGCAATTCTTCAGTTTTCTCTTTATTGTGTTTTATGGAAGACAGAAAGTTATATACATTTAGAACAATATAAGAATGATTAAACAATGATTTTCATTTTTGGGTGCACCATGTAATAAAAAAAGTATGTTAGGCTAACATCCAAATTTGAACACACTAAAAGGCCAAACAGATATAATCTTTATAGTCACATGTTTTCTTCAGATTCGGTTTGTTCATACCAGTTGGTATCACTTTCCTGTCAGTCACTCTGACTTGTTCTTCGAGACATGATGTCCAGCCAGTTATCTTCTGCCACTCTGCATTTGACTGTCATTTCGTAACTACAGTCTTCTGTCATAATAGTGCCATTTACCATAAAGCTTGTTTGACGTAAATGTAAGTGTTTGGGCAGTCGGTGGCCACAGAGTGGAGACATGCAACATCAACAGGGACTGAAAATAAAGACCCTGTACTAAGCCAGTCATATCCCCTGTTATCAGATGACACCTGAAATTGACCTTTGACTATGAGCTCTGCCTCAGGACACTGAGTGCAGCACAATTTAGCCAAGGGAAAAATTCTGTTTTCACTATTATGCTATTGTATACTTGAGGATGTGTGCTGAAAAGTTGACAAAAAACAAAGAATTTTCCCTCTCATACAATTTCACATGTTGATACATTGCAGCTTTCCTAAATTTCTGAGTCACTGAAATATCAGCTTCACATTGGTCCTGCTCCTGACTGAATATGCATGACTTGCTCTACGAAAGCCTGTTTCACCCTCTACTGATCCACCTCACCGCATTTCACCTCTCAGCCTGCACACGCACCCCCTTCTATCCAGCTGTTCTCTCATTTCCTTCTTTCTAACTTCCTTTATTCCATTCTTCATCAATCCCAGCTCTCTTTCTCTCTCTTCTTCTGACCCATCTAGAGCTCTGGGTCAATCTGCATGACTGCTTTACTGTTATGCATCAGTTTGCATGTAGTTGTGCTTTATTAGGACAGCAAAACATTAGCTGTGTGGTGCATCTGGCTTCAGTTTGACCAAACAGGGCACTCAGAGAATGAAGCGAATGGTGAAGGTGACCCTGAACTGTCATTTTATCCCACTTATTATGTCCCACTGGGAACATGTTGGATTAGCACACAAGACTCAAGTGATTTCTAATGGTAATCCATGTAGAGAGGCCACATGAGGATCTCAGTTATAGACCATTTGTTTGCAAGATCAAAGGGGTCAAGGGTGCTCCATATGGTTGGAACATGCTGTGAACATGATCTTGCTTCGGATATAATCCCCCTTGGGCCTTTTTGCTTATGGGGAGCAAGTGTAGGACAAATACATGTAAGGAGACCATAGATAGCTGAAACAATCTCCATGTTGAAACAGCATTTTAGACCAGCATGAATTTCTTTGCGTTGCAGATGTTGATCCAGGAACACGTCCTACATGGTGAAAATCACCAGCTGGTGGACCAGCATGATTTTTCTGGTGAAGCTGGTTGTGCAAGGAAGTCTTACTGGGTAATTTAGAAAACTAGCACCCATTCTGGGGATCAGCATCCAAATCAAAACATATGCTGGTGAGGAGCTATGCAGATCTTTTCAGCAGGGTAATACACAAGACAAAACACATAGGGTCTTATTTATCAAACAAATGCAAAATCAATAATAAATTGCTCATAAATCCTTTGAATTAAATCTGCTTAAATATGTAAGAATGGTTTTATATACATCTATACCCAAACAACAATCAGTTCAGCTCATGTTTCATGAATAAGGTTCAATAGAGTGAACTCAGGTAGCTTCTATTGATCTGTCTTCAGTCATATAATGAATGTGGTACTGGCTGTGTGTTGTGTTGGGTTTCTAAGTTGAAGGGGCCAAAGCACTGATGGCTGCCATATGTTTGCAGGTCAAAACAACAGAGCCTTCAGAGTCTCTAAAGATAAAGTATCAGCAGAATGTGTAGTGTCTCTTTTCCCTCCCATATGTCTACCGTTGTACGTCCTTCTTTCTTAAATCACACACTTCCTCATTGGCTTTTAGCAGAAACAGCCTTTGTTGTCATTTTCACACATTTTAAATCCCTGATATGATCGGCTACATGCCCTGGCTGGCTGGGATTTAAAAATCCCTGCTAAATCACATTTTGAGACTCGTATTACCATGCAAATGACCAGCCCTCCTGGAGAAAACACAACCTAGTCAGTAATATTGTTAATAAGGAAGAGGGTAATAATGGACTTGTGGTTTAGAGTATGTGTTATGTTAAGGAAACTTGAGCACCCCTCTGTAAATAATGGACTAATCTTCAGGAAGAACCCCCCCCCAATGATGCTTCCATGATGAAAGACTTCATTTGCGACTTTATTTGCTCTTTTTGTGAATGTACATTTTCTCTCAGTGCAAAGATGAGGACAGCTGTACATCTTTACCCTGAGTGAAAAAGTGTGTTCACATAATTAAACCCAATGTAAACTTAATACAGGCACACATGTACACAAACAACACATGCATTTTGAACCATGGGAAAAGACTTGCATAGTCCTGCTATAATAATACGTTGAACTCCCTGTGAGAATAAACTGAACTTTAATGACGAGCGTACAATGGTTTAGATGCAGTTGTTGAAATCTGAATTGAAGCAGCATGTTAAACTGTTAATAAAGAAGGTCGACACCCTCTAGATGTTTCAGTTCTTTCACCTATCAACAAACAATTCAGCAAAAAGTCACGAACGCAGCTGCACTGAAAATAAACCATTAGGAGAGCACAAGCACCATCCACAAAAAACAAAGCTGGGCTTTTAAAAAGGAAAATGAACAGGTGATAAAAGGTAGGGATAGGCGATGGTGGGGGTGGGTGGGTGTTTAGTTCAACCTGTAAGCTCTTTTAGACATGTGGTGCAGCTGACACTTAAGCCACTAATGGATGATTAGTAGGGAGAGCAGATCAGCCATCTTGACTCCAGGTGCCATTGTTTACTCTTGCAGTAATGGGTAAAGAGGAAAAGTGGAACAACTGACACCTCATTCCCAAAATGCCCTACCAACCTTTAAAGGTAAAATCTGAAACACAGAAACTGTCTATGGTGCTGCACACTATAACCGTAAAGAGTTTATGAGTTTCAAAGTTGACAGTTCACAGTTGGTGTAAGGAAAGGCAGTTGGTAAAATAAATAAATCCATTATACATACTGTGGCCTTTGCAGGGATGTAGGACAAAATTGGCCATGGGCTTAAGGGTTATGGCAAAAGGCAAACTTCCCTGTGAATTAAAATTTCAGTCTGTTCCTCTATATACACTTACTAGAATATAGTGCACAAATTAAGCACAACTTCTAGTGGATTTTTACTTTTGAGCTTTTTAAAAACTTCTGTTGTATTAAGAGCACCATGTTCTGCTTTTGTGTTCCACAGAAGAAAACAAATCATATGTGTTTGGAACAACATGGGCATGAGTCTTTTTCAAAAGTTTCTTTTTATCAAACGTGCACCTAAACCTTAACCTTTACAAAAACATGAGATTGTCTGTTTATTGCACATAATATAACCTGGCCCTTACTCCCTAACTGCTTGGTTTAGCTACTTTGGATAAAAATGGATGCGGATAATTAGATTCTCTACGCATCACATTAAATGCAGACTTGCATCACAAGACATCACTCAGGCTTGTGGATCTAACTGGATCAAAGAACTACAGAGCACATGACAGAAAGAGAATGTACAAATGCTCTAAAAATATAACTAGCCCATAGTGAAGATGAAAAAAAGGAATTAAGGGTTAAGCCAATATCTGAGGTGCTCCTTTAGGAGAGGAAATTAATGTGAGCAGAGTTCTTTATTTTACAATCAGATAATCTTTCTTTTAAAGGTCGCCTTTGAAGGGCACTGGATTTAATTTCTGTTTAACTTCTGTGTACAATGATAACTGACAGCACAATACTGATACCAGATACACATAAGTACATAATGTACAGTCATTACTGTGAGTCCGTTTCTCAGAGTGCTGATCACCCTGTTGGGGTGCAATAATGACCAGATGACTGTACATTATTCTGCTTCTTACATTAACAAATAAATATATTATTAAATATTGAGTTGAGATCAAACATGAGAAGTGACCACAGTGATACTATAGAAATGAATACCAACAGTGCTGCTGCAATTAACCAATCAGAATCAAATATCCCAAAGAGCCAAAGAAGTAAACAAAAATAATAATATCCTAATAATAAACAACCTAATATGGACCCTTGTATAGTAAGATATTTTTTAATATTTTAAATACCTATACTACATTTGGTGTAATAAAACTTATTTGTTGTAAATAGTTTATTTTAGAATGTCACAGGATGTGGCCCTTAGTGGGTGACTTTGTAAACGTATGACAGACTAAAATTAGCAGCAGCCTCTTTGAGCCCACTTAAAAGGAAAAGCTGCTATGTTTTTTTGAAAACAAAAATGAAATTTTTGACAAAAATGAAATCTCTTAACGGATATCTGAGGCTTGTTTAAGGGCATAATAACTTAAATCAAATGCAAATCGAATTTTAAATAAAGTGCCTTGTTCTCCTTTGTTAAGAGGAACAAATAATGACCACCAACGTCTCTGTGCCCTAAAGGGGGAGGCAGTTGTGAAATACGTTGGTAAGCAAACCACATCAAAACGGAACTTCATAGGGTAAACCTGCGATGCTGGAAACCTGGTTGTGGCAGACCTAATACATGTCAGAGTCTTCTTATACACTATGATTAATGGACCACATGTAAGGTACATAACAGTGTGTGCCAATGGGGAGGCCTGTTGAGTTATTTTGGGGGAGTTCCTGAGGTGAGTACCAGAAACATATCTTCCTGAGGGTGGAAAGTGATGGGGGTAGTAAAAACAGCTGCCAGATGTGGAGGAGTCCCATGAGCCCTGTCACATTCTCACATACAATGCATGGCCTGTGAAGTCACCACAGGAAGTGAGGTCAGGGTTCCTGACCCCTCCCCCGAGCTGACAGAAATGTAGAGTTCAAACTGGAGTTTTTTTGGACTACTACAAGATACATTAATCTGCTTGTCAATACAGACTGATAGGCAGATTGGACAGCTTTAGATATACGCTGACTTAAGTAACAGTACACAACTGCGTACTTCAGAAATTAACTGCCATGCAAAGTAAAATCTAATAGCACAGAGAATCACAATTGCAGATTTTTTTTTTTTACCAAAATTGCCCCACAGTGTTGTTTAACCTGTACCATAGGACGCTTTGTGGTTTATGTTTCGTTATTCATGACTCACTAATTTCCATATATGCTAGAGGAGCTTATCAGTTCAGAAGTAAAAGGACCACATTATTTACTAACATACTCTTTTTACCATTTTAATGTAGTTCAAAGAAGCAAATGTCTTGTGATTCATACTTGCCCTCCTTGTGTGAACACGATACAACATAGCCCCAATGACAAACAAGCCTAGACCAAGCTGCACACACCTGAGGCGAAACTTGTTCATCAAGACAAAAACAATCATAATACTGGCAGACACCAATGCATATGAGAGCAAGAGATACAAAAAGAAGGAAAATAATATTACCTGGTGACTCAGCAAAGGTGCTGCCTTTTTAATTTACACGTGAGGACAGTATGACAGTATGTCAAAGAAGTATGACTGATGTGCATGTGATGACAAGCAATTTCAACATTGGGGTCTTAGTTCAATAAATCAAGATGATATCATTTTAATTACTGAGTTGTCATCAAAATAAGGCTGAAATAATTAGAGGTGCAATCTCAAGTTCTGTGATTCAGATGAACCATATTCACTATACACTTTTAACAGCGGAGCGGAAGTGAGGAGGTGGAACCAAAAAAAGACAAAAAAAAAAAACATCTGGGCCTCATTTGTACCCTGGGGAGAAAGAAACTAAATACTACCATAAATTGGACTTTTTGATACTGAACTTTTAATGAAGTGCTGTGAGAACTTTTGCAATTAGATGCGTTTTCGTAATAAATGCATTTTTTGTTAGGCTAATAAGGTGGTGTACAAATCATTAGCCAGACTCCCTGCTCTGCAGTGGGAATGAAAGTGGATGTGCGCGTGCGAGCTTATGTGTATTACGTGATCGTGCAGCCGCGCGCAGGCTGTTGTTCAGTGTGAGAGCTCGTGGAATTAAGACGAACTGATTTCTTGTCATTTTAAAAGGAATTTCACTATTGGAGGCGAATGTAGACTAAATCCTTTTTGTTTTCTGACGTTTATCATAGCCATGGCTTTACTGGCGATTTCGTTATATACAGTAACGTCCCTGGCTGTGCGAAAGTTTTGACCTTTTTTTGACTAGTAAAAAAAAAATCTTTTTTTAGCATTTTGTGCATACTCTCAGCGGAAACTTGTCGATTAGGTTAAGCGATCTGGAATTACGGATGCTCATGTAAACTTTGTAAATGACGATTAAAACCAGAGGCATGCTTTTCTTCTCTTTGCCGGGCATTGCACATGGGGTAAGTTTGCCAGGATTTAACTAAAAGTCTTACATTCACAACACGAAACGTGTTTCCTAATGCTTCAGTGTCATCGTCTCTTCATAAATGCTGTATCAACACACCCAACTAATATACTTTTACGCCGATCTCGAGTTTTAATGACCACCCCTAATGCAAATGTTAAAGACAGTTGTGTGAGCCTTTCGCAAAATTCACAATTTAACAGTAACTTGTGACGTGTTTATTTGTCAATAGAGGCACGTTTCTATCACCTACAGCTCAGTTAGTGATCTCCTTCACACGTACTGATGTGGATATCTCACTTGATAAGACTATCTCAAACATAGTCTCTTATCAAAGCTCTCGACACATGCATATTCCTCTAATAACACTTCAGATGTGTTATTTAGAGTGTAAGGCACCAACGTTTCTTTGCATCATTTACGAGAAAATGGTCAGCTGTTGTTTGTTCTTCGATGTAATGTATAACATGCATGGAGTTAAATATTGCCCAGAATCAGCCAGACTGTACTTCATGTGTATTGCAGCAGGTTTTCATTTGTCACAGGGACGGTCTTTTGCTGAGCTTATAGCGCTGAGGGTGCTTTTCAACATTTGTAGAGCCCATGCATGAGCCGCAGTGGGGTTCGTGGGGAATTATCCATCCGTCACCGTAAAGATGGCATTGTTCTTAAAGAATGTATTAATAAGACAAAAGACTCTGTTATACCATTATGCTGGAGCGAGTGCTCGTGGGGCTGTCTGGCCGTCTGTCTCTTAAAGGGATAGTTCACACAATTCATCATCTACACACCCTCATGTTCAGTCATCACGTTTTTAGCAGAATATTACGTTTGTGTTTTACATACAACTACAGTCAAGCATCAGAAGTGACTATACCAGTAGTTAATACAACTAGTAAAGCATATTCCAAGTCCCTTGATATACATCTCAAACCTCATTCACATCTGCATACGTTTAAACCTAACACGTCTTGATTGGTCACAAGTAATGTAAAAAACAATTACAATGGATTTCTGATGCATTATAATTTTGGAACATGAGAGTCAAAATCATTATTGACTTGTTGTGTGGAAAAGAGTGGCTTTAGCTTTTTGTCAACTGTTTGTTATGACACGATAATTGCACAGATTTAGGTCAACTGTATTGTATCCTGTATTTTTTGTCCCTTACAACCCAGAACTGTATTGAAAAATGGTATTGCAGTAGTTTCTGTATTCAGGTCAAGCTATGAAATGCATCCCTCCAAGTTTTCACTAAACGCACCTCTTTGAAGTACTGACAAAACGTGACTCTGAAACAATTGTTTTCTCTTTCCAGTGCAGTGAAAGAGGGTAAGATGTTTTTGTAATCTGCTATTGTGGTACACTTTGCCTCCTTCTAAAGGATAAGCTGATATGTGGTAGGAAACAGTGATTATCTTTGAGAAGTGTTCATCCATCATTCTCAACAGTGGATGTGAAATGTGTGTGTGGTCACATTATTCGTCTAAAAGCTCTAAATTGAATGATTGCATTATCTGGTCAGTAGCGTTACTGCATTAGGCCTTTTTAACAGTGCAGTCTGATGCACATGGGAATTTCTGAATGCTGTGAAGGAGAGCTAATTCTTTTTATTGGATGGAACATCATTACCAGATTGAGGAAATTAAGATGAGCAGGAATATCAGGTGTTGAATCTATTGATGGCTGTTGAGAGAGCAGGGTTTCTTGTTTGGGGTGTGGGGTCTTGTATTTAGGTGATGGTGGGGTGTAGTAAACAGATTTTTATCAAGCTGTGAGCCGATCTGTGGACAGAAGCTGGTATGGCCAGTATGCAGTCTATCGTTGGCATCGTGCAATGCCATGCTTCATTAAACTAGAACAAAACCAACCATGCGGTCACACAACCACCACCAGTGTTCTTCTCTCATGTTCACACTCTCATCCCATGCCTGTGTCAGAGAGGCATCAGCTGTGATCTTTCTCAGTAAAGACCACATTACTCACATTGCCTTGTGACTCTTCAAATCTTGCTGAACTATTCACAAACAGCACAGTCTGTACTTCAGATATGAGTGAGGCTCCTCTTTATGACACATTAGTCGGCATCATTGTGAGGTTGCAGGTCGTCTGTCTGGTTCTTACCTTTTGATGTCACTTGAATTCCCCTGACCTTTCTTTCAACTCTGTCCCATAAGCTAGGGATGAGATTTGCTCTCCATAGGCTTGGAAACCCACAGGGTCATGTATGTGTATAAGGCTGCTGGAGAGGAAGAGCTGTGCATGAGAAACAAAGTGAAATCGAAAAAAGGTGAATAAATAAGTAAATGGAAAGATAAATAAATGTTGCAGGTGGGGATGGGAACTGGAAGTGTGGGATTTTTGGGCTTGGTCACATGAGGGGTAAAGGGTGGGGCCAGGTCACTGTGGGCGGAGCAATTCTTCAAGGACTCTTGCATTTTGGCAATGAGTCCAGAGTATCCTGAAGAGAACCGATGCTGGGAAACCTCATGTGAGCTAGAGCTTTAAAAAACAAAAGAAAGTTGTGTCTTTCTTTATGAAAGAGAGAGCTGATAGTTTGTTGTTGATGGTGAACTAATTATAGTTGAAGCTCAGGGATCAATGCATGTCAGTTAAAACCAGGACAGCATTGTTTCTGATCACACAGATCAATAGTAGACCATCTTTGGTGATATTAATAGAGGCAGGGGATTCCAAGGCTTCAGGGCTTGCACCGACTGATATAAGGCAGCATGCCATCTTTCCTCAGCTAAAAAACACTTTTGCTGGGTGTGGCAGCTGGGACAAAATAACGCCTTCTGTTTTGGAGGCTGCTGCTGAGCAAGTTACAACTCACAGCCGGCAATATGGAGCTCTTAGTTTTTGTGCCAAGAACTGGGAGTGTCGTCGTAATGCATTGCTTTTGCTAAGTCTGCTAACCTTCTTTACAACATGCGCTATCATTTATGCTTTATCGCTGGCTATTTGATGTACAAACAGTAGTGTACATATTTAGTGTTAGGACAATTATAAACACATCCCATAAATTTATGTTGTATTCAGTACAGTCACTTAGCCCGATCTGTGTGTCTCACACAGACACATGTAGACAAAGCTCAAGGAAAACTTTCTAAATATTTATTGAGAAGCGTTTCAGTTCGGGGATGGACTCTGTCCATTTTAGGACAGATAGAGTTTTGGAGTTGATGAAGGAAATGAAGGAACCTTTAAAGGTCCCTCTTTCTATTCATGTCTTGCATCTGTGCAAAATCACTATTTATGGGATTCATTTCATCAAAGCTTTGCTTAACTGATATAAATCTACCACATACAGGAAAACAGCAAGTCCAGTGTTTTATTGATGCATGTGTACACAATAAGCATATTTTCAAAACCAACAATGACTAGCTGACCAATCGGTCTTTAAGAAGCTCAGAGTAATTAAGCTCGTTTGAGTTCATTTTATACCATCTGGATGAACTTTATATGAGTTTGTGTTCATAAAGAGCTAAATGGAGCACAACAAAATGTGGAACTCATTGTGTATTTACAATTTATACTATTTTTAAATAAACATGAAGACATGGTGTATATATCTGTGGAAGCAGTACATTAAAGGGGAGGAATTTAAAGAAACTGCTCTTATTATTTTCAAATGAAAAAATCTCTTTTTTGATGACTAGTCAGCTAGTCCATCACGAATGGATCCTAGATCCATTCCACTTAATTATATTTAAACTTCAGAACATATTTAATATGTTTTAGGATGCAGTTTTATCTCACTTCTCTGCAGGTATGCTTCAACTAACCTAGTTGGAACTGACATTGCAGCTTTTAGGAGTAGAGGAACTGTTTAAACGGCCACATTTACCCAGTAAATTTGTCTCTCTCCCTAAGTACGATAAATGTTTACCATTTTACCAGCCACAAAGAGGCTTTGAGATTTTTTGTTGTTGTTAGTGAGACATTTATAAATGATTTGTGGCTTAAAGTACTCTGTGCAACCCTGGTTATGTAGTGATGTGGTCATGTTGTGGCTTTCTAATGTCTACTGGGAATCACTACATCCAACTACATTAGATTTTACCAGCAGGTATGGAGGGAGATAAGGGCATGTGAGACCAGAAACCCCCCACTTGTGATAGACAGCGTATTGTTACCCTGACTGCCTTTGTTTGTACACCTGGAAGAAGCCCACAGAGGAACCCCTATTGGAATGAAGAGCTGGATTGCTCACTAGAGCTCAGCAGATTAAACTGTAAGGGTGGGCTTTGTCCATCAAACCTGTTCTTTCAGCTGTGGCATCTGTGATAGAATCAGGCCCATCCTCATGGTAATGCAACATCATGAATGTCCATGAGAAACAAAAAAGAAGGTTCCTGCCCACATAGGGTCTTTTAGCATGAGAATGGCCTTGTTCTGTGGTGGGACGTTGTTGGAGTCATTTTTGTCATCATTTGCTGAAACTGGAGATATTGCACAAGTTGATCTTGTCTTTTAACTGAAATGAAATCAAACCGTTGACTTTCTTGCATAACTTGTGGTAGACATTAGGAAAAAAATGAAGATTGTTTCTGGGGAACCAAAGTCACAGAACACTGTCACTTCTCCTAAATAGTCAAATAAAGCGATATGGTTGTGTAATCGGCCAATCTAGTCTCATCTCCCTTGATGATGAGAAGAGGCATGTTACGAATGTGATCTGAAATGACCCGTGTCAAGCACACGGTTTACTGATAAGACTTATGTACGGTGATACAAAATGAAACACAAATGTGCTGACATTTAAAAGCCTGGACCCTGAAACACAAAATATGCAGAAAAACAGATTCTGACAATGTAGTATAATATAGACTTATGGTTTGCTGTCCCAGAAATACAGTTGCAGGCCTACATAATGATATTTTCCAGTTCTTTTGGACTATAACATATCCAGCACTGATTGGCCTGTTAAATTTGATCTGCTTTAGATCAATGACTAAGCCGCACCCTAAAGGGAAATAAAATGACAAAGAGTGAAGTATACTGCTGAATATTTGAGGGTGAATCACAGAGAGGAAAGGGGGACTTTTTTTTAATCATGACAGACTTTCTGTGTGTATATGCGTGCCTGTGAAGCAATCTGGTCTGTATCGTCCCGAAGGGATTTAATGCTCTAATATGTCAGGAGGGTCTGGGAAAGATGCAAGATCATTGTACATTTTTGAGACTAAGCCAATACTTATGTTTAGCATCATTTAATGCACATACACATGAATATTTGTCTTTTTTTTTTGGTGGAAACACCAATATAGAGTCTTTTTGAATCTAGTTCTTACAGCCTCACTCCTTAGCATGAGATCTAAGTGTGCTGACTTGCTGTTCTCTCCCAGCCCCAGTTCTTATCCCTCATCTATGTTTGATGAAAGGTACCAGACCATAATACAGCATCGTATCACAAAAGGCAATCAGGACTGCTTTGTTCATCTGTGTGGGTGCCTGTTTCCTTTGTGGAGGCTGCTCTATTCCATTCACCCCCACCCACCCCCACACACACACACACACACACACATATACATCACCACCTACCCTAAACTGATGCATATGAGAAACACATGCGGGGCACATTTACACAATGGTACAATGTTGTCAGGAGAATCTGGACGCGTTTCGTCTGTCTAGAACATGAGCGCACACACGGGACCAGACACGCATCCCATGATAAAGTGGAAGAATATGAGAATGGGTGGGGTTTGCATTATGGGGAACAGGAGCAGGGCTGCAGAACAAAGCAAATGCGATTTGTTGTCGGACCTTTCATTAAAGGATACTTCCTATGTGCAGGCAACAGCAGATGAGTGTGAGAAAAACTAAGCACGTGAAACTCAATCCACTCCTTTTCTCATCTATCAGACTCTCACTTTGATTGTCTGCTGCAGTGTTTAACCTTTTCTATGTGCTCTTAGTTCACTGATTCTGTACCTGTTCCTCTTCTTCAAAGCTGACATTGGTAAATTATCAAAACTTAGCTATCAGCGTTTCTATGTATGGTTTTCCTGTGCCCTGTTCTCATGCTTTGCTTGGCACAGAGGGCAGATCTTGGTCTAGACATGCCTAAACCAACAGAAGGTTCTTTAGGAGTTGAAATAATGAAGTAACATCACATTCATTACAGCGCATTATCTACTGAGCGCCAGAGACGGCGCAACCTCGGTTGTGGGTTCTAAATGAATCCTTTCTGATGTTTTTAATCACCTCTTGGCAGGCCCTTGCTTTGATCTGTGGAATAGACGTTAAGCCATAGGGGGTTGTGGGACAGCAGATATTCATCTTGTATAGACAGTTCTTACACAGTTCTGCGTTTCCTGTCCACAGCAGCAAATGAACAGAGATGACGAATATAAAGCAAGAGCTGTAACAGGTCCTAATGACCTTTTGTTTACATGTTCCTCGCAGGGAAGCAAAGAGAAGGTGAAGACCAGATCTAAGTCATGTAACACTGAGTAACACTCTGAGAGGAAATCATGCGACTGTGAGCTAAGCAAAGTAGCAGCACTATCTCTCTTTCCACCCCTGCAGAGCTGAGGGTGAATGTAACTTTACAAACTCTCACTGGATTACTATAGCACAGTGTGTGTGACACCCAGACACTGACTCTTGGCCATGAAATTCTCCTGTTTTACATGCAGTCAAAACAGAGACTTAATTCGTTAAATTAATTAGTAGATGTAAAAATATGTAAATTGACTTCTGGTTGTTGTGTTAAAATAGGTCTATTGCTATTAGTTTATCATAAATATTAAACTAAGGGGTGTAACTCGCCCTGCACCATTTGTGCTATAGTCATGAATGAAACCTTAAATAATGCGCTCAAGGAAAGGTGTGCTGTTACTTTACTACATGATTGGATGATTAAAGGGGTGAAGAAATCCCATTGGTTTGCTTTAAAGGAGAAACTCTGGCCATATCTACAAACAAGACATCATTTGGCCTGGGCTGGTAAGTAACTACCTGGCAGTAACCCAGAAACAGCAACAATCTTCCACAATGATAGGTATTTCTCAGGCAAACTCCACCCACATTTCTTGAGAAATTATAAAATACCTAGTTAGAGAACTATGAGTTATCTTATAGGGTCCAGGTACTAGATTTGAAGAAAATCGAACAACCAGCTTTGTAAAAATAACACCAGAAGTTCCACAAGAGGGTGTCTGCATTTGTTTTGCATGCTTAAGCAAGATTTTGCTGAGCCTTATTTCTGTGAACTTTGAAATAGCTTGCCAAGTTCACAAACGTGAGCCTGTTTCTCACCAATTTCTTTTCCAGTGCACCCTCGAGCCCTAGGGAACTGTTCAAAATGTTTTGTCTTTTTTAGTGTTTTGAAGTTGCGTACATTTAGGAAGCTGTCTACGACACGGCATCCTGAATGTCTATTGCAGCTAAACCCAGCGTCTTATCTGTGGTTTAATCTCAGTGGGTTTTTTCTTGCTCATCACATGCTACTGGTATCTGAAGTAACAACAAATTAAGTTTAAATATGAAGCATTAACAGCATTGCCGGTTTATTGAGAAATACATAATGATAGCCATGTACATGTCTTTACTGAGTGTGTCTATGTTGTGTATGTCTTTGTGAATATGTGTTCAGATGAGAGACAGATAATTGTGTTTTGTTTTTATGTCAGATCTGAGATCAGGCCTCTAGTCTGTATTATGTACACGCCTGGTCCTCATCCGTGTCCTTCAGATAACAGCAGAGATCATTGGGAGGGAGGGTGGTTATTATTAAAATCTCTGCTGAATTTTTTTATACTTCAGTCCATTTGGGTGAGTCAGAGAGCACATCTCTCTAGATCAAAAAACTGACTCAAAACTTTCCCAAAAACATGCTCATGCACATGCGCACACCCACAAATGAGGTTTCTTTCTGAATACTTCTAGAAGGACACATTCATTATTATTAGATAGCATTACTTACTAAAGATGACAAAAGTACCAGTATTTTGGTACCAGGCCCATTTTTTACAACACCAGTCTGTTGTGAAGGCTGTCTACCCTACCTTCAATCAAATATTACAGACATTAATTACAGGAGTATGTTCAGTTGCATAAAAATGATTGAAAATTAATATTGTTGCAGTAATGAAATTGGTATTGGTGTAGAGTACTGTAATATTGTCATGCTTGGGTTACAAACCATCCGTTACATGAGCCTGGTATAGTGCTGCTTTTGCACTTGGTGCACAGCTCTTATGTGTGAGAAAGTGAGAGCATGCCCCAGGTTTTGCTGCAAAACTGCAGTACTGATGCAGTTGTGCATAAGGCTGGTCTGCGTGCATTTGTGTCAAGGCTTGCTTCGGACTGCCCACATGTGTCTTGACTTGTGGGAACTGGGCTACATGTGATGAAGCACAGATACTTGCTGTGGTGCTGTGTTACAGGTCAGTGTGCTTTCAGAGCAAAGAAATCAAACTCGGTGGTTTTTTCCTGTGTGTTTGTGGAAAAGTGTTTCTATCACCCACAGCCTTTGTTAAACCAGCAAAAAGTACAGAACCCACAGCTTTAAAAGCCTTTAATGTTGCTGTAGATTTTATAGGAGGTTAAATAACAGTTAAGCTGTATTGACAGTATCGTAAGCGTGTTGTCATTTACTACATATACAATTATTTTAAAACATATCTCGGTTTGTATAAAAACTGAAACGCATTGCACCTGGGCAAGCATACAACGATTTCCTCAACTTTCATTATAAGTACATTTCTGTTCACAAAAAAACAAATTTTTGCTCATTTTGTTCTTGATTAAAACTGTGGTATGAGTCAATAAAGCAATATAATACTTGAAATAATGAATATCAGCACAGCAGCATGATTGTGAGCATTTCCTACTCATTTTAACCTGTGAAACAAAATACTGTTATACTAAATCCTAGCACTCTTGGCCAATCTATTTGGAGGACTAGAGCTCACAGTTTGATTAAAAAAAATTTAATTGGCAACATGCAACAGATACTTATTAATTGCTTAAGAGATTAATTTATATACTTGTATATAACCTTAATTATTCCTTTAGGATGGGGCTTCTTGATATTTTAAATGCTGCATTTGTTACTTATACATTTTAATATTTTCATAGGAATGATTTGGGATTATAGGGATGATTTAATTTCATGCCATGAAAGTGTCTTGGAGAGAGATTTGTCATCCAGCAACCAGTGGACGCTCTATGTTGTTATCACCTTTATTGTATTGACTGGCTTTGGCTCATGACTCTATCTGGCCTTGCCAACAGATGGATTTTTCCTCCCTCCCTATTGCCCTGCCCTGTTCAACAACCCCCCACCCCACCAGTGCCCGTGAGGACTGTTTTACTCTCTTAGAGCTGGCATTATGGAACCCAAGCCTAGCTAGCCAATCAATATGATTATGTATGATGTAATTGTACAACTCTCCCAGGGCGATTTATAATCATTTTAATGACTGCGCTCTGAACTGATTGTGTTTTGATATTGCTTACGTTACAGTCTCTCTGCAGTGCACACGAAAGAATGTCTTGTCGGCAATTCGCTCTGTTGTTTTTCTGTTAAAGGGTTCCTGTAACTGTATTTTAGCAAACGTTTGGCTAAATTTCGTGTGTGATACAAAACTCCTTAATAACAAGCTGTAGGTAATGGTGCATGTGTGGTAGAGGTGAGAAGAATGTGGTGATGTGGAAGACAACGCTCATCACGTAAGGGACAGGATGTAGAATTAGTATAGCGTGTCAGTGCCTGGTGAACTTTGTGTTAACAGCACTGTTAGTACAGACACAGAACTTTAGCCCTCAGTAGTGAGAGACCACAGGGAGGGAGTGATGCTCCACCCCCCACTCTGCACTAAAATGGGTGGCCGAAGCTTGATAATATTCTGCCATTAAACAGCATGTTATTTAGATGAGAGCAGTTGGGGGAGGGAGGAGAGAGTGATAGAGAAAAATATAAAAAATGCCTTGTTTATCAGTGTAGGCCAGACATATTAACCTCTGGTGATTATATAGCTGATTTTGCATGCCAATAGCATTACATTGGTGAATGTGAGAATCAGTAGTAATAAACTGAAGTAAAACATCTGCTAGTTAGGTGATTTTTTTTCCAAGTGTGGTTGACTGACAGTTGCACATGCAAGCTGCAAAGATGCAAGATTCTCTGGAGAAAAAGGTTACTGGTGTTCAACTGGTGCTAAATAACAGGTGCGTTGTGGGAAACTCTGTTACCCGGACGCCACTGACTAATTGGGGCTTATCAGGTATTGCTGGTAAACGCAAACAACACCTGGGGCCTTTGTGGAGCTGTCACAGGGATATGGGCGGTGTCCTGCCTGAGACTGGGGTCCCGCTTTGTTTCAGTGTTTATGAATTGAGAGTCAGTTGACTAGAAATCATATGGTTCTCTGTTGTTTCATAACATTGACCTGTGACACAATATTCTGTAATAGACAGAACTAAAACAATCTAAGCAAATTGTCTGGCTATGGTAAAGCAATCTACTGTGATTTCTTGTAGCTAAGGCCTTCTCTCTTTAGCATTTGGATTGTGTACCAGATGGACAATTTGAAACAAAGAAGAACAGCTTTGTTGCTTTGCTTCGATTCATTTCCTGCCACACGTATTACACCTGTAAGAATCCGTAGAAACTTCCTCTGTCTGCTTTTGTCTCTCGCCTTCCACTGAACCTTTCCCACGCTAACTGTCTTGCCACTAAAGCTCTGAAGACTGAACATGATGTTATTTTTTGACACCAGTGACACTTCCTCTGGTCTATAATAGTGCAGTTTTTATATTGTTCAACAAATATTGCACAGAAAAACTGTCATTCTGTAGCCCAACTAAAGAAGGGGGGTGGGAGAAAAATCATGTGAAATCAAAAATTATTTTTATAATAAAAATTATTGTGATACTTTACTATTCTATCAATATTCTCATTCCAAGAAATATCTTTCACACAAAAACTTTTGGAGCAAGCTGTCCAATTAAAGAATTGAAAAGTAAAAAGAAGTAAACAATAACTTGCAGTATATGAATTTTGAAAACCTGTCATATCATATTGCCAGGTCTCAGACAACGTTGGTTTCTAGAGTAGATATCTAGAGTTAATTTCTAGAGTTGGTTTCTAGTAGAACCAACGCTGGTTCTATTCCAGTTTTGTATCTTTCTGCATTTTTTACATACTATCCTTATCTTTCACACTTTATATTTCTGATCTTTTCTATCTTTCAGTGTGGTGGATATGTTTCTATTGAAAAAGAGATGAAAAATAGGCAGTGTATGCATTCGTTCTTAAACACCAGCCCTGCTTTCTTTCAGAGAGTAAGATTGTCCCCTCTGGACTGCAGTCAGACAGGGTTGGGGGTTATTAATGGTGAAGTAAGGCAGGCCAAAGACAGCACTGCAGACAGACCAGACCATCAGGTTTCACAAACTGTCAAATCCCCAGATGAAAGACAGCAAAGGTCTCCACGGTAACGCCAAAGCCCAGAGTGCAAAGTACAAGTGAGAGGGACCTTGCAGACACAGTGACCTCATAAACATTAGCTGTCAGCAGCAGTGAAACTACTCACTGAAACCTGCTCAGAGAGTGAAACTGAAGTGGGTGGACGTGGTTGTTTCTTAACACTGTCCTAAATATATGTCTTAAATGTATCGTTCCATTTTCTGAGAAGGCAAGTCAAAGTGTTGGTCTGTTACTAAAAGTTGCAGATTGTTTACAATGTGCAAAAATATGATTAAAATAACAAGAGTGCTAGACTGTGGCAACGTGTAATTTATTTTAAAATCTAGTCAGCATTTTTAAGGTGTCATTTTAAGGGGACTTAATATATATGTTGCCTAATAAGATACGTACTTATGGCCAAATTCTGTTCAATCTGCCATCACGTATCAATCTGAGGTTTTATACCTGTTCAGATGCTTCCATTGAATACAGCTGTAGACAGTGGGACAGCTCAGATTCCAACAGAGCTGCAGTGCTTTAGAGTAAAGGGACTGTGGGTATTCTTGCTGCTTGTATAAATACTTTGAATAGGATGACTACAATTGTTTGTTAGTTGATGTGTAATTTTGGACCATTCTACCTTTGGAAGAGTATCAAGTGATATATAACCTGGACAAGGAAGCCATTGTTCTTGCTGCTGCTCAAGGAAGTGGCCTTGCTGGATATTATTGGCATTTGGCAGCAGATTTGTGGTGCTGTCTGTGCAGCTGCACCTTATTGTGTTCTCATAGGTGACTGTGATGCATTTCCTGAGATGTTTACACAAGTCTGCATATGTAAGTATGTATGCGAGCGGTTTCGTGTGCAGCAAACGGTGATGCTGAAGTGTGCGTCACACAGATGTCTCAGATTCCTGCCTTTGTCTCCAGATGCCATTCCACATGGTTGCATAGTGTCTACAGTGACTCTGCCTCACTGGGGATTTGTTCCTTTCAGTGCTGAGGTTTTAGCAGATCTGCTTTGTATGTGATTGGTCTTAGGCAGTGGAAGTCAGCTGGTTGAAAACCAACCAGTTACTTTTGGCAACTTAGTGCCATCATGAGATCATATCTTGGTACTAGGCGTTAACCACTTATCTAGACAGCCTAGAAAACTGCCAGACAAATATTTTGGTTTGTTTACAGTATATAGGTGAATGTGACTGCTCGCATACAAAAGAAAGTGTATTTAGACCGTGCTTTAGCAATTATGTTGAAGAGCTTTTTTACTTTTTCAGTTGACAGAAAAAATTACAATTATGAAGAAGTGAGGAAAGAGGATTGTGTCACAGATTCAAACCTGCATCTCCAGCATGAGATATGCATTCAGTAATTCTGCAATTTATTAATAAACATAATGTCAGCAATGCTTGCAGAACTGTTTGCTTCATAACTGTATAAATAATCTGAAAACTGTCAGAACACAATATAAACCTCTATGTATATACAGTCATTAAATCCATATGCTTTTAGGAATTGGGCACAACATCAGTGCAGCCAGTTAGCAAAGACTTCTGCTTGCCTTTTTGTTGCCACTGTATGCAGCCAACTGCCTTTTTTTCCTTTACGCAGCACCCAAGCAAAATGCTGTTTTTTTTTTATTGGAAAACTATTGGTTTGTGGTTGCAAGATAAGACTATATCAGATGTAAGACACGTTTACCACACTGTTACTTTACATACAAACTGTTGAAGAGGAGTGAAGATTTAGAATCAGAATAAATGCTAATCTTAGCATTTCTTTGTGTGTATTCACTCATTATCAGTTGAAGGGGGATTTTAGATTGGATGAAAATTGCCTTTGTGGGCTGGTGGAAATAACTTTTCAGTCTAGTCATCAATACTGTAAACTGTGACACATATGAATTATTACCTTACTTGACTCACATCACTTGAGACAATATGGACTTTTAAGTCAGTGAGTAGTAAAGCTACATTTACAAATCTTTCTCCAGCAGTTTCTTGTGAGTGTAATAGAAGTCTTACACACTATTATTAACAGTGTTTACTTGTCACCATTGTTTTCTTAATATGTTAAACTCCACAGTTGGATGTGCTAAGATCAGTTTTCTTTGAAATCTACAAGTGATGAGCAGCAGCAGCAGGTGAAGTTTGAGAGTAAAAGAGTAAAACCAATAAAATGGAGGACAGTGATCTTGCATTTGCATTACTTAATCTGTAACTGGTTACACGCAGGGAGAAAGCTGAGGTTAAAGTGGGTCATTTCTGTGGCACTAGCGAAAAATACTTCTCAAAAACTACTACTTAAAATTGTACTCAGTTTCAGACTTCCACTTGTCATCAAGCAGGCACTCCCATCCCAACATCATGGCAATGTTGGGGGCTCAATTTTAGGAATTTTAGGAATCATGTTGTGACTAAAGAAAATTAAAAATATGGTAAAATTGAATATGTTAGAATATATCCTATCTAGTTACCCTTCGTCTAGAATTTACAAAAATGTTCTTGACATTTTCCATCACCCAGTTTCTTGAGGAATCATCCTGAGAAGAGTTTTGAAGGAGTTCCCCTCTATCCTGCATTCTTATTGGCTGCTTTTTTTCTTCATTATTTGGTCCAAATCATCCATTTCGAAAACTAAATTGTAGTTTTTTAATAACAAAAATTAAATTGAAATTAATATGTTGGCACAATTATATTTTTATTTTTACAATTTTAACGTTTAATCAAATGTCTTCAGATTAAAAGATAAGAAACATTTCAGTTTCTTAAGTGTTTACAAACTTTTGACTGGTGGTGTGTATTTTTCTGGTAGTGTACAATTCTTTTTCACATTTGATAGCCTGCCAGTAATTGTTTTTTTGTTTTGTTTTCAGGTGATACAGAGTAGCTTCCTGGGCCGCTGAGACGTTACTTTGGGCGTCTCATTTCCTCTACCCCTGCTGGCCCAGACAAGCTCACACAAGCTGCCATCTGAATGTCTCCTGCAGGACTTTGCCAGACTGTCACCATGAGCAAATACTCCCAGTACTTCAACAAAACCCTCATACAGACCCACTATCTCGCTGCCAAGCAGATTACCAAACAGGAACTGGAGAAGCGCATGACAAGTAAAGAAGGCCTCAGTTCCCTGAACATTTTATTTGTGATCATCTGCAGCATCATCATCTTGGAAAACCTTCTGGTGCTTATTGCCGTGTTCCGCAATAAGAAGTTCCATTCAGCTATGTTCTTTTTCATCGGGAACTTAGCCTTTTCTGACCTACTGGCTGGCTCTGCTTATATTGCCAACATCTTCCTGTCAGGCCCACGGACCTATGAACTGGTTCCTGTTCAGTGGTTCATAAGAGAAGGAACTGCTTTCATCGCACTTGCCGCCTCTGTTTTCAGCCTACTGGCTATCGCTATAGAACGTTACATTGCCATCACCAAGGTAAAGGTTTACGGCTCCAACAAAACGTGCAGAATGTTTCTTCTGATTGGAGCATGCTGGGTTATGTCCATTCTCCTGGGAGGTCTGCCCATTATTGGTTGGAACTGTATTAATAATATAGAAGATTGCTCTGCTGTCCTGCCTCTTAACTCCAGATACTACATCCTGTTTGTTGTAACTATCTTTAGCATCATCTTGCTGTCCATTGTGATCCTTTATGTTCGCATCTACCTTATTGTACGCACAAGCCACCAAGAGGCTACCAACTCTCCAGCTTATGCTCTCCTGAAGACCGTCACTATTGTGCTGGGAGTGTTTATCGTATGTTGGCTGCCTGCCTTCACCATTCTTCTGCTGGACACTTCCTGTACAATAAAAAAATGCCCTATTCTCGAAAATGCTGCCATCTTCTTCAGCATCACCACCCTCAACTCGGCGCTGAACCCATTGATCTACACGTTGAGGAGCAAGGACATGAGGAAGGAGTTCCTCAGGGTTCTTTGCTGCTGGGGGCTGCTCAATTGCGGCAGACCTCCTCACCGCTGCATGGTGCCGCTCAAGAGCTCAAGTTCGCTGGAGCACTGCACGAACAAACACGAGCATCAGTCAATGCCCATCATGCAGGACTGCACTACCTGTGTCTGAACTATTCTGCATTGTAACCAGGTGTTTGAAGATAAGACAGCGAGAAGGTGAAGCTAAGGAGAGACTCCATCTTGGAAGCAACACCCAGAAGACAGAAGAGTTCATGCTAAATGCTAAATCACAGTGATTTACTCTGGACTTTCAAAGTTAAAGCAAATATTAGCCAAGGTACTGGACTTTCTTGTGCCCTTGGTTGTTTCCATCCTTGCAAAGGTTCATGACCATCACAGAATAGGGCTTATTTTGCAACTGTTTATGTGCAAACTTAACAAACCAAATTTATATGGGAATTAATGCATTCCTTTAAACAACCTTTGTGCGTGAATGACAAAAATAAAAAATGCAGTTTCCCTCTTAAATAAGTCAAATCATTAAATCAAAGTTGAAGATATTGCACTTTGTAGACTTCTAGAGAGTTTGTGATTGTATATTTCCCATATGCTAACCAGCCAATCAGAAGTCACATTCAAGATGTATCCTATTTGATGTACGTAGTCTATACGTAGACTGCTATTGTCATGGTTCAAAGAGATTCAAACGTAAGGACTGACAATGCACCCGATGTGAGCCAAACCACCATGCATGTTTGCAGAAGCTCCTCTGTATTTATCTATTTACTTGATATACATAATGCCCTTTGATTACAAACATAAAAGTATTCCGCTTCATTGTATTGCATGCAAATCTAACCTGTGTAAAAACTAATATGTATGGCAATTTTATGTACAATTTTCAATGTTACTCTTTATCTGTCTTTTGGACTTCTAAGCTTACCGTACCTTACAGTTTTATATTTTTCCTTAACATTCCTAATGTTTCCTAAGAGGAAAGCATGATCAGTATCTAATTACTGAATTACCATAAGAAGTTTGTGCTGTTCCGCACACAGCAGCAGGTTGGCATAACAATGTTGTAACTGCAGCAGCATGTACTTTCTGCTTAAGGCCCTCTTGACAAATCGAACTGAATATAAGAATGAAGTGTTATGAGCGAAATTTCGCTGAGCGACAGTATTACCAGACATCATTCTTCTCCTAAGGAGCTTTGAGCTTTCACCACAAGAAGAGGGCTCTGTCACTGTGAAGTCTTAATGACATTTAAAGTTGATTGAAATTAATAAGATTAGGACTGATTAAGCACGTCTCAAAGGCATATACATTCTGACATATGGGGATAAGTGTTCAGCCTTCTTTATTTAGGTCATGTTTTTCACTTTCTTCTGAAGATCTAAACTTCCTGTAACCAAAGGAAGTCCAATATTTCCTATGCTTCTTCATGTTGTTAAGGATTGACCTTAATATCCTCATTTGTTAATGTCATCAGACAAACAATTTCACCAACACAGTCACATGCATTCAATGTTTGATCCAAACATGTTTTAGTTTCCTCTGTTGATCACTTCATTTCAACAGAGAAAGCACTTTGGCAGCTCTTTCAATAACCGCCTAATGTGTTTAGTTTTCTTTTTTTGCATGAAGACTTTTAAGTCTGTGTGAGCAACCCTATCACTCTGTTTAATGTAAAGCATTGCTTACCCTGTGGAACAATGTTTTTTATGATAAATATATGAAACAATGTATGTATGTATCTATGTACAGTATGTATGTAATGTGTATACTTATACGTATAGAATGTCTTGTGTGCAATAGCTTTGTGTCTAGTAGCCTGTGCTAAATCGGTACAATCCCAAACACTAATGTAGGTACATAAACATTAGTTCATTCTGTTTTTATAATAAATTAAATAAAACATAAATAAAAAAACATCTTATTTGATTGTTTCAGTTTTGTAGTTTTGATACTGTTTATTGTTGCATGTACAGACTGATACTTTTATATTTGAAAGTATACTTTAAGTAGTTGCAGTGCCAACAAATGTGCGTGACAGAGAAATGATTAATGCCAGTGAAGTATTTTGGTTTAAATTCAGTCCTACGCAGTAATGGATTAACAAGCCTAACACAGCAGCTTTCTCCCATTTATTACAGAAATCTAGACAGACAGAATGATAGGTAAACTAAAAGGGAAACTAAATACAAACATGCACAAACATGGTTAGGGCAAAACTCGCCATGACACGAAAAGCTGTTTGGAAATAATATTGCCTGGAACTATTGGCCTTGATTTCTGACAGGCCAATGAGTGCCAGTTCCAGCTCTGTGGGAGTGCAGATGTTTAGCTGAAAGAGGGAGAATGACAAGATCAAAAATAATGGCATTGTGGGAAAGGTGTTCTCGGGAGGCCATTTGATAAGACTGCATGACCATAAGCTGAGGGTGCTTATGAGAATCTTGACTGAGTGGGCTCAAAGATAGTCTGGCCTGGTTGTTGTCAAACATCTGGAATTCCTGGGTGGGAACAGCAATCCACCCTGGGAGACAACACAGCTGGGAATATGGCCAAAGTTAGCAGGAAGTGACATCAGTCATGTTGAAACAGCTGCAAACCTCTAGTTGTTTTCAGTACAATCTGTGATTAATGCCTGTTCTCTCCTACTCCCACTTCAGCCGGCATACATAAGAACACATTTATTCTAAGAAGACCCACACCCTGACATTACCTACAGCTGCTGTACAATAGTGTCCTCTTGTGGTCAGCTACTGAAATATTTCTAAGGTTATAGCTGTAGTGCTGTGCTGTATAACTCCGTCTATGGACCCATCTGTAGGATAAACTGTATGTCCTTAATGTCGTGTTAATGTGTAAGTTTATGGTATCATAATTCTGAGGATTATTTGATTTGTGTACATTTTTTAAAAATGTTAGCTTTTTTGGGCAAGGTTTAAAAATGAACTGATGTACAATCTGCATATGAATTAACTAATGAGGTTATTAATTCATTTACACGTTTTTTTTAAGATGCTTTTAATTTTTTTATCTATTTCATCACCACTATATAAATTGCAATATGTTGTATATAAATAGTATACCAATTTATAAATTACCTTAAATTTATGAGTAAATTACTATGTATATTTACTAAATTATTAGACGTGTATTTGTTACTATTGATGTTAAATATTTACATTAGGAGAGTTAATGTAAATAAACAGCATGCCCCTCGAGTCATATCAAAATGTGGTACAACCCATATTGGTTGAGACTGGTCATCTGAAGAGCGGGTGCACATAAACTAAATCTTTCAAAACAGCTTATCGTTTGAAATCTCCTGGCTTCTAACGTATATAGTCACGCGTGAGAATACATTTGCTATTTACTAACAATATCACCATTGAATCACTCGCAACCAAAGTAGAAGCGAACAACTTCTTTAACACATTTCACCCCGACCGTCAAACTAGTGGTAGCGTCCGTCTTACCCGCGTTTCCGCGCGAAAAGGCGGCCCGCGCGTATTTCCAGCTGCTAGCACGAATCCATAAAGCCCGTCGAGATCCCACAGCGCGTGCTGCTGTTGGCACTGTCACAAATTAAGCGCTTTTATCTGTCGTTGTTTTAAATTGTGTTTTTAAAAAGTCATTCTTTTTGATCAAACTCTAACTTGAAATGCCTACCAGGACCTCATTGTCTCTGCCAGAGGATGTCAAGGAACGGTACGGTGCTGTATTTACCTTCCTGCCGCTAACGCATCTCTGAATGTAATGTTTTGTTGCGTTCACGAGCCTTGCGCGCGAATACTTACGTGTTGATCAAGTAACACAACCATCAATGCTGTTTAAAACATGTCAACACGAAATTTGACTCTTGTTAGCATTTAGCCGTGCTACAGATACTGTGCCCGCCACCAACTCGCATTTAGCGTGTGAAATAAGCAGTAGATGTTTGTTTTGATGCGAGGTGAGTGAAGAGACTCGCAAGTGTCAGTTTGACTGCATTTGGCGCCAATTATTCATGTGTCCGAGGATTCCCCGTACGCCTCCACTCTACTCACTCCATTCACTCGCAGCTGACATTAAACATGAGTACAACTAAACCTTAAATTACGTCTTGAATACTACTGCATTTAGTGCAGCTTATTCACGCAAAATAATCAAAAGTTGTGTTTAGAACAAACACGCTGTTGGCTGTGCTTGCTTATTTCCCGTTACGGTATCAATAATACCAGTAAGTGTAAAAGCTAGGTATCATGATTAAATATCAAGAACTGAAATACAGTTTGAGTAATGTTTACGGTTCTTGAGTCATTTTGATTTTTCAAAAATGCATCAAATGTGTGGTTCGGTGCTGGTGATCATCCCATCATGTTTATAGGCTCCAGGTACTGGAAGAAGGTGGAGACGGCTTGTCAGAAGAGGTAAACATTTTTATCATGTGAAACAATCAGTTCAGTTCCTGTTGGACAGTATGTTTAATGTTTAGAGTTAAACCAAATAAATGTAAAATGTGCTACTCTGTACCAGCATAAGGCGATCACAATTTTTCAGCTTTGTTTCTAGTAATACTTAGTCAACAGATCAAGCAAGCTGCTTAATAATTAACAACTATTTACTGTCTAGGAGTGTGTAAAGGAAAAGCTCAGGTTATTGCAGGAATTCCTGCTCGCTGATACTCAGGACCAGCTCAAAATCCTTGAGGACAAGTTAAAGAGTTCTGAGCTGACCACGGTGAGTTATTCATCCTGCCTTGCATTTACCTCTAGATGTCTGACTTGCTCAAATAACTGTCTTGTGTAGGAGGTTTACACATCAAAAGTTAAGGCATTGCTGAAGAAAGTTCTGGGAGTTGCTAGGGCGGATGGAGTGGAGCAAAATGGATGTTTAAATGGTTTCTCTGAAAATGGACCTCATAAAGACAATGGTGAGCAGGAAGGAGACATGGACACTCAGGAGGAAGATGCTGTAAAGTCTCCCAGTGCCCCGAAGGGGAGGGGCCGTCGCAGTAAAGCAGATTCTGAGCCCAAGAGTGAGTTACAGCTACAGCTTTTTTTTTTTTTCCCACTTTGTGTGTTCCTAAAAAAAATTCTTTACAATGTACTTGGGTACTAAATGTACGTAACTTGTTTTAGTTTATTAATGGCTCATTTCGTCCAACAGAATCTCCTGCCAGTACCAGGGTCACGCGCAACTCTGGGAAACAGCCAACCATCCTGTCAATGTTCTCTAGAGTGTAAGTAAACATCTTCTGAATAGTATCTGTTCTGTCTTCTGTTTATCTTCTGTTCATTTGTGCCTAATTTGTTAATTGCATTATGGTGATTATCTTACAAGACCTTCATATACCTCTAATAGCCCAAAACGAAAGTCTGATGAACTGAATGGAGAAACAACAAATGGTGTTGCAGAAATTAAGACTGAGGAAGATGTTACAGACGATGTAAGATTTATCAGATCTTCATTTGTTTTAATTGTAAGATGTCCAGGGAAGTAACCTGTAGCTCTTTCCCCTTTATTGTTAAGGTTCATGAGGAGAAACGCTTTAAAACAGAGTCTGAGAGGTGAGTTTCATGATAATGACGTTTTCTTCCTGCATGTCTTATATTGTGTAATAATTCGTATCTTCTCTCAGTTCTGCCCCTGAGAACTCCACTAATGGGAAGGTGAAGCCTGTGTCCACTGCCAAGGTAACACTCCCCATTTCGTTCCTTATGCAGTGCTGTGTAAATTGTAATGCCTCAAAATAAACTTGAACATTTCAGACACCTCCACCGAAATGTCCTGACTGCAGGCAGTATCTGGATGATTCGGATCTCAAGTTCTTCCAGGGAGATCCTGATGATGCAGTGAGAATTGCTTCTTGCACTTTGCCCACTGTTCAGCTTTGCCCACTGTTGCCATGAGAACCACAATTTGCTTCAATTAGATATTTAAGAAGTAAAACTTTCTTATAAAACTTAGTTTCTGTATTACAATTTTTTGGAGCACTTAGTATTTGTAAATGACTTTTTGGTAGCTGGATGAACCAGAGATGTTGACAGATGAGCGTCTCTCCCTCTTTGATGCAAATGAAGATGGTTTTGAAAGTTATGAAGATTTGCCCCAGCACAAGATTACTAACTTCAGGTAATTGGGAAAGTGAATTGCATCCAATGAAGTGGTGGACATCTGCTTAAGTTAAACGGAGAATTCCACTTCCGGGTCCAAGTCTCCACTACTTTCAAGTGAGATTACTATTTCAACAGCAATTTAGGGTCAGACACTTTTTATTTGTATCTCATTTAAAATAAGATTTTAAAGTCACAGTGATCTGGACACCAATATTTAATAGTTGGTAAAGATTAACTGTCTGGCCATTTCGGATTTCGTAAAAAGGTTAGGGTGGTTTTTTTTTTTTTTTTTTTTTTCTTAGTTTTGCAGCACATTGTGAGTGGATATTAGTAGTGTTTGTTTTGTAGTGTAGTGTTTGTTGCATCAGAGAGCGTTTGGATCTGGAAGTGGTGGTGTGTGATATCAGACTTAACAAGCAGTTAGTTTCTATCAATTCTTCCACTATAATGAGTCTCCTTACTTACAGTGTATATGACAAGCGTGGGCACCTGTGTCCCTTTGACTCTGGCCTCATTGAGAAAAATGTGGAACTCTACTTCAGTTGTGCAGTCAAGCCTATCTATGATGACAACCCATGCATGGATGGTGTGTTCTGCTACATTACTGACTGCTATTGCTAGCTGATTTTGGTTTTATCCTTCTGTAACTGGACAGTTAATAGCTTAAATGTTTCTTTTGTTCCAGGTGGTGTTCCTGCCAAAAAGCTTGGACCCATCAATGCTTGGTGGATCACTGGTTTTGATGGTGGGGAGAAAGCTTTAATTGGCTTCACTACAGGTAACTTTCGGTACATCTGCAGTTTCATGCTAGTGATTTCTCTTCTGCATGGCAAATCCAATATCATGTCTTCATGCAGCCTTTGCTGACTACATCCTAATGGACCCCAGTGAGGAGTACTCTCCCATTTTTGCTTTGATGCAAGAGAAGATCTATATGAGCAAGATTGTAGTTGAATTTCTACAGAAGAACCAGGATGCCACGTATGAGGACTTGCTAAATAAAATTGAGGTAAGATGACTGAAGTGAGACATCTGTTCTTAATTTACATTACATATAACAGTTCTGGCCAAATTCTCTGTTATAGACGACTGTTCCACCTGCTGGACTAAACTTCAACCGTTTCACTGAAGACACACTACTGCGTCATGCCCAGTTTGTGGTTGAGCAGGTGGAGAGTTATGATGAGGCTGGAGACTCAGATGAGCAGCCCATTATTATTACTCCATGTATGCGAGACTTAATCAAGCTGGCAGGTGTTACTTTGGGCAAAAGGTGGGTTTAGTAGAGCAAAAGTTTTTGGGTTATTGTCCTCCACTGCATAAACGTGTTGTAGCTGTCTTATGACCAGTGCAAAGAGTGGAATGACCAGTGTTCAAACCCAGATAGAATCTCACCTTTCATTTCTGTTTTGATTTTGGAAAATCTAGAGTTCAGCAGTAGTGTTTTTAGTATAAAGTTTTATTTGGGGCCCTCTTTAAGCTCTGTGTAATAGTTTTAGTTTCAGTCTTGTTTAAGAGGGCCCTACTAACAAACATTTTTGCTGTGAAAAAGGCATATGCAAAACTGCAAAACTATTAGGGCAACTAGCCAAACAGTTAATGGGCCCAATGAATGGTTATCAGCCAGTGCTGAATCTCAGTGTGCAAAAAAAAAGTTAACTCCTGCAGGGATGGTGTTCATGCTTTAGTCACTGAACATTTTGTATGAATGTTATGGTCGTGTGTTCTCATGTTTCTAATGTTCCTCTAACCTTCCCCAATGCAGCAGGCAGCTGTACTGGTATGTAAAACCTGATGTTTCTGCAGAGTTTGTGGCTCGGGTTTGTGAAGCTTAACTGTTGTAAGCTGTGTTAGTGGCACACTACATATCTGACTGAAAGGGGTGGGTGATGAGAGAACATTTTCCATTGCTTTTACTGACTCTAGCTCTGGATAACAGATGTTAATTTGAGTTCTCATTGTTTAAATTTACAAGAAATCTTATAAAAAGCATTTAAAGGAACTGAATGCCCTTGGTCTGTATAGATTCCTCAAATCTCAGCACAAGCTTTTTTGTAGAGGTCATGTTGATTTACCCAGCCTTGATAAACTGTTGATCCATTCAGTCTCTTGTGACCTCACACAACACATGCATGGCTCCATTTCAGTGTGGTTGTTAGTGGACACATTGTGTTTTTTGTGTGTTTATGGGGTATGAGATTTTTATTTTTTTTCCTTTCCATTCTGATCCTCAGGAGAGCAGCCAGAAGACAAGCCATACGTCACCCAACCAAGATTGAGAAGGACAGCAAGGGGCCCACTAAAGCCACCACCACTAAACTGGTTTATCTGATCTTTGACACGTTCTTCTCTGATCAGATTGATCAGAATAATAAGGAGGGAGGTGGACTGAAGAGACAGCGCTGTGGTGTTTGTGAGGTCAGTTGTCAGAAATATAACCTGGGCAAAGCATAAGTGATTAAGTTAATCACTCCATGTATGTTTATTTTTTTCAGGTTTGTCAAGCGCCAGACTGTGGAAAGTGTTCAGCCTGTAAAGATATGATCAAGTTTGGAGGCAGTGGCAGAAGTAAACAGGCCTGTCAGAAAAGGAGGTAGCGCTTCACTGAAAGCCACATGTTTAAATAGGAATCTGTCTGCCTGGCAGTTTAAATGATTCAGTCACTGGTTGGAGGTCATTTCTGAACTCTATTCAGCAAACAAGAGCTGCTGCTATTTGAGATGCGTTAATCTTTCCTTGCCTCTTTTTCCTTTGCTGCAAAGTCATTTGGTGTTTTCTTTCTCTGAACATGACCTACATTTAAAAAACCCTTTACTGCTTTCACTGCAGTAACCCCAATGCCTATTAGAAATTCTTTACATTGCTACTGTCTGATTCACAATTATAAAACCATCTAGCTGTGCAAATAAGTTACAGATTTATTCTTAAGGAGATATTGTGTAGTGGATTTTGAAAGCCAGCAGTTGGGTTATTTTAAGTACCGTGCTTTTGCTTGTGTAAAGCCTCATTGTGTTTTGTTCCAGATTTGTGTTCAGTGCCAAGTTCATTTAGTCTGGTCTTCATTACCATTAGTTATTGAAATCTTAGTTGTCATGCTGCCCTCTGTCGTACAGAGAGAGTAGGAACTGCCCTTTTAAAAGCCCTTTATTGTGTGCCACTGTGTTTAGCTCCTCAGCCTTGGGTTTGTTTGCCAGATTAAAGATAAATGAATGTCTTGTCCTTTGCACAGATGTCCCAACCTGGCAGTGAAGGAAGCTGAGGATGATGAGAATATGGATGAGGAAGAAGTCTTGCCACTTTTGAAAGAGACAAAGAAAATGTCTCAGGCCAAGAAGAAAAAGCAGACCAAGAATAAGATCAGCTGGGTAGGAGAGCCCATCAAGGTATGTGCTCTTCTCACGATGAGAGACCGGATGTCCACTTTCAGGACTGACAGTATTGATCCTGTTCCTTCAGACTGTGGGTAGGAAGGAGTACTACATGAAGGTGCGTGTGGAGAACGAGGTGCTGGAGGTTGGGGACTGTGTGTCTGTCAGTCCTGATGACCCATCTCATCCCCTCTACTTAGCCAGGTGATTTAAAGCTTGTTTTGGTGAGAAGTTGTACAAAAATTCAGCAGATTTTGTCTTATGTTTGCCTTTGAGGCAAAAAGGGGTGTCCTCAACAGAATGTGCCTTAAGTCACCAATGTAAAAAGCAGTTTTGTTTTCACCAGTTTTGATTTTGGCTTTTTGTAGGATTACAGCACTGTGGGAGGAGGGTGAAAAGATGTTTCATGCCCACTGGTTTTGTCGTGGCACTGACACAGTTCTTGGAGAATCATCTGACCCTCTAGAGCTCTTCCTTGTGGATGAGTGTGAAGACATGCAGCTGAGTTTTGTCCATGGCAAGGTCAACGTCCTCTACAAGGCTCCATCTGAAGACTGGTTCATGGAGGTACAGTTGCTGATATCAGTTGCAGAACTGTGCTCTTTAATGAACTATACCAAGGTTTTAATGTTTTCATACTTTCAGGGTGGAATGGATGATGACATTAAAGTCATCGAAGATGATGGCAAAAGCTTTTTTTATCAGCTGTGGTATGAAAGTGAATGTGCTCGCTTTGAAACTCCTCCAAAGGTAACGCCATCTGAAGACTGCAAGTACAAGTGAGTGGCGTGTTTGGATAGCTTTTTATTTTTCCAAATGGATATATTAAATGGAAAAGATTTTCTTAAACATTCACACACTTATGTATTGGAACTTGGCCAAAATGTTTTTTAAACAGCCCTTTTTTGCTGCAATGTGAACCTTGTGGAAAAAGTGGTAGCTCATAAATGTTTACTGACAGCAATTTAAGAAGCTTTGCCTGCTTTGAACAGTTTTAACATGGCACATGTTGTTGCAGATTCTGTGCCAGTTGCATCAGGAATAAGGAACAAGAGGAGCAGGAAGTTCCTCATGTCTATGAACTGCTGGAGGATGAGGAGAGTGACACTAAAGTTTTCTATACATCGGTAAGCCTGAAGGGAGAGCAGTACAGAGTGGGAGACAGTGTCTACCTGCCACCTGAGGCTTTTAATTTTGGGTATGTTTGTCTTTTTCTGGTTATTTACATATGTAAATGTTTGACTGTTAGAGTTTGCACATTAATCATACAACTTTTTAATGCATTTTATTATTTTCAATGTACTTTTCCCTCTTGTAGAGTTAAGGTAGCAAGTCCAGTAAAGCGCTCTCACAGGAAGGATGATGTTGATGAAGATCTTTACCCAGAATATTACAGAAAGTCCTCAGACTACATCAAGGGTTCAAATCTGGATGCACCAGAGCCCTTCCGTATTGGCCGCATCAAAGAAATTTTCTGCAGCAAGCGCAGTAATGGAAAGCCAGACACGTCTGAGATCAAACTGCGTCTGTATAAATTGTACAGGTGATTCTTCCATTATGTATGTTTGAGGTTGGCAATTGTTTTCATTGGTTGTGCTCCAAGAAACTGTTTTTATGTCCTGCTGAGCAGCAATGCTGTGCCAATACCGACTTGGTTTTTTAAAATGGTTGTTGCTTTCAGACCGGAGAACACTCATAAAGGGCCTAAAGGTGCCTACCACTCTGACATAAACCAATTATACTGGAGTGATGAGGAGGTGACTGTGAACATGGCAGAGGTTCTGGGACGCTGCTGTGTGGAGTACGCAGAAGATCTGGTTGAAAGTGTGCAGGACTATTCCAGCAGAGGACCTGATCGCTTTTATTTCCTGGAGGTGAGGATGAGGGCTGTGTGTTATGAGTCACTCCACACTGAGCCTTGTGCTCATAAGATTAATGAAAGTTTGTGTCTGACTTTCGGATGCTATTTTCCCCCTTTTTTCTGGAACTTTCATTGCTGTAATTTTTAGCAAAGCTGTATAGAAAATGGAATGTCTAGTGTTTAGTGTCTAAAGTCAATATGTCCTACCTATCTGATGTTTTTCTGCATCCATTTCTTTCTTAGGCTTACAATGCCAGGACCAAGAGCTTTGAGGATCCTCCCAATCATGCCCGATCAGCTGTGCATAAAGGCAAAGGGAAAGGAAAGGGTAAAGGTAAGTGTGCTTGTTACCCAGATCACCCGGAGGAGGTGTTTGTGATGCATAACAGCACTGTCTCTCTGTAGGTAAAGGGAAGGGTAAAGCAGCCTCCCAGGAGTCACAGGATGTGGAGCCACAGGAGCCCACAGTCCCCAAACTGCGCACGCTGGATGTGTTCTGTGGCTGTGGTGGTCTGTCTGAAGGTTTCCATCAAGCAGGTAATTCTTAAGAGAATTTCTGTTCATGGATGTCCTGGTGTTCCATGTTTTGCCTAGGAAGTCACTTCTGCTCCTTTGTTCCACAACAGGGATCTCGGAGACTCATTGGGCCATTGAGATGTGGGACCCTGCTGCTCAGGCCTTCAGGCTGAATAACCCAGGTACCACAGTTTTCACAGAGGACTGCAACGTCCTGTTGAAGTTGGTGATGTCTGGAGAGAAGACCAACTCTCTTGGGCAGAAGCTACCGCAAAAAGGTGATGTGGAGATGCTCTGCGGTGGGCCGCCCTGTCAAGGCTTCAGTGGAATGAATCGCTTCAACTCACGCACATACTCAAAGTTCAAGAACTCTCTGGTTGTCTCTTACCTGAGGTCAGTGGAACATGAAGAGCATTTGAGTCATTTTCTTGCTTATGGTAAAACCTCCAGTGTGTGTGCTCACTAACATGACCTGTTCTGCCCTCTTTTAGTTACTGTGACTATTACAGACCCAAATTCTTCCTGCTGGAGAATGTGAGGAACTTTGTGTCATTCAAGCGCTCCATGGTCCTGAAGCTCACGTTGCGCTGTCTGGTGCGCATGGGATACCAGTGCACATTTGGTGTGCTACAGGCAAGTTGAAAT
This sequence comes from Chromobotia macracanthus, assembly GCA_036877525.1. Classification (NCBI taxonomy): domain Eukaryota; kingdom Metazoa; phylum Chordata; class Actinopteri; order Cypriniformes; family Botiidae; genus Chromobotia; species Chromobotia macracanthus. The sequence continues at coordinate 3,562,817 of JAZGTH010000043.1, read as the reverse complement.
TGGACTTAAATTAAAAAAATTTTACATACTACAGTATATAGTTACAAGTGTCTCTGCAAGTAATAGTTTACCAAAAAAGGAACACATACTTACTCTCCCTCATTGATTGTGCAGGCAGGGCAGTATGGTGTGGCCCAGACAAGACGTAGGGCTATCATCCTGGCTGCTGCTCCGGGTGAAAAACTGCCCCGCTACCCTGAACCACTGCATGTGTTTGCCCCACGGGCGTGCTCTCTTAGTGTGGCAGTTGATGAGAAGAAATATGTCAGCAATGTCACACGGTAAGCTTTTGTGGACATTGATTTGACTGGATAAGTTCTGTATGGTTTTATTCTCTCTTTTGCCTTTGCTTTATTTGCATGGCATATATTCTAAATGTGCATCATTTAGGCTTGGTTATTTATTTTTTATCCCCAGTGGAAATGGGGGAATTTATCGCACCATCACGGTGCGGGACACCATGTCTGATCTTCCAGAGATTCGGAATGGTGCTGCGGCTCTTGAGATCTCTTACAATGGTGAGCCGCAGTCCTGGTTCCAGAGACACATTCGGGGCTCACAGTACCAGCCCATCCTCAGAGACCACATCTGCAAGGTCAGGCTCTCAAGTGCTGTCATGTCTCTTGGCTTGGCATTGTTTTTTCCTACTAAAACTGATGCTGTGGAAATTATGGGTATAAGGGTTGAAATTTACCTGATTTTGCTTATTGGCTTGCATTTGTCAGGCGTACATAAAAGCTTTCTATACCCAGGTTGTACTTCCTGTATTTGTCGCTGTCTCGCAGGAAGCTAGATTTATTTTTAGCAAAAGATGAAAGTTGTACAATGCAGATATGTAACTGTATATGTAGGAAATAAGGTAAAGTGTTTTTTTAAACTTCTGTTTGTTGTGTGCCAATAGTTTTCCAGCTTTTAATATCAACCTTCTAAAACCTGTGGCAAGAAGTGATTACACTTAGAGGTGTAGAATTATGAAAATTGTCATTGTAGTCTCAACTGTAATAGTTTCTCATCATGCTTTGTACACTTCTAGGACATGAGTGCCTTGGTGGCTGCCCGTATGCGTCACATTCCACTGGCACCTGGTTCTGATTGGAGGGATCTGCCAAACATTGAGGTGCGGTTGCGGGATGGCACCACCACAAAAAAGCTTCGCTACACCCACTCTGACAAAAAGAATGGCCGCAGTGGCACCGGTGCTCTGAGAGGAGTGTGTTCCTGTGCTGAGGGTTTGTTCACACACTTGTTTGTTCTTTTTCTGAAATAAAAAAAAAACCAAAACTTACCACTGTTACACAATGTCTACAACAGGAAAGCCATGTGACCCTGCAGACAGGCAATTTAACACGCTGATTCCCTGGTGTCTGCCTCACACGGGTAATCGCCACAATCACTGGGCTGGCCTATACGGCCGTCTGGAATGGGATGGGTTCTTTAGCACTACAGTTACCAATCCTGAGCCTATGGGGAAGCAGGTATTAAGACACCTGGTGATTTAAGCAATGTCATAACCAGTGATGCATCATTTCCCTCTGTAATTATTTACCATGTGACTTGTTTTGATACTTAATCTCCTTGTTTTTCACAGGGGCGTGTGCTGCACCCTGAACAGCACCGTGTGGTGAGTGTCAGGGAATGTGCTCGCTCCCAGGGCTTCCCAGACACCTACCGCTTCTTTGGCAACGTTCTAGACAAACACCGACAGGTATGGTGCCTGAGCCTTATGCTTCCTGCTTTTAGTTGAGACAAAAGCGGCACCAATTTGTGTCCTCTCGTGCAGGTTGGGAATGCTGTGCCTCCACCCCTCTCTAAAGCCATCGGACTGGAAATCAAGAAGTGTATTCTGGAGAATGCTACAGGTAAATGTTTTATTATAGGTAAATACAGGTGTAACTATTGCTGTGGGGAATAAAGCTTAATGTCTTGCTCTGCTGTGTCTCTCAGAGCCTGTGAAGCAGGAGAAGATGGAGGTCTATGACTAAAGCATCACTCCACAAAGCCACAGCATATTGCATTTTGGGCTGAGTCATGGGATGCTCAAGCATTATGTTCATTCTATTATTCATAAGCTGGTTTGGAGCCCAGCCACTTCAGTGGCATTTTTATGGACCGTCTGTGTAGTGCCATTTGTGATGTTTATCAATTTTTAAATGTGATTTTTAACCATGTATTTGCAATATCCACTCAAAGATAGTGGTGTAAATTCTATGTAGTTTTTATATGTTGTAATATTTCAAATAAAGCTCTTATCAAATGGTTTAATTACTATAACTCACTGTTGTATTGATGTGTTCTCTCAAGGTCTGTCAAGATCTAATAAATTGTTCAAAGGAAAAAGTTTGTGGTGTATTTGTAAACACTTTGGGAGCCAAGGTTTTGGCAGCTGACTTACTGACAATGTATAAGCTTAATCAAAGTCTGATTACTGGTTGGACCTGATATGCTGCTTTAAAAATGAAAAGGGTGTTTATACAGTGTTGTAAACCCATTAATGTGCAACCGTTACAAAAATTATTTTTCTGCCCTAAATGGAAAGCATCTTTGACATGCTGTCATCTACGTTACAAAACCTAGAATATTGTCATGACCAAGATCTGTTTCAATGCCAAGTATTATTAAATTGCCAACATGTTCACAGTAAGGCTATGTCTGTCGCAATCTCAAAACCATGAGCATTTTTTTTTTTAAAATTAACAATTCTCTGTTATCTGCCATTTCAGCATCAAAACCGCAACAAAGCTAATGCTAATACTTGAAAATGACATTAAATAAAAGTGAAGAAAGAACTAGGAAGACATTGTCTTAATTTGCATTTATTTGGATCATTGCCATACACAATTGGGAGAACATGTTCAGATCTCCTGGAATAATTACTGAACTCTCAGTTGTTAGATGGTCTGCAAAAAACAAACAAAAAAATTAGCAGGGTTAATTTCTTTTGATTCTTTTATGTACACATTCAGAGTTTCTGGACGACTCACTTGGCCCATTCTACGTTAAGAATGAGATGATCATATCCGAAGCCGGATACACCAGCGATGGCTCTGGCAGCATCCTCCCGCCGATGGAAGCTGATAAAAGCAAACCCCTGAAGACGCACACATGTAATGCTTTAAGACTGACTCACAGTCAACACCAGAATAACATTTAAAAAGTGCTTTTAAAAGTGCTTTTTATTCTCAGTTTAACTGTTCAAGTGAATAAGTCAATTTGCACTTGTAACTTCTTTCTGTATCATGATCATGAACCTCTAATATTCATGTTTCTTATTTTTCACCTTGGACTGGCCCGTGTTCTTGTCCTTAGCCAGATAAATCCTAGAGATGGAACCAAAAGGTCTGAAAAGCTCCTGCAGGTCTGTTTCTCTGGTGTCCTCTGACAGGTTGGTCACACGGATTGTAGCATTATCATCAGCTGCAGAAAAAAACCATTCAAAAGTGCCATTTATTGGAAAGCTGAACTAAAAGTTAACATTTCTTAGCCATAAAATACACTTTACTGGTATTATTTGGTAGGAATCAAGTCAAGAATGGCAGCGTTTTAAATCTGCCGGCAATTCCAAACACAACCTCTGCGATTTGGCTGCATGGACTCTCCTCTGCGTGTGCCTCCGTCCCGCAGGCTGGGGGGAACGTACTTCCCGGTCTTGTTCTGGACAGGCTGAGCAGGTTCAGGCTCTAGATGGTAAGAAAATAAATGATTCCCTCAATAATGCTGGAAAAGGAATAAGATCTGTTCATTGTAGGCATCTGTTATCATACCTGCTGCTTTCTCTTTTTCTCCTGTGGACAAGCCCAACTGCTCAGCCAGCTCCTTCTGCATAGGGCCAAGCGTGTCCTTGTATGGGCAGCGGGTGGTCCAGTGATCCCCCTTACAGATACGGCAGGACACAATCTTCTGCCCTTTCAGTTTGTTCATGGGATCCTCATCCTGGTCCTGAGCATTCAAATCCTGTAAAATAGTTGGAAGAGTTACTTTACATTTATCCATTTAGCACATGCTCTTATCCACTTTGAACTTTTGCCTTTGGCACAACAGGGAAGTGAAACACTCTAGAGGACAAGAATATATTAGCTCGTATCCAGTCAGAACTGAATCTGGATACTAAATTGGCTTGGTAGAGGTATTAGGAGTAACCCCCATAACACAAATAATTTAATAATAATAAACAATTTTTGTATAGTATTATACAATATTTTACACGGGAATAGTAATGTCTTCACCATCACACAAATCTGGTGAAATGCTCTACACCTCTGTCCACAGAAAGGTTAATAATAATAAACTGCTTCACTTTTTAATGTATGGGTTTTTAATGTATGATGTAATAAGCACTAAAGCTACAGGCATTACTGTGGGGCAGCATTTACTATGAACAGATCCTCTCTGAGAGGCTGAAAACACTGTCTCATACAACACAATCAAGCACATTGGAGATTTAATTACATCACTATCCTTAACTACACATTGTGTTTGGTTGAAGTTCAGCTAATTGTCCAGCTTTAAACCTAAGAAGGGAAGTAAATATCTCAGGAAGTGTAATTTGAGATGTAATACTTATTAATGGCTGTAATGTTCCCAAATTGATTTATTACCTTTTAAATACTTGCATTTATGATTTGCATTAATAATCTTAACAGTTTTAATATATTGGATCAAAGAAAATATCAGCATCTCACCTCTTTGTTGGAGATGAAGGTCATGAAGACATCATCACTCACTGTAGTGGTGGCAACATTAGGACCTGGTGGGTCATATTCAGAGTTGCCAAATTTCTTCCAGTTCTGTTGGGAAATGAAAAGAATGAATAAAATTATTACCAGCTATGTAAAAAGTTAAAGAGAAATTAATTAACACAAAGCCATACCTTTCTTCTGGCAACTGCTTTGGAGGCCTTGCGTGTCTCAATTTTAAAAGTCCTGACAATCTGATCATAGAAGAACAAAGTGGAAACATTAAACTAGATTCTTCTGAAACCATTTCACAAAAGAAACAAATAGGAAACACTGCTCACCTTATACTTCTTTCCGTCTTCATCAATTTTGTATTCTGTGACCGTCTTAATATTACCTTTCACAGTCTCTTTTGGTGAAGGAAGTGAACCTATTAAAGACATGAAAAATAAATCTGTTTGTATAAATGTATTAAGGATAAATTAAATTCCTGCGGGAGAAACCACACCTGGGTAACTGACATGTCAAGCAGCTTTTATTACCACATAATAACTGAGATAACAACTAAATAAACGGCAACAACTTTAATGATCACAAATGTGAAAAACGTCAAAGAAACGGTGCGCAAAGCATGTTAAATTATACAGTTTCCTTAAACGTACAATATATTACAGGATAGCATAGTGTAGTATAATATCGTACAGTATAGTTTTACAACATTTAAGTAGTACTTAGTGTTTTTAATCTAATGCACAGCCCAATCAAAAGGGTCTAAATATCACGTCGTCGATATACTAAGTATGATTTAACATTGTTAGCACATAAACTGCGCTAAACTTCACACTGCTGTCAACAGAGGTACAAAGCCAGCTGAACAAACAGCTGATCGCTGTGCTCAATAAATAATCAATGTGTTTTAGGTCTGTATTATTACATTTTATTATATATATATATGAGCACAGGCTGTGTTGCGGCCTCGTACCTTCATCTCCTTCTTCCTCCACCTGATCGGCCCAGCTCGGCTTTGAGCTGGAGGAAAATACAGACATTAAAGCGCATTACAGCAATCATCATATATACGACCAAACTGAATGAACTATTAAAGAAAAAACTTACTCGTCGTATTCGATCGAAGGCATGTTTACCGGTTGTCTTGAGCCTCGAGAGGAAGCTGTAAAAGCAGTAGCTGTGCTACAGCGCCCCGGTGCGCCGGTGGACTCAGCGGGTGACGTCCTTATGACGTAAAAGTCTACAGAACATTATTAATGTTTCATTTCTAAGTGTTCATAATTATTTTTAAATGTTTATCTCTATTCTTGCGTCATACATACATACATTCCAGAATTGTTTATATTTGTTTCGTATCTTTCTAGCTTTTTTATTCATTTTGTTTATGGGGGGCAGTTGTGGTCTACTGGTTTGTGCTAGATTCTCGAAGGCTCGATTCAGTGTGTGTTCACTCCTCACCAGTGATGGGTTACACATCTGAAATGCAGGTCACATTTCAGATATGGCTTACTATATCTGACATAAAATGTCACTTTCACTTTTATAAAAGTGTCTCTTATAGTTAATGGACATATTGATGGCAAACAAAACTTTGTTTAATAAAACAAAAGATTAATAAATGCTGAAAAAAATATATAAATCAATATATATTTTTATATATAAAAATATAAAATATGTAGTCTTTGTTAGTTCATGTTAGTTAACGCATTAACTAATGTTAACCGGTATTAGCACAAAATTAAAAATGCTAACTTAAAGTAATACCAAAGGATTGCATACCAAAGGATTAAAATAATCTAAAACTGCTGGTTTGATTTGCCTTATTTAACTATAATATCTATTGTTTAAAAATAACTCTTATGTCATGTAAAAAAAAACAGGCCCATTGTTTTGTACAAAGTTTTATTAGGTATTTTTAGCTCCAAGCTTATTCAAACATTTTAAATGTCATTCCTTAACATCAAATATTTTAATAATACAAAATTTTTTTTTTTTTTTTTTTTTTTTTTTTTTTTTTTTTTTTTAAAAACAGGAAGGCACTGCGTTATATTGAAGTGTCATCTGAGCTCTTACCACAGCAAGCTGTCCGTATACTGTCAAAAACAGCCATGTACAAAAGGGGATGTATGCACATGTTCAGAGTGGCCAGGCCTTTTAACACTTGATATGCATTATCAGCCCAGCATTTTGTGGTATGCATCGTTCTTAGATACACTTGATATGTCTGCAGAGCATGATAAGGTACAAATGATATGGCATAAAGAACACAGACTATACATATCATGAGACCTACTTTCTTTTTCTCCAGTGTGGTGATATTTTTATTTTTCAGAACTGTCCAAATCACACCAAAATAAGATGCAAAGGTAATGACAAAAGGAACCATGCACCCCGCAACCATGAGAAATACTGTGTACTTAAAATGGGAGGCTTTTAGGTTAGCATCAGGACATGACACACAAAGAGTTTTCCCCCTATTTAAGGTTCCAGCAAATCTGAGGACTGGTGATGAAGTGATTACCACTATGAACCATATCAGCGCACATATGATCTTTGCGTGTTTTGGGCGAATGTAGCTCCGGGTAAAAAATGGGTAAACGATTGCAAGGTATCTGTTGACACTGATGCACATTATGAAGAAAATGCTGACATGAAGGTTGCAAGTGAAGAGGAAGCGTTCGATTTTGCATGCAGCATCTCCAAATTCCCAATGCTTCTTTTTGGCATAGTAAATGATTAGCAAAGGCAATGTTAGGACATAAAGCAGGTCGCTGATGGCCAGGTTACAGGAGAACACTACTCCAGTGTGCCAGTTTTGTCTCTCTTTGGTCACCAGGAGCCACAAAGCGAATACATTTCCTACCAAAGCCACAGGCATTTCAATACCATACATGGTGGGTAGGAGATGCTGTGAAATTGATGAATTGCAGAAGGAACTATTATTCATTCTCTCTGATGTTCTCTGATCCCTTAAAAGAAAAGAAAGTTTTCATACAGTTACTCTTATGCCAAGTTAAACTGCGTTCTAACAAAGTCCCTTTGGTTCTATCACTAATGCACTATAAATGGTTTGGCATTGTGTCTTTTAATATTTCATAATGGTTGTCTGCTAGGTTTAGGCTTCTTTGGTTAAGTAAATTCAAATTTTATAAAAGTGCAATACTTTCTACTGCTAGTAGACTGCGATATTTGTGATTATCTGTTCTTTGCTTCTGTAAATACTGCAATACTGAAATATGTTTCACATCAGACACTGAGGCTATTTATAGAACATACACTGCAGGCAGGGTTAAAGTGCTCCAATGTGTTGTACTATTGTAGATGTTAAAAAAAAAATCTTACAGTAACATGAATTTGAAAATGGAAAAGCTAAAACCATAACCAAGAGATGATACAAAAATAGAAGATAATACCAGATAATAGGCGCAATAGCGTCTTAACAACAGTTTTAACAAAGTGGCATTAAAACCTGTATTATGTGGCACACACGTTTTGTTCTGCAGACAAGTCACATACAGTGATTAGTAAATTATACACAACTTCTACAGATACTTAAAGGATATAACAAATACTTTAACAACTACAAATATTTAACAATTGGTATATTACACTGCTGAAGTTATGCCTGAGGCTTTCTGTAATATTAAGCTGTCGAACATCTTTTTGTGAGTTTTATTTTAGGATTATTTTAAGTTACACATTTCATAACTAGCAACAATTTTAAAAGCCAACTATCCTTTCACATTTGAAAACATGAGCTGTAACGGACTGTACGTGTTTTTGAAAACAAAACCGTACAGTAGAAAACACTAGTAATTTGACATTTAAACAAAGATCCAAGCACAAGATCTTTTCTATTCAAATGTTAAACCTGCTAAACCAGTGGTAACCTAAACTGCTAAACCAGTGGTAACTATGGTTAAATATCTATAGTTAAATGTTAGCTTTTCTTACATGAACATTTTAAGTTATAACTTACCAAATAATTCTGCTGCACTTGACTAACTGCTACCCTTAAACTGCAGCAAACTTAATTTCCTGTTTCACGTAATGCGCCTTTTGAAACAACGTGAAATCACACCAAGCATGCATGAACCATCTGAACCTTCACAACAGTTAAAAGCAGTTTGACTTGTTTTTATTTATTGGTATAAATATCCAATCCAATGAACATTTATACAGGTTAAACAAGTATGACATTAGTCAGGCAGTATCCCACATCTTGTTTGAATAAGATGATACATGATGATACAGGATGAGTCATGTATGTCTTTTGCTTCAGTCTTACAGATGTCAATCTTTACTTTCAGTTCCTTCAGCTCTTTTCTTTTTTAAGCTTGAAGTCCTTTTTTCCTCCAGTGCTTTTCTGTCGTTTCATAACACCACGTCCTTTAAAAGTTTTCTGTTCACCAAATTTCTTGCCTGCTTCGCCCCTTTTCTTGCCTGCAAACCTATTTTTTCTTTCCCCCATTTTGCCAAACTTTTTACCACCTTCACCTTTTCTAAACCTGTTTCCTCCCTCTACCGCATTTTTATGCTCAAACCGTTTTCCTCCAGTCTTCTGTCTTCTATCAGATGACTTGACATTATGTTTGTCTTGGGGAGGAGTCTTTTGCAGTGAAAGCTTCCTTTTTTTGAAGGGTCTTGGTGATTTGCCAGAGCCATGTTTTCTTTTAGCAGGAAACATGTCTGAGAAGTTGGAGTACAATAATAATTACCACCATTGCATTATAATTTGCATTAATTTGGTATTTATAAAAAACAATACCTTCATCTGGCTCCTCCCCAACAGCCTGTCTATAATATTCTGCTTCATCCTCAGACTCCTCAGCTGCCACCTGGTCCTCCTGTTTCCCAGGATTCTCCACTTCATCACCAGCCAACATCTGTCCTTCCTGCTGTCGTTTTCTTTTGATGCCCTCCAGGCTCTTAATCCTTTAAGAAATGAATAAGACCATGTCCAAATCAAATGTGCATTATGTAGTTTTAAGGGTGATCTTTTTGCAGTTCTAAGCAAGCAATGCAATTGTAGGCAGAAAAAAGCAAACTTCACCTAATTATTTGATTTTCAAAGCACTGACTGCATCATTTTTCAGCTCTTGTTTTTGCAAAACTTCTGCAAACCCTTCTTTGTGTTTTTTTACATTCTAGTTGTATATAAAAATGTGAGAACAAGTTCTGATATTTCCACTACAGTCGGAGGAGACTGACACCTCTAGTCAATCAGCTGTGTAGTGCACACACCAACAAGAGACTGTAAGTGTGCCCAGAGCTACAATTTTGTATTGCACTTGGACTTACTAGATTTTGCTTGGGCCATTCCTTCAATGCAAGTCTATTGGATTTTTTTGCAGGTGACAAATTGGCCTACACAGCAGATTAAAATTTTTAGAGTTAAAGACCATTCTTAACCCATAACTTCAGTCCCAATGGAGCATTTTGGGTTTTAGTACTTTCTCAATTGAACAATGACGATAACTCATGGTGAGATTGTGATGTTTGAACCGACAACATCCAACTCTTGTTCTTTTGTGAGAACAAGAAGCTGATCTACACCTCCACTTACTTGTTCTCAGCCTGCTTTTCTTTCTTCAGGGCAATGTTCTGTTCTTGTTGTCTCTTCCGTTCTGCCTTCTCTTTCAGACGGGCTTCCTTCCTCTTCAGCATCTCCTGCAGCTCTTCATCTGTTCTAGCAACTTCAAAGGCAGCAAATTTTGAGTTAGGTCTCAGACTCAAAAAACGTTTACTAGATCACAAAACACTTGTACACACAGTTCTATTAAACTTACTAATCGAATGATAAAGAACGTTTCCATCTCCCATGCCTTCTAAAATCTTCACCAGCTGCATAGTCATTCTGGGGCCGATCTGTGGCAAAGCAAAAATTCATCAATGGCTTAGTTCTCAAGAGAGATACGACAGAAACAGACTGTGGTAAAGCCTTACAACTTTCAGTGTCTCCTCACCTCAGTTAGTCGAACTGCGCTCTGCTGTGATGCCATGTTTCCACGACCCGAGTAAACCTGAGGCAGCTCTGTGATGTTGTGATCACCATCCTGCTCAGCCTCACTTTCTGAAAGGTTGGCCCCTCTAAGAACAATAGACAAAACAGTCGTTTTTTTTAAAACACTTAAGCTAATAATGAACAAAAAAATCTTCATAAGTACACAGACAGAAGCTGGTGCATCAGAGCGTTTACTTTAAAAACATCACTGTTCCATCAATTACAATAGGTTTCCTCATATGCATCAGACAATATTAATGGTCTCCAGTGCATGGGAGAACTAACTTCATGAGGAGCTCACTGATGTCCTCCAGCTTGCTCATGTTGGGAAACTTCTCCTGCATAAGCTTCTTTACTCCTCGACTCATGCCGACAGGCACCACCTTCAAACTACTGTATGAGGGAATCAAGTGTTAGCAGACGTTTAAACTAATCTTTAAAAAAGAATTGCTAAATTTTAGGGTGCATCAGTGCGTTTACTTTGAAAAACTATCACAGAACAGTCAAGATTACAACTTTCATCATGTGCACCCTTCTCACCCAATCAAAACACGGTCTGGCTACTTACTAATGACGAAACTCCACCTCCTGAGACACTGGATCATAGTTTAACAGCACACATCTCTTTATGCTGTTGAGGTTGATCTATGAGAAACAAGAGGGTTTAGGGACTAAAACACACAAGAACCCAGAGGGACATCACAAACAGGACAGCATTAACATCAGCTTGTTTAACACATCACAGAGTATTTCAAAAGACTATACTTGCATCATATGTGGGGAAAAAAGTTTGAGCTCTTAATTCCCAGTTGAGTTACCTGGTGTACATTGATTGTGGGGAACATGTTCTGGAACATGGTGGCCATCAGCTTGATATGCATGCCCTCTGTTCCAAAATTATTCAGCACTAGCAATGGATGATGGGAAAACTGCTGTTCATGCATTCTGTGCCTTTTTAAAGATGAAACCACATCCTTAATAAGTGTGTACTGGAGGAGAAAGACGACACTGTTTTAGAACAAATAAACCTACAGTGAAGTGACATGCTGGCCAAGTATGATGAAACAGACAGACACATCAGTGCGTTTACTTTGAAAAAACATCACTCGACAGTCAAAATACTAAAATATCATCATGTGTGCCTGAATGCCCTCAGATAAGCAAATTAATTTAAATAATGATGTAATCATTGTAACCTGTACCTTAGTAACACGGAAGTACAGCGTTGGGCCTTTGGGAAGTCGTGCAAGCCTCTGTGAGGAGAAATGAATGAATAAATATTTTATTAATAAACTCAGCCTTTAAAGGTTATAAGCAAAGCAAAATTACTTACACTGTTTTATTTAGGAATGCACCAATACAATGTTTTGGTCAGTATTGTTTTTAGTGTGAGTGATCACACTTACGACATATTTATTCTTCTAAAGACAATTCTTCTTGTCTTATATTTTTCCCCAACACGTGTCTGACAAACTAGATTTTGTACATCATTTTATTTTGGCAAAATAAATTAACCGATATGAAAATGTAGTTCATGCAATTCATGTTTATTAACTGCAAACTTCATGCAGTTAATAAACTAGCTTTGTGTATCTTCCTTTAACATGCTAGAGCCCATCTGATGGTCTCGATCAGTAAAAGAAACATAAATATTGTCCAATGATACATTGGTGCATCTCTAGTTTTATTTGTGAATCTGACTTTAAATGAACAATTCTTGTCAGCACAACACTTACCATGTTTATACCGTTTTCTGTTTTGGTGAATATTGAAAAGTGAGTGACTCCTAATGGTCCAGCCACTGCAACAAAATCTTTCAAGACGTTTTTCTTCCGAGCCTATAAGACAATTTCAGTTATTAAACTACGACAAAAGCCATTTAACTAAGATAAGAGCTTAAGCTACATGTGGGAAGTGTACCTTTAAAGATTTAGCCGTGAAAGGCTCCATGACTCGTCTCATGTCGATCACCAGCTGACCGACATTCTTCCCGATCTGCCCGCGGTGAAACACAAACGTGTGCGGCACGCTGCCGTACGTCTCGTCGGCCACACGGTTGGCAGTTTCACGGGACTTCTTCTGGTTCTTGGTCTTAAAATGAAAAAAAATAAATAAAACATCATAAAAAAACTTCCTCATTCGTTGGATTTGTATGCTCACTTCAGCTAAAAATCTCTTAGAAATCATTTAGTTACGACCGATCTAATTACAATCGTTATGTCCTACGAATCAGAAAACATAATTATGCGACCCTATTCTAAATGTCATCTTTAAAAATGTTAATGTGAAAAGCAAAAGATGTACAACCCAGTTGTAACTTACAGTTTCAGAAGATAAGTTTAACACATACCTTTGATTTCCCCATTTGAAGGACAATACAACTCTGCACAAGTAACAATGCGATAAACTGCCGCTACGATCGCAGTTACATTAAATTTGTCATGAGACAAATATTTATTTTAAATATAAAACAACATAGTTTAAACATGTCACGTGTTATTAACTAGCGCCCATCTTGAAACTCAACCATGCGGCGTGGTTGCGCATGCTCACTGCGTCTGCCAGTGTCATCGTGCCGCCTGCTGGATAGGATGTATTTCTGCATTCATTTGTTTATGGATAGGTTTATTAAAAGTTAGTGTCTTCCCTTCATTTGTCGAATGACCCATTTGGTCTTCAAGTTTGAAGTAAATAATTACTTCGTTTTAATTAGTCTAATTTAGCTCTGCCAATGTTATTACCCTCTCTTTAATCACACAATCTGATTCAATTTAAGGCAGGATAAGCAAAAAACAGTAACAGGTTAGAAAGAAAGCATAAGATCCCACCCCCGGTCATGCCCCCTACAATAGTATGCGCAAAAGTATGTAAATACATAGTTTGACAGGCAAGTAGGACATCCTATCTTTGCATTCAGATTGAATGCAATGATTGAACAAACATTTCATGGTCCTGCACCGTCCACAGAAGATATATAAACATATTTATACCACTTTACTCTAAAAATCCTACCCTGCCTATAAAACCTATATATTAGTAGTTTAATAGTTCACTTCTCACACTTGTTTTCCTGTATAAACAACATCTCCTGGTTAGCAAATTAGGCAGTTTATTACAATGCACAATTTCAGATGTTTATACTATGTTGGACTATATACATAGACATAGATATAAGTTTCAAATACAGTAATTTATCTAAGGTCTGTCTCTATGCAGTCTCTCATACAGTACATGTACACAGTCTTCGTAAGTCTGCACTTATGGATTGAAATGAAGGGGGTGTGGAGGCAGACCAGACAGGCCAGAGGCAGAGAGCAGGGGAGCTGGTCTCATTAGGTTGGTTTGTAATTACAATCTTCTTTGTTTACAGATCTCCTGAAAGGGGGATCTCACTTAAAAGTTTGCTGTCAGTCTGGGTGTCTCCCATTCCTCTACTGCACACTGTCTTTGAACATCTCTACTGAAGACCAGTCAGAACATGGACCAGACCTCTGCTGATACTACACATGTTTCATTACTAATGGCAATTTAAAAATAATTAATCAAATGTTTTGTTAAAGATGTTATATTAATTTTGTATTCCGTTGATTATAAAGAAGAAATATCTGAAGCTCACAGCTTAATATCTTGTGAGGTCTTGAATCAGAAGGAAAGGTCCTCCATATTTTCTGAGGAGGTAAGAAACATTTTTGGATAATGTGATTTGTTTTCTCAGAATCAAAATGTATATCATAACTGTTTCTCCTAGGCAGCAAACTGAAAAAATTTTGCTTCTCAGATTTGTGTCCTAAAAAACTCCACTAATGTTAAATGTGTCTCCACTAGAGTGTCTGGAAGGATATTAACATCTTAAACTGTGCCTGATTTTCCCAACGTTTTCTTTAAAACAATGTACTCACTACAGATTCAAAACCACATTTAAAACGTTATCAATGTATCTCCTTTTGTTCGCATGTTACTGTTATATTTGGCTGTCAAAATATTTTAGGATAAGCTGTTCTGAAGTACATTTTTCCATAAAATATACAGTTGCTTTTGATACCTTTGCTTACTTTTTATATTTCCATATACTTTGCAATTGCTTTTAGTATTTAAAGTAGTTTTGTTTTATATTTAGTATTTTTCAGAGTAGTTAATGTTTAGGATGTTTATGATGTGTATCAGAGCTGTTGTATTTAATCCATTTTGAATTGTAAATTGATTTTAACAATTGCATGAAAAGATTGACTCAGTCTGCTTCCAGTTGACTGTCTTTTGCTTATGTTGACATGCTAATTTACCCTCCAGAGTTAAACAGTAACATCTGGCATACATCAAAAACGACAGGCCTCTTTATTTCTGGCCACTGTAGACTGAGTGTAAAAGTTGGGTGAGGGAAGTGTGAAGGTGTGGGTGGCTTGTCATTGTTAGGACAATGTTACAATGTTACTTTCTTACATCAGTTATCATTTCGCTTTTGCAAATCACATCCAGTCTGAACATTGAGGTACTACAGGGAGTAATAGCTCAGGGAGTAATACAACTCAGGGAATAATAGCTATTCAATAGTTGGAATAAATTGAACTTTAGTAAAACTTTAGTCAACAGAGTCAGAGGGCAGAGCCATCCTTTTGTAAGACCCTTTTTAAATATGAAAATAAATAAACTGATAAGATTTTGTATGATTTCTTTGTTTGTGTGTTTGCTTGAATTTGATTAAACAGTGTATTGGACCATTAGACACACTTATGGAGATTCCGGTGGCTTGTTGCCTGATTGTCCTGCTGTGTTTTGAGGGAAACTACAGTGCAGAGAGCCGAAAGCAAGCCTCTAATGCAGACACCTCTAAGGGTGATGTCAGTCAGAAGAGGCTGTCTCGAGCACCAGAACAAAAGCCAAGCCGTTGCTCCTACACCTTCATCGTGCCCCAGCAGAAGCTAACAGGGGCGCTTTGTGTGAGCACAGAGTCCGGCAGGGCCAACCAATCAGAGATAGCAGCCTTGCGTGCACAGTTGGACCGGCAGCAGGAACAGCTGGATAGAATGCGTGGAGAGCTGGAGCACGAAGGGGCACTGGCCAATGAGATGAGAGTTCTGCGCAGGGAGAGTGTCAGCATGAATTCTCGCATCACCCAACTCTATGCCCAACTGCTCAACGAGATAATACAGAAGAAGGATCAGGCTTTGGAGCAACGCCGGCTGGAGAGTTTGGCGATTAATGCAACATCCCAGGTAGCTCAAAGCTTTTCCTATAGAAAAGTACAGTGAAGTACAGGGAAAAGTAGCAGTGAAATTAAATGAAGGGTAAATAGAGACATTTGCTTCTCAGATTTGTCCACTCAGAAAAACAAAATTTATTAATGTTAAATGTGTATACTCTAGGGTTGTAGAAAAGATTTAACAATATCTTAAACTGTGCTCAGATTGGCCTCAATACCAAAGCATGCTATTAAAATGAAACTATTAACTATTATGTCAATCATAAAACCAAATAAAGTTATTTATTTATTCTATGATTGCAACCTTATGCATCAGTGAAATGTCAAAACCCAAAAGGTGCTGCAGGTGTCAAACAGTTACAGAGACCTGGAGAAGAAATATGACATGCTCACTTCTCTAGTGAGCAACCAGACCCAGCTCATCACACAACTGGAGAAACAATGCCAGCTCAAGGACTCCATCAAAGCACAGCAGGTATGAGCCATCCGACAGCTTTAACTCCCAAATTCCCAAAACAATAACCGAAAATTCTGATGACCTTACAGGAAGCCACATCACTTCCAGTTCAACAGGCAAGTGAATTGGTGAATGTAAACTCTGAGGCTAAACACGCTACCAACAATGTCCAGAGAGACCAAAGTGCCCCTCTGCAGCAGGAACACAAGCTGCAAGAACCACTGAAGACCTTTGATGAGTCACCCATCCCCCCTACGGACACACCTTTCATTAGTTACCCTGTGACTAAATCTCCAGGTAGCTAAAATTCTATTGCAGTTTCATGGGGTTACTAAGTTGTTGAATCCTGAATGGTTTATACTATGTTACTATACAGTTGTTAGGGTTATCTGGGTGTTTGTTGAAGTCACAAGTGTTCACCCTTGGGTGACAAAGGGCTTGGGTTCTGCCTTAAGGGTAACCCTATAGGATTTTTATCATTTGAAAAATTTGAAAATTGTAAGACTAACCACTTTTCAACCACATAATTTAAAGTTTTATTCATGTCTATAGCACATGCGCTGTGGGACAAAGCAGTAAATTCACCAAAACTGAACACTTGTTGTGGATACAAATCTCCAATTTATTGTGAGCAGTAAATGAGTAAGAATCCTAAATATGGGTCACATAAAACCATCTGTTTCCCTTGTGATATTTTGGAATTCAAAAGCCCCAAGTGTCAGTGACCCATAGTGAGGAAGTTTTATCTGAGAGAATTCCAAACAATGTCTTATCAGACGTAATGACCTCCATTACACTTCACATGATGGAAAGGCTGAGAGCTGCACTCGGGCTGAGAGCTGCATGTTACCCTGAGCACACACACATTCATGTGTACAGCACACAGACCAGCTAATCACCACCTTCCTTAAAGCTTTGTGTCACAATCCTCGAATTACAGTGTAATGCTTTTGCCTCCTCAGGTAGGGTGTGAGATTACAGGACACACATTCATTTAACAGACCTGCCAGTCCAAAATTACAGACACTGTTATGGCATCTACTGTATCGGCAATATTTACATTAGTTTACATTTTGTGTGTTTTACATTTTTTTTTGTTTTTTTAGAGCAAGATCTTGTGGTACTGTAAAATGTTTCATTGCCCCCACCCCCACTTTGCAGCTGCCTTTAACAATGCAAAACATTTTTTAACATTTATGTTTAACATTTTAACTTTTTTTGAGTAGGATTAGCCTGTAGTAAATATTATCATTTTGTAACTATTCAGAGAACATTAATAAAACAATAGTTGTCTATGGTATATTCTGATTTATGGAGGCTATCTTAGAGGCAGTAAGTGAAATTCTTCTTGGTTTTGTGGGAGTAAGAATTCCTGCATGGTGAGCTGATAAGCAAAGGCTGAGATATGGGCTCATGACCTTGCTGCAGTCTGAACACTCACAACTGCAGACCTCTTCTTAACATCTGCCCAGATCCTCTATACATCTGCTTACTATAGAGCTCTGCCAGACATCTCTCCTCACTTCAACTCTTAGACCTGTTTAAGAGCTTTGGTTAAAAGCTAATTTCTATTCAAACAAACATACAGTGAGTAGTGAGAAGAGATTTAGCATAAATTCTTTGCAGATTTTATTTGATTTTATAATGTTAACTAATGCAATGATATTTATACAACACAAGTGTGACTTTAGAGTCCAAATGTGTGGCCACTGTTTATCTATAAAAACACACTGTTTTCTTTCAAAGGGCCGTGGCAGGACTGTCAGCATGTTCTAGAGTCAGGAGAGAAGACCAGTGGCATCTACCTGTTGCGCCCTCGCAACACCAACCGTCTGCTGCAGGCCTGGTGTGACCACAGCAGAGCTGAGGGTGGCTGGACCGTAATTCAGAGGAGACAGGATGGCTCTGTCAACTTCTTCAGGACTTGGGATCAATACAAGGTGGATGTAACAAATTTTTTTTTTAAAAAAAAAAAAAAAAAAAAAAAAAAAAAAAAATTTTTTTAAAGTTTTTTTTTTTTTTTTTTTTAAAAAAAATAAAAAAAAAAAAAAATTTTTAAAAAAAAATTTTTTTTAAAAAAAAAACCCCCACAAAAAAACCCCCCCTTTAAAAAAAAAAAAATATTTTTTTTTAAAAAATTTAAAATTTTTTTTTTTTTTTTTTAAAAAAAAAAAAAAATTTTGGTTTTTTTTAAAAAAAAAAAAAAAAAAAAAAACAGTTCATCCCCTTTTTTTTTTTTTTTTTTTAAAAAAAAGGGGTATTTTTTTTGGGGGGGGGTGAAAAATTTTAATATACTAAATGAAACACATTCTAAAAGAAGTATTTATATATCTTTAAAAATAAGTGTTTACAGTAATAACACAACAATTGGCTGTACACAGCAAGGATTTGGGAATCTGGATGGAGAATACTGGCTGGGTTTGGAGCACCTGTACTGGCTCACTTCTCAGGTCACCTACAAGCTGCGAGTAACCATGGAAGACTGGCAGGGCCGACAGATGTATGCAGAATATGATAGTTTTCGAGTGGAACCAGAGAGTGACTGGTTCCGTCTGCGGTTAGGCAGTTACCAAGGCAATGCAGGAGATTCTCTCTCATGGCACAACAATAAAGCTTTTACCACTTTGGATCGTGATAAGGATGCTTACTCGGGTAATCTGTCTGAAAGAGTATTTCTTTGCAGAGTATACATCTGTTTTACAACATCTTTGCAATTTTCCTGTCTGATCTCTGTCTTCCATAGGTAACTGTGCTCATTACCAGAAGGGCGGTTGGTGGTATCACATGTGCGCCCACTCTAACTTGAATGGGGTGTGGTATAGAGGTGGTCATTACCGAGGCAGATTCCAGGATGGTGTTTACTGGGCGGAGTTCCATGGAGGCTCATACTCCCTGAAAAGAGTGGCAATGATGATCAAACCTGTATAACCTGAACAGAAGCACATTGAGTTCCTATAATCAGGACTAAGACAGCTACTCTATACACTGAGGTCTTTTCTATTAAACTATGCATAGGTGAAGACAAAGGACATTTGTGAGCACTAAATTGCCTTGAGGCAACCTCAGGCTAATTCACTGGCTTCCTAAATGTTCTTGGAGAAAAGCTCTTGGTTTCTGAATGTTTTTTATTCAGATCCCTCATACTGTTTTGTTATTGTATTTTGTTATATCATTATTTGCATTACTGTGTTGTTCTCTGTTTTTTACTGTCCTATATAAATGCATTTGCATGAGTATTTGTGCATAATTGTCGCAGTCATGCCAGACTTTCCATCACACAGCCTTCACACTCACTAGAGTACGGAGTTTACACAGTCATCAGCAACCTCATCAAGAGCACTATAAGATGAGCACACACATTGACGCTCACTGTCTGGTCTTTTCTAATGCAGGGGCTACTTGCGTGTTCCCCAGCAAGTCTAAATCTTTAAGTTGTCATTCCAGATAAGCTCCGCTACCAGATACCTCCATTGTGTTACCATTGACTCAGAGTTCTTTTTGTGTGTGATCTGTCAATCTGTGGAAAACAACTTTAGATAATCACTTGTTTTCATTAATATAAAGATTTCATTTGCAAATATCCACTGCCCTCATCTATTTCTGAATTCCTGTTTTATTTCAATAAACTTACCCACTGTGGTTTTATGTCTCCCATGTGTCTTTTCCAAATCCATTATATTTACTGCATATAAAATGTGTAGAATTATTACTTTATTTTACTTCAAAGTTGGAAATTTCAGAATGTTTTGTATTTAATAAAATAATCATATTTTACTTTGCACCAGAATGTTTAATTTTTTTTTAACTACACTGCGTAACCATTTTTGTGGTTTTCCTCCTTCTGAAAGCTTGAGCAGGATTTCCTGTTCGTTTATCTTCACACACGCAACGCTTGTTTGAAATAAATACTTTTCACGATCAACTCCTGAGCATCAGATGAGACACTGCGTCCTTTATCCAGTATTTGTCCTCCCAGCATCATTGTTATTTGTTCTGTACTAAAGATGCTTTTGTCTCAGCAGATAATATGTCTCTTGCTGGTCACCTATATACATGGTGGTAAGTTCTTACCATTTTAATTTGTCCTTCGGTATTATTTCACAGCATATTTCTGTGGATCTATTCATGTCTTTATATTACAATTTTTACAATTTTTATGAAGCAAGTTTTCTGCATTTCTTCTGATACCAAAGCTTCTTTGCTTCAGATGCTCATGTGTTTGGAAGTGTGGTCACAACTGCACACACCTTTTAATTGCTTGTTTTAAGCTGTGGGACTTGGTAGATCACTCAGTTTAGCTTAGAAATTGCATCTCTCTTTTATTTTATATCTAATGTTTGAGACAAGAACCTTTTCAATAATTAATAACAACCCACTGAAACACTTCCTGATATAATAATGCCTTTAAGCAACACGTTTCTGCTATAGGTACATGGGTTTAGCATACTAACATGCAAATTCTGATATGAATGTGGGCAGCACGAAAAGTGTGCCCTTCAAAAAGTGTAGAGGGTGTGGTTGGTGTTAGTCTCTGAACAGGGACAGGTACATTAGTCAGCTCTCCAACTGGATTTCACGCCTCAACCGTCCAAAAGTTATATTGTCTATTTACAAAACGAAACTCTTTAAAACATCCATACAGTTTGAAGCATCATTTACAGCCATAACACAAAACAGTCTGAGATATGGGTCTAACTTGAATACTTGGCCTGCCTTATGAGTTTATCCAAATCTTTAAGTTTAAGTATTAGCAATAGCACATTTAATGTTTGGCAGTTGCTTTTATCAAAAGCAATTTACAGTGCATTCAATTTACACATTTAAGTCATACATATGATTACTGTATGTGTTCCCTGGAAATCAAACCTACAACTTTTGCACTTCTAACACAATGCTCTACCAGATGAGCTACAGCAACGCTAGTAAACAAGTACCACCAACAACACAAATCCACTGAAGTCAAAACATGAAAAGCAAAGCATTCTGGCTTAAAATTTGCTGAAACGTTGTTGCATGTTTGTTAGTAGTATCTATTAATCTTAAAGACTTCTGCTATTTTTTCCCTCTTTCTCTTTTAAATATGCAATTCTCAGGTACATTATCATAGTATTATTACAAATATTTTTGTATATTATAGCCCACTGTCCATCCATTTTCCAAACATGCTTATCCTCTTCAGGGTCATGAGCTGGAGCCTATCCCAGCATCTTGGGCCATAGATGGCCAGTCAATTGTAGGGCAAAAACTCACACACACTCACACAGCCAAGGGCAATTTTGTTATATCAAATTTACCTAACCTGCATGCCACTGTGGGGGAAACTAACACTGACACAGGGAGAACATCCAAACTCCACACAGAAAGGCCTCATGGCTCAGCCTGGACTCAGGAACCTTCTTGCTGTGAGACAACAGTGCTACCCATTGAGCTGCCTATATCATACTTGTGTTTTATATAATTTTATCGTTATTCTAAAGGCCATTTCCATGTAAGCTGGAAAGGCATGTCTAGTTTAATATGATACTTGTTGAAATCTCCCATAGTCTAGGGAAAGGTATATACTGTTTTATTATGCTGTCTGTATACACTATCTTCTCATAAACCATTGAGGTAGGTATGAGCCTTTGGATACAATGACAGGCATTTCTGATGCACGTCCACTTCTTGAAATGGCTTAAAAATGTAGTTATCATAAGTTCAGACACTAATTTAGTCACTAATTAGTATTACTAATATACATCTTACAATACAATAAATACATATACAATAAAATTAGCAAATACCATGTATTCTATGTCTTCTATATATTTCATAATTTTCCTGTTTTCTGTGTTTTCATTTTTTTTCAACAATGCAACATTGTGAAAAGCATTATATAAATAAATCTGAATTGAATGAATTAAGACAAACAGCAGCCTGTTTTTTATATTTATTTAAATTTACAAAGTATCAATTTAGTTTGCCAGAAGTCTATCTTTGTGTTACTACTAACATATTTTCACATAGACCGTTTCATACAGATAACTTGATCACAGTGCATTGCTGCTGTTTATTCTCGTTTGGCAGACTACTGTCCCATTTTCTTTAACCCACCTGAGGTGGTGGTTAAATACAGACATCCAGTCTCAGTGAACTGTTTCACCAACATTACACACCACAGTTTGAGTTGGGAGGGAATTGATACGGAAGAGAATATGACTGAAGAGTGGACCGTGAATGAACTAACAGACTGGGAGATACAGCCATCTTGTTACATCATCTCTAATGAAATACAGTGTTCACAGAATCTAACAATTACTATATACAGTGAGTTTTCTTTGAAAATTTTAAAATAATATAAAACTATAATTATTATTATTTTTATGAACTCAGTCATGATCATGGATAACTGTTTTTCTGAAACCTCTCCCTGCAGAGACTGCAGACAGTGTGTCCATCAGCACAGTGGATCACACAATGATAGAGGGCTTCCAGTATGAGCTCCAGTGTGACATTATCAATGTGGCTCCTGTTCAGAATCTCACTGTGAGATGGTACAAAGGACAAACACTTGTGTATCATGAGAACTTCAGTGACACCATCAAGACTCCAGTGAATATAACAGCTACACTTCAGATCACTCCAGACAGAGATGATGATGGATCTCAGTACAGATGTGAAGCAGTGCTGCAACTGGGAGAAGAAGGACCTCAACCTCCTCCTACAGTGACATCAGAAGCTCTCAACATCACTGTACATTGTAAGTGATCAGAAATGTCCTGACACATTTAAAGGAGCAACAAACTAACCAAGAAACTAAAGTATTGTTTTGGTAATAATCTTCCTGTTCTTTTTCAGATAAACCAAAAATCCATTTTTGTAATAACTGGTCACCAAGGATCAAGACCTCATTGAGTTTATATCCCTCAAATTTGTATTCTGTTGTGGGTAACCCTCCCCCAAACATCTTTTGGAGTCGGGGATCATCATCTCTCAATGACCTTATATTTGACAAATTTGATTCTGGCCAGTATAATATTACTGCCAGCAATGACAATGGCGCAGACAGTTGTATTATGAACATCACAGTAGAGTGTGAGTGTGAGAGTTCTTCAGGAACTGCTTTATTAAAACCTGATCATTTGTCATCACTCTGCCTTTATTTTGTCCAAGAAGACATTGACAGTTGTTTTCTCCTCACTACAGATCCTCCAAGGCTGAACTGCAGTAAAATCTACCAAATTCAAGAAGAAACACCTTTCAAAGTTCCTTGTTTAGTTGATGGATTTCCAGAGCCTGATATCTCTCTCTACAACAATGGAAAACTTATCATGCTTCCATATATTCCCAGATGGAACGACAGTGGCGAGTATATTGTAATGACAAGCAACAAAGCTGGAACTAAAGTTCACAGATTCAGCGTAGACGTTTTGTGTAAGTTTTTATTTTTATTTCATTAAATATAATACATATGTGGGAAAAACTGTCAAGAGATTTATGTTATAAATGTAACCAGGATTTTTATGCACTGTCACATTGTCAACATTGTTATTTCTGTTTCTGTATGTTTGTGCAGTGAGTCTTCCCTTTATTCTGTTTTTTCCTCATTTATTTTAATCTTTTTTTACACAGATGCCCCAAGATTTCCTGATACCAAGCAAGAGAAATTTGTTGTGGTAGAAGGTGGCAGTATAACACTAGAGTGCAGTTCATCTGGACATCCAGAGCCTGATATGTGGTGGAGCTTTAAAAATACAAACATCTCCACTGGGAGGCGCAACATCACCTTAAACATTCAGAAAGCCACATCTACCAGTGCTGGAGTTTATACATGCAGTGCCATGAATGCATATGGACACAAGGAAAAGGCCTACTTAGTGGACATAAGAGGTTAGATCAAGGACTGTGAAAATAAAATAGTTTTATTAGAACATATTCTGCAATTTAAATGACATATTAGATATTAGGCTATTAATTAACAATTGTTTAAACAAAGTTTATATATATATATATATATATATATATATATATATATATATATATATACATGAAATAGTCAAGCATATGCTTTGCAAGATTTTGATTGTTAGATACGTGGAGACGGTTAAGACCCCTGAGGTGGGAAAGGCCAAAATCACAATTTTAAGGGGAGCATCTGACATTTGATGTGCTTGAACCTACTTTTCTGATGGATAAATTTATGTTAGTAATATAAAATTAAGATAATACTTTTTCCAAAATGGTAGTTCTCACTAAAACATGAATTTCTAATGCTTTGACAAAAGTAATGGGACACCGAAGTTTACTGAATTTGTGGAATTTATCATATACATAATCAGTCCAACACTAGAAATGACTAAATCCTGACTAAGCAGCCAAACTAATTGTGAGTTTTTAAATGGTATGTGTATTAAATGCCTTCATTCTAGGCTATAAAGTCATTAATTTTAACTCACACCCTGCTGTTGACTTTGTTTAACAGATTTACATAAATGCACTTTTCTTCAGCTCAACCCACAGAGAGTTGTTGTGAGGTATGGCAGTTCTGTTTCAGTGAACTGTAGCACTGATGTCACACACAATGGGATTGGCTGGGAAGCCAGTGAAGGAGGTGTGCCCACGACCAGAGACAAATCACTGATCACCTGGAGAGTGTCGAACCTGAGAGAATGGGACATAAAGCCATTCTGCTACATAAACTATAAGAAGTACCAATGTGAAAAATATCTTTCAGTCACTGTTTACAGTAAGTTTTCATGTTATTAATATTGATGAGATTTTCATTCTCTGAAATACAAAATATAATTTTTACATTCATTAATGTAAGACTAGGGTTAGAATCTTTAATCTTCCTTCACAGAGACTCCAGATATTGTGTCCATCAGCACAGTGGATCACACAGGACCAGTGGCTGAAGGCTCCTTGTTAAACCTCCAGTGTGATGTTATCAATGTGGCTCCTGTTCAGAATCTCACTGTGAGATGGTACAAAGGACAAACACTTGTGTATCATGAGAACTTCAGTGACACCATCAAGACTCCAGTGAATATAACAGCTACACTTCAGATCACTCCAGACAGAGATGATGATGGATCTCAGTACAGATGTGAAGCAGTGCTGCAACTGGGAGAAGAAGGACCTCAACCTCCTCCTACAGTGACATCAGAAGCTCTCAACATCACTGTACATTGTAAGTGATCAGAAATGTCCTGACACATTTAAAGGAGCAACAAACTAACCAAGAAACTAAAGTATTGTTTTGGTAATAATCTTCCTGTTCTTTTTCAGATAAACCAAAAATCCATTTTTGTAATAACTGGTCACCAAGGATCAAGACCTCATTGAGTTCATATCCCTCAAATTTGTATTCTGTTGTGGGTAACCCTCCCCCAAACATCTTTTGGAGTCGGGGATCATCATCTCTCAATGACCTTATATTTGACAAATTTGATTCTGGCCAGTATAATATTACTGCCAGCAATGACAATGGCGCAGACAGTTGTATTATGAACATCACAGTAGAGTGTGAGTGTGAGAGTTCTTCTGCTCTAATACACCTGCACTGTAAAAAAAACTTTGCAGCCTTACATTTTTAAGTTTAATCAATTTGGTTGCACAAGTCATTTCAACTTACTCTTTGTAATCTTGACTGGTGTGAAGTTTAGGTAACTTATAAGAAATAGTTGGAAAATTACTTAACCTATTTTTTTAAAAAATTAAGGCAGCAAAGTTGTTTTACAGTGTGATCATTTGTCATCACTCTGCCTTTATTTTGTCCAAGAAGACATTGACAGTTGTTTTCTCCTCACTACAGATCCTCCAAAGCTGAACTGCAGTAAAATCTACCAAATTCAAGAAGAAACACCTTTCAAAGTTCCTTGTTCAGTTGATGGATTTCCAGAGCCTGATATCTCTCTCTACAACAATGGAAAACTTATCATGCTTCCATATATTCCCAGATGGAACGACAGTGGCGAGTATATTGTAATGACAAGCAACAAAGCTGGAACTAAAGTTCACAGATTCAGCGTAGACGTTTTGTGTAAGTTTTTTATTTTTATTTCATTAAATATAATACATATGTGGGAAAAACTGTCAAGATATTTATGTTATAAATGAAACCAAGATTGTTATGCACTGTCACATTGTCAACATTGTTATTTCTGTTTCTGTATGTTTGTGCAGTGAGTCTTCCCTTTATTCTGTTTTTCCTCATTTATTTTAATCTTTTTTTACACAGATGCCCCAAATTTGTTGTGGTAGAAGGTGGCAGTATAACACTAGAGTGCAGTTCATCTGGACATCCAGAGCCTGATATGTGGTGGAGCTTTAAAAATACAAACATCTCCACTGGGAGGCGCAACATCACCTTAAACATTCAGAAAGCCACATCTACCAGTGCTGGAGTTTATACATGCAGTGCCATGAATGCATATGGACACAAGGAAAAGGCCTACTTAGTGGACATAAGAGGTTAGATCAAGGACTTCACACAAAACAATATTAGTAAAACATATTTCCCATTTTAAAATACATATTAAGTAAGATTTAAGTAAGTCATTTAAACATTTTTAATTAGGTGTTTTACATTACTGGGTATTAGATTTCCTCCTCATCTACGCTACATTTTTGTTTTACCAAAAAAACCCATCAAATGCTAATTATTTAGTCTCCAGCTTAAAACCAGCTCTTTAATAATAATTAATTTCTTCGTTTTCCTTTTCAGCCAAATTTCCCATCTTCAATCTAATATCAATAATAGTGTTTGTTCTACTGCTTGTTTTGATCCTTATAATCTGTCTGTATGTGTGGAGAAGGAAAAACTCAAGGGGAAGATATGACATACAATCAGAGCAAGAACTGAAGCTGTTAAGCAATGGGGGACCAAGATGACGTTTGATGCAGCACGAAGACCAAAAACATAAACAAAAATACATAAAGAAATAGAATCTATGGAATAAGCATGAATCATATATTCGATTTTATGTTCGGTTTAATATGTAACATAATGTACAGCTTGCAATTGTAAAAAAAAAATTGAATTCATAAGTGTGACTATATGATTTGTGTGATGTCAGTCAGTTGTCTTCTGAATGTCTTCTGAATAATAAATGAATATAATGAAAAAATGCACGTTCAACAGGAAACGTGTTGTTAATAATTGTTTACCAGTGGTGTTAATATTTTAATAAAAGACATGGCCTAACCCTTTGTTTTTGAACAAGTTGTCTCACTCCCTTCTGTATAGCTCGACATGCCAATGTGACGAGCTGGATACTCGATCCGGCTCCTTTAAGAATGAGCGATCAGGGAGTGACGCGGCAGCGCAATCCAGTTCATCCCTCTCGCTTTGCAAAGAAAATTATTTGTGCCAGCACAAAGTAGCTTATTCCGATCACTGCTGTCTACTCATTTTGCATCACGCATGAATGTGACAAAAAGAAATGACTCGCTTTCTCTGATACTTTGTTTGTGCATCTGTTACTCTGGTAATTTGGGATAACTTTTCCGCACAATACAGTGGAGTGATAAGGAGAGCTAAACATGGACTGGGGCACTGAGCTTTGGGTATGTTTATCCTGAATAATCTCTTTTAAATGATACATCTTTATCTTCAGACTCCAGTAAAATTGATCTATATTTAGCAAGCCTTTAGCTGAATATATGCGCACAAAAATCGTGATTTATGGCGACTTGGGCAAAGATGCACAAAACCCCTTTTCGCAGTTTTTAAACCGATGAATTTTTCGAAGTTCTCGGTTGTAGTCGGTGACGTTATTAAATGTCACATTAATTAAACATCCACTCAAACACGAAGTTCACAAACATCACGGCAACAACAGTGTCGCCGTTCATTTATCCATGAGTGCCCCAATTTCCGTCTACACCCGTTTAAACAGAGAGTTGTTACTAAATAAATATGTTAATTTTTTTTGACTATTTAGTCCTTTTGTATTTGTCTAGTTAATTAGTTACTTTATTAAAAATTGCTTTTTTAAAGGGCATGGACGAAGTTATCAGAGTGTTCTGATAGATGTGTTTTGTGTTTAATGGCGACTTTTAATGTTTTTTCAGCTTTCTATATTTTTTTTACATTGGTAGTTATGTTTTGTTGTTTTGTTGTTTATTGAGGGTTTTTTATGAGTCCCAGGCTGGTTTAGAGAGGTGATTATGCCCTTGTTTACCTGTTGGAATAGGACCGCTCATACAGGACCGTTTACAATCTCTGTTTGCTTATAATGAATTGCTGTATGGTCAGTCAAGTTTGTTGTTAATAAATTGAAGAGTTTAGGTAAACAGTTCTGAAACATCAGTAATAATACCTGATAACACTGAGTTTATGGATTGTTGAACAGCACCTATTGACTGACACCTTTTTATTCACTAAAAGCAGTCAGGGTTTCTTGAATGATCTGTTGGCCTTAATGGCCTTTATTAGTGCTTTCACTTCCCTGACTGCCAGGTCTGTAATGTCCCCTATACGAAAGCTCCCATGTTTCATCCACAGCTAGATTTTACTGACATCTACACGTGCATGCAATATGTAAATGGTGAGTTGTTCAAAAGTGGGTGGGGATTTAATGACCTCATTGCTGTTGCTCCCCTAGGCCTCTGTGCCCTGTCCCCTTTTCCTCTATCTTCTAGGCTACTGCACCAGCCTAATTAGTTTTGACCTGATTTAGTAAAAACACCATTCACGTCACATCTCTGTGTTTATTTTGGTGTTTTGCTTCACTCGAAAGTTTTTCCATCTATGAGAATTTCTGTGCCATCTTGTGACGTTCCTGTGTTTTGTTATTTTTTGGGCTGCTGTTGGTGACAGGGAAATGACATCACATGCATTTCAGCCCCGTTCTAGACAGAAGTGAAAGCTGAAGGGAATTTGTGTGGGCTTGTCACGGGTAGTGTGCAGTCACTTCAGGCAGTCCAGGTGGAAGCAGCACACATGTCTGTTGTTGAAAGTTTTGAATGACTTTCACAGCGTGGAAATGAGTGCAGAGAAAGGGCGAGGGTGTTCTCGTAAGCCCAAGCTTGGCTTGCCATCACAATGTCTAACCTAATTGCTGTTGGTCAGGTTAGTCATTAAGCTCTGTTCCCATGGGTGCACTATGGCTTCTGTCCACTCCATTGCCATTAATTCACCAGCTATTTTTGGCAGTGGAAGATTTCTGCCTGACGCTTTGTAAGAGGGTGGCTGATTTGTGTATTTATTGTTTTGAATTTTTTTTCTGCATGCCTCAGAAAATGCAGCACAGCAGGCTCCTTATTAAGTCATTATAGAATGATGAAACACAATGGCATATTTCTGTGGACTGTCGTGCCATGGGGAGGCTGTGGACTGTTGTTCTGTGTTAGGCAGGGATTATAGGTTTGCGTTGTACTTTGGGAGGAATCAATGTGGGGGATAGAAGTATAAGAAAGGTCATGACCAGGCCAAACACAATGCTACAGATAAGACAGCACCTGCTATAAATGATGCCCAGACATGTTTTTATAGGAATGAACTGCTTGAATGGTTGTTTTCAAAGGGGATCTGAAGAGGTTTTGGAGATCGTGATCATAGCAGTTAGTGTGAATCTGTTTTGAAGTCACTGCTGATTCAGATCTAGTTAATTCATAACTATAGTCACAGTATCATTTTGGATGACTCTTACAAAAACTGTCAAACTATCTGTTATTTTTCACAAAATTAAGACAAAATATTTTCTAGCACTAAATGAAGCCTATTTATAGGATTAGTTAGATTTTAGCATAGTGGCTTTATTGTGACTTTATTTATTTTCTAATAAAGCACATTCTCTTTTATTCACCACATTGACATTCCTGTTAGTCAGTACAAATCATACAAAGCTGATGTGCTGTGTACACAAATATTTGCTGTCATCATAAAAAGATGCACACAAACAAGCATGTCAAGTTTGTCATTATCGTCTACATAAACGCCTTACGAGACTTGTTTTAAAATTAAATTGAAAAGTGCTCTATTTCTGTGAGTGAGTAGGTTGTGAGGGGGCAGGGAATTCTTTTCTTGTTCTATATTAATGGACTCCATTTTGAGGAGAGAGGAGGAGTCATGGACATGGCCCGGCTTGTTAGGAATGTCATCCCAAAGGCACCTCCCTCCTTACCACTTCAAAATGCATCCAGGCTGATAGAGGTAGTGCTGGGGGTGATGGGACATTTTCAGATGTCATCACTCTCAAGTGGTCAGGCCTACACTTGAAATTGTCAACCACATAAAAAGGAGAAAACCACTGTTAAAGGAGAAAAAGACACTCAAATCAGACTTCTCTTTAGGTTCAGTTCTGTTTCAGATAGTTTTTGGTAAAAATGCTGACAAATGTTTGTCAAATTACTCCACTGTCTGTGTGCTTTTGTTGCTCTGGGTGTGCTGTAGGAAATGGCATGTGATAGTCATATTTTTGTTTGCGCTCTGTTGAAATACAGCAGGAAGTGGGGAAGACTTCTACTTCCTGTGTTCTGTCTGCTCAAACGCTTATTGCAGGATGAGTTTACAGCCCCGAGGAACCCCCTGCCACCTACAGATAACATTACTAGGGGTCAAGGGTTGTGAATGGGCAAGGAAACTGTGGGTTATACTGTGTAGGAAGTTGTGATCCTGAATTAATATATTAATGTTACCTTGAAAATTCATAGACAATTCATTGTGTGCACTAGTCTGTAAGTGGGGTCTACTAGTGGATTTACATTTTAGTGTCAGTGGTTAGGGGATAAACTTAGAACTTCATAACCGGGTTGTAGCTTGCTGCTGATAGATTCAGTTATTGTTAAACATGCAATTATACAGGGGTTCCTAGTTGCTCCTAGTTACAAGACTAGTTGCTCAGACAACTCACCGACTAGCAGATTTTGATCATTTCATTTCACACATCCCTAACGTCAATTTTGTTTATTTGATGGCACAGTTGAGCCATGCCTTAGTTCTGTCTTAACCTGATTCTTTCTTGCAGGACCAATGTGACATCATTGACAAACACACACAATCTGGGCTGGACCTGGTGGAGAAATATGTGAAGTTTGTGAAGGAGAGAACAGAGATCGAACAAAACTATGCAAAACAATTACGGTAAGAGATTTCAAGTCTCCAGTCAGACTGCATAAGAAAGTGTATGTGCACATGTGCGGACCTGCAGCGAGTGTGTTTGTGCAGAGCTGTGGCTGCTTGTGAAATGTATGGGTCTCATGACCTATTTGGGGCAGAACAGAACTTGTCGGCACCTCAGAGCATTAGCTTTAGCCTTGGCCCAGAGGATAAGAGTATCCTCGCGTACTAGCTTATTTGTTGGCTCGTTCATAACTAGGCCTTGCTCGCTTGATTCTCACTCTCTTCTGTGTGTGTTTGGAAACTCGGCGACACTGGTTTATGTTTCACTCAATAGAGAGAGAGGGAGAGAGGGTGGGAAGTGGGAGCAGACAAACATATGACTGAGGGGATGTGGATACATACAGTGCAAACATTAGCATTTTACATTTATTCATTTGGCAGACATTTTTGTCCAAACTGACTTGCAGTGCATTCATGCTGTACATTTCATTGGTATGGGCTATAGCTGCACAATGTACCAGATTTATTGAAATACTGCAAATGTGCATATCACAGTGGTTTGCAATAACTAAATGATTTTAATTCTTCATTAAGGTATGTATAGCTTTAGTTTTAGGTGGATGCAAAGCGACTACTGTTCACTTTAGAAGTGATGCTTTTTTTCCCAGAAACATTTTCAGTTACACAATTTTCAGTTTTTAAATACTTCAATATAAATATTACATTCAGTTGAAATTTATTTTACAAACTTAAACTTTATCATACTGCACATTGCATTATTTAGCAAGTTTTCACATTTTTATTCAAAATCGTGCAGCCCCAGTATGTGCTTTACATGGTGTTGCTAACACCATGCTGTACAACTCCTCGTGTGCAAAAATAATTAAATAGTTAGAGATGTTTAACTAAGAATTTAAGAATAAGCCTTCAGATCACGTAGTCTTGAAGATAATGAAAACCATTCAGTCAAGTGTATTGTTTGAAAGGGCCTATTTGTGGGTTGTTGGCTGGTCTTGATTATTTAGGAACGTCCACATTGTGGTTTGTATCATTTGTCCAGAGATTTTATAGTAAATTGTAGGTTTAGTGGCTGTATATCCATGTATCCGTGATATGTAAAGCACATTTATGTAAAGCAGATTTAGTGTGGAAACAAATGGACATGGAATATCCTACTTAAATGCTTCACAGTCATCTACAGTATGGAATGTTCATATATGCAACCTTTTGTCATTTGAAACCTGAGCACTTGCAAATAACTTTATTGCTATTTAACAAGTGGCGTTTTTCAAATTCTAATGTTTTTATCTAGGAATTTAACCAAGAAATACAGCCCTAAACGAGGCAGCAAAGAAGAGCAGGAATGCAGGTAATTTTGCATGTTTCATGCAAAATGTGTGATTTTTACTTTTCCTCACAATTGTGGTGACAGGTGAGCCATCCAACCTGAACAATGGGATATTAGATAAGAAAGCTGACAAATCCCTAGTCACTTTAATCAGAACACATGGGCACAGTAAGCTATGTCTGATGTTGCCACAGTGACTAGGCAGCAATACCTGTGGGATTATTACAGACTCCAAACAAAAGCACATGAGCTCAACAAACAAACCCACAGACCTGCAAATGACTTTTTGTATTTTCCCTCTGGAAAGCTCCACTAACTCCTGAAAATCAGACTCTATTGAAAGGAGCAACAGAAAACCAAACATAGATCTACATTTGCAACACATTCAACTTTTATAAATTGGTGATGAAAACTGGTCTGAGATATTATTGTTTAATATTATTTTAGTTCTGTTAAGATTACTTTTAATGACCTTTTGGCTTTTAAGCAGTTCACCTAAATTAGGGGATAAATGTCATGATAATCTTTATACAAGAATTAAAAAACAGTACTGATATGCTTTAGATATTTAGCATGTTGATGTTTAAGACAAACAGTGTCTGTCACTGTGTAACATATCATGTGAACTCCCAATGTCTGTATGATTTCTTGTTAGATCTCATTCATATCACATGTGTTCAGGTTCTCTAATCATCAGGTCTTTCTGGACATCCTGAATGAGCTGAATGACTATGCGGGTCAGAGGGAGCTGATCGCTGAGAACATGATCCTCAACATCTGCTTTGAGCTCACAAAATACCTGCAGGAGCTCAAACAGGAGCGCAAGATGGTGAGAGAGTCAGACTGCAGAACTGGGCCAGGCTGAAAATAAAGCATGCTGAGGGACAGAGGCTTGGGAGGGAGGAATGCTGAGAGGTGCATTGTGGGTTTGAAGCAGTAGCGTATCCAGAAACTTTTGGGTGTATAGTCCAAGAAAAATGATTGATTACATGAAATCTGTAAATTCATGAGTATGTTCAAAACGTTAATAGCATTTAGCAGTTTCTAGGGATGTGTCGTTAAAATTTTATGACATTACAACTTACATCACAATGCAGTTTTAAAACCACTTTTTAGTAAAGAAAGAAAAAGATGACTGTCGAATAATGAAAATATTTCTCGTGTTACCAGCACAGCTAAGGAGAACTCAGCTAATACATTTAGTAATTCAAAGTCTTGTCTGTCTCTCTTAATCTGCTGTCAATACATTTTCCAGTTGTGTAGTATTCATTCTGTTTGTTTATTCTGAAATTTTGGACATATGTAAAAGCACATGATTAATCTGTTAGGCTGCTGTGGCACTACATGTTACCCGTCTCAGCCTCAGCAGAACTGCTGGAATGGAAGACAACAATGTGATGATAGTGTGGTGAAATAGCATAAAGAAATTCAGTTCCGGTCTAGAGCAAACAATATTGGTGTCCCTGACTGTTTTTCTAAGACAATGATGGGATGAGCCTGAATGCCAATGGGTTGCCCTGGCTCACCCGTGGTTGCACCAGAGGCTTGAAGGAAAAGCAGTGGAGAGCTTTTCACACAGTACATGTTTAGAATAAAATATTGGAGTCTCTTTGACAGGAAGCCTATTTGTAATTGGTGCCACACTATGGAATGTTTTGGGTTGAGCCCTCTGGTGTCTACATGATGTACAGTGGATGGTCCCCAAATAAACTCCAGTCTGTCTCCACTTGTTTGTCTGTAGACTTGGGAGGGGTCTCCTTTAAATAAGCAACCACCTATAAACCACCTAGCAAATGTCTGTAAGGCAAAACACCTTAGCCAACCACCTAAAACATCTTAGCACACCGACAAGGGGTTACAAAAAAGAGCCTTTACTTTGCAAAAACAGCAACATTATCTTTCTCTCTTTTTCTGTCTCACTCGATTGCTCTGGAATGTGCAGCATCTGACAGAAGCCAAGAGAGCACAGCAGTCTTTGGAGAGCACCTACAAGCAGCTGGACAATGTAAGTCTGTCTCTGTGACTGGTTGTGATCGGTGTGTCCCACTGTGTGTTTGATCATCTGTCTGAGCAGACAGGTCAGGCCACGCTTGAGTTTGCATACCTGTCAGACACTTGCATTGAGTCTCATTGTTGGGTAATTGCTGACTGCAGGGCTCTTTTGTCTACAGTGGCTCTGCTTTGAACAGGTTTGTGAGCGCTCGTGTTTGGGGGATTGAAAATGATTGTTTACACACTGTTTCTGTTGTGTTTGGTCAGGTGAGGGGCAGGAGTGTAAGCAGACTCATTCAAATGCTCTTGTAAAGGTACAATAGTTAAAATATTTCAGCTGTTTACAGTGAACAGGTACTTTAGATAGTTAGCTATCTAACATGGAATCAACGTTCATCAGTGTGTGTTATTTTAAAAGATTTGTTTTTATAATCTTTGAACAGAATGTAATACATATCTTAGTCTTTAACTACTTTTCCATAGCTTAAGGCATGTTCACACCAAAAATTATAACTGCAGTGATAAGATAATGTTTTAAAAATAATTCTAAAACTAAGAGAATAGCTAATGAACAATTGACAGCCAAACATGTATCGACATCAAAGATTGACATCTAAATCTGTTCACTTTTATAAGGGTCACACAAGATTAGAATAAACATATTGTCCATTGGTGTGGACACTAATATAATTATCGTTATAGTTATTGTTTTTGGTGTAAATGGGCCTTTACATGTTCCAGATCCAATCAAATCTCCATTAATAAAATCAAGTACTGGCCTACATTATTTTTCAGTCAAAACTCAATTTGAAGGACAGAGGAAGTGCTAAGGTGATGATGGAGAAAGTCAAGCACTGAGAAGCAGGAAGTGAGGTTATTGGCAAGGCAGGAAGGAAGTGATGTTATTAATCTGATGGTTAAGCAGCAGTATATTCTTGCTGTTCATACAATAAAAGTGAAAGGCAGCATACAGTTAAACATAAACAAAATAAGACTACATATAACACTTTATTCCAAGTTACCTGTAGCCTTACATCAACTGTTTGAGGAACAGACCATTATGTAAACTGAAAATCGTGCCCTTTGCCACAGCTCTCAAATCTCATTTGCATTTGCATATATACAGTGTTTAGGTTTGGTATTTAAACATGAGGTGAAGTCAGTGATGCCAGACTCCATTGGTGGTTGTGTTTGTAAACAATTTCCACAGAAAAAGTCACAGGCGGGCAATGTTTTTGGGTAAAATGTTTCTTTAATGACAACATATGCAAAGTGATCAACAGGTATAGTTTTTTTTATTCATGTGGTGGATGTTTTTTGGTAGAGTAAAAAGCGATTTGAGAGGGAATGGAGAGAAGCAGAGAAGGCTGCTCAGTATGCAGATAAGACTGATCAAGACCTCAATGCCACCAAAGCTGATGTGGAGAAGGTAAGTGTATA
Organism: Chromobotia macracanthus; assembly: GCA_036877525.1. Classification (NCBI taxonomy): domain Eukaryota; kingdom Metazoa; phylum Chordata; class Actinopteri; order Cypriniformes; family Botiidae; genus Chromobotia; species Chromobotia macracanthus. Next base: position 3,526,651 of record JAZGTH010000043.1, on the reverse strand, counting down.
CGTTTGTGACCTTCCCAGATATTGACACACCCTCACGCTAAACATCCTTAAAACAAGTAATCTCATTTTCCTCATACCCAAATGCATTGCTGTCGTTTCCTTGTTCCTGCTTGTACGCCAGTACCTGATTCCGCTAACCTGGTTGTTCTTTATCTGTGTCTGTATATATGTTACCATAGACTAAACAGCAGGCACATATGCGTGCGCACATAGCAGAGGAGTGCAAGAATGACTACGCTGCACAACTGCAGAAGTACAACAAAGAACAAAGCAATTTCTACTTCACGGACATGCCCCTTATTTTCAATGTAAGCAATGTAACCTGCCTCAGATGCCAGTGTGTTTCAATGCATCTGTTCCCCTTTGCTTACTGTCTGAAGTCTCCCATACAGTATGTTATAAGAACAACTGTGTGTGTGTGTGTGTGTATGCGCGTGTGTGCGCGATGCAGAAACTTCAGGACATGGATGAGCGTCGTATCAAAAAGCTGTCACAGGGCTACATCCTGTTTGCAGACACAGAGCGCCACGTCATGCCCATCATAGGGAAGTGTCTGGATGGAATGACCAGAGCCAGCACGAACATCAACGAAAGGAATGTGAGTAGTTGCTTGGAGAGAGCAAATGGCCCTTTGCAAGCCGACAAATGGAGTAAATGTTCTCTGTGTTATTCAGGACTCAATAGTTCTTATAGAGCAACATAAGTCAGGCTTTGAGAGACCAGGAGATCTGGAGTTTGAAGACTACAGTCAGGGCATCAACCGGGCCTCTTCAGACAGTAGTCTTGGCACTCCTAAAGGTCCCATGGAGCTGCTGGGCAAGAACAGGAACAAAACATTTCGGTTGTTCAACAAGAAGAGCAAGGTAGGCTTCACCACACCATGGTGGAAAAATTCCTGCTTCTGAAATTCCAGTATTACTTGTGGAGATGGAAAGTTCTCCTATTTACCCTGTTGGACTAACCAGGTCATTCCAGTCTAAATGATCTAGCTGGTCAACAACTAAGTAACCACCAGCTTGGGCATTATGTTCTTCCAGGCTTGTAGTGCACCAGACCAGTCACCTACAGCAACATTGACCAGCTAATGATCATATATGACCAGCTAGTAGCCATGTAAAACAAGCAACCATTAGAAGCTGGTTTTAGCTTGATTTTCCAGCAGGGTTGACCTCCTTACAGGACAGTACAGAATAATCACAGGCTGACTCATAACAGGAATTAGTGAGAAGATATGTGGGTAAGACATTGCCTCTCAGAGTCTTTGAAAGATGTGAGTAGAGAAGATCTGAGATTCTCTAAGACCCTGGTCACTGGCACCCTGTGTCTTCTCCACAGAGACATGCATGATCGTTAAATCCATGCTTATCCTTCCTGACCCTAACTCTCAGTCTCTCACATACCCCACACAGTTTTCCAGTGCACAGTTCTGCATGGCTATTTGGCTGTAAGTTCGGTTGAAAAAGCCCTCAGCTCTGTTTATCTTTGTTAAACGTGTGACCATTGCTCTTATTGGTAGCATTCTACTGCATCTGCGCTTTCAGGGCATGACATAGACCCTGCTCTATCTGCTGTGGGCTTAATGGACACACTCACACTACTGCTATTATATATTGTATAATATATCCTTCAGTCCCATTACAATGACACCTTTGTGCACTGTCTGCCATTAAGAAAAGATGCTTGGTTGCATTTGGTTAGCTTGTTATGGAGAAACATCCTCTTAAAATGAGGGATGGAGGCAAAGTACAGCGAAAACATTCTCTTCTCTCTAGTCATGTGATAATTCAGAGCTCCAGGTCACAGTCAGTGGATTGTGTCAGATGCCTGCTTAGGTCTAAAGGAAGAGTGGATTTTCTAGGAACACTTCACCTTCAAATTAATAACTTCTCTTCCTGTTGCCTCAATAACCTCACATTGTTTGGCCTTCAGCGCTTCTTCTGTCAGCCTGTCTGAGCTTGTTTGGTCTTCTCTTGTTTCATTGCTGTGTCCTAACCATTGTGTGGATCTATTCTTTTTCCTGTGAGCTGGCAAAAACAATGTCGTTTTAGAAAGCTTGCACCACAAATCTGCTTTGCTCCCCCTCTACCCATACCAGTTTAGATTAAACATTTTCTTTCGTTCTTAGATGCTTCATGTTTTGCTCAGTGTGAATGTTCCTTTTCCGGTTGAGACGGTCACAGTGCCGCAAAAGCTGAAATCAATTTGGGGGGAAATGCTTATTTTTAGTCCTAAGCTCAGTCAGTTATTTAAAACACAGAACCTTGCTGTTGGTCATTTTAATGTTCTGATCTTTAAGTTTGTATAGTACAGGCTGAAACATCTTTGCTATGTTCCAAAACCTTGTGAGCTGCCTATCTAGATGTCATTTCTGGTCATTATCTAGCATCACATGTATCCCTCATAGATATGGCAATCCCAGAATGCATTGCATATTTTTTTAAAGTATTTGTAAGTGCTATTTTATCTAATATTTTAGAGTGACAGATAAATAGCTTAGCATTTTTCTATTCTTAGCAATGATTCTATAGGAATTAACTGATTAGTCAGGTCTCGCGCACTAAGTGCTCTTTGTGTTTAAAATCAGTATCTTGTGACGTATCTTCTATTTCGGTTAAATTAAAAGTTATCTGCCTATGTAGACCGCTTATTTGGTTTTTAGAACAGCAAATATGTCACAGTAAATCTGCATGCTCAGATTTATTGAATTGTCTGTTCATGTTCAGTCATTTTGTTCATTTTGTTACTATGTAGTTAAGCAAAAGCTTAATTATGGTAAAAAGTGGCTTCATGAAAGTAGTTCTTATCACACACATTATTACTGGACAGTAATATTTATAACAACAGCTCTTATTTGGAGATGTTATCCATGCTTAAGATGCCTTTAAGTCCTCTGGGGCTGTTCCTACTTGAGTGTTCAGGAGTCATTATAATGAAGTGATTTTGTTCTGAATAAACTGGGTGTGTTGGCAGTTTTGTAATTATGTCTCTTTTTGGCTTCCTAGCAAAAAAACAGGCAGCTTTTTGACACTAATAAAGCAAAATGAAGTATGTTTTGATTATGGATGTGATTTGTCTCCTACATATGTAACAAAATGCATATAGACTGACTTGTACAATAAACATTTACAATAAAACATATAAAGGTTAGGGACCTACTGGAAATTCCGACACAGGTGACATTCATATACAATCATTAAGGGTTGGGTTTTGTTCATTTTTCATTTATTATTTAATTAATTAATAACTCCTGTTGTGGATACAATCTTCCCATAACATTGCACTTTAAAACACAGGCAGCTTTTGAAGCTGTATTCTCTGTGACAACAAGCTGTATTCACTCTGTTCTTGACTCTGGACCGCACGCTGCTGCAGCACTAACCAGACAGACCCCAGGGTTCCTGGCCAAAATGGCACCATAAACCATTAAGAAAAAAGACAATTTTTATTTCACTACAGTCATTTTCATGATTCATTGTTGCCATCACGCCCAAGTACTTGAGTACTCGTGCCCATCCCTACACTCATCTTGTAAATATGAGCATTCCGACGTGACTTAAAGGCAGCTTTATCCATTGTAAAGAGCCAAACCTAGAGTGTTTACTGATGGAGCCACTGTTTGCCTCTTCTGGCTGATTGCATTGCTGGTGTTTGGGGTTCTTTGTCTTGCTTCTGTTGGCTCTTGCATAGTCCATAGTTGGTCCTTTGTTGTCCTTGTTGTTCTGACATTGTCACCTTGTTGTTGCTTTGAGGTGTTTGATAGTGTCTTTCTTTTCCCTTATCATGTATGTTGTTTTTCCACCTCCACCCTTCTTCTTCCATCCTGTCTTGTTCTTCTTGTTCTGGGTTTTTGTCTGATGTCTGTCCCAGCTCCCCTCATCTGCGCTCAGTCCCTTCTCCACACCCCCCACACCCTCACCTGCTAACGGACCCCCCTCCCCCAAGTTTGGCCGGGACCCCCTGTCATACTGTTTGAAGGAAATCAATAAGACAGTCAAACCCCGAATCTCTTCCTTCCGGACCCTCAAGAAGACGGTGAGTGTGATAGGTCAGGGGTCAGGCAACCTGACAAAATTGTGTGGCAACACTGCTGCGTGGCTCTTTGAGGCATTCAGCAGTCACTGAATGAATGAGTGCTCACAATGAAGTAGAAATCACACCCCTTTCACTGCTCATCTAATGGTCACAAAAGCATCAGCTCTTCACAGTTCCGCCACTATTTCTGCAAATGGGCACTTCTTTAGGTGTATCTAAGGCTGGCGTCGCGACTAGCTGATTCAAAACAACTCTTAGTGGTAGGGGACATCACACCTACTGACTGCTGTTGCTGTAATCTAGCCATCCTCAGCCTGTGTATCCGTCACGCTAACCAATTAAGAATGTGACAGGGATGTCGGATTGAACAACTGGCTCTAACATGTCTCCCTGAATTCTTATCACTTATTGCCATGTTCCAGACTGGCAGCAAATCAATGTGGTGCTTGTCAAAATGAGAACCAGAGCACCACACAAACGTGAAATAATTGGCGTAGACTGAATCAGGGTGCAGTTCACTAAGTGACTTTGTACTGTGAAGGTGTGTTATGTGTACTTGTCCTTCTGGGACTCACAGTAGAAAATGTACATTATTTGAGCCTGGGGCGCTTGTCAGCTTTATTGAAAACAAGACTTAATAAAAAAAAACTTGAAAATAAAATTTTGCTTCGTCTGCTTCCTCAAATCATTATATGAATACAAAATATGCTTGGTTATACAATGAGCATACAATAGCCATAAATAACACATTGTTGCAATATTTTTTAGAGTAAAAAAATGTTTGGCTAGATAAGATCAGGAGAATGGCTGGTCAGGTCTTAAGCATGAAATTTGGAGTAAGGCGCTTACTGGTCACTGCAAGGCCAAAGTTGAATGGGACATAAACTTCTTTCTGGAAGTTTCTGGGGTTGTTAATGTGGATTAGCAGATACAAGCCAAGTGCACCAGAGCTTTGTACTTCAAGATCCATGGGACAATCGGTTAGTGACGCCAGCTTAAAAACACGCTTTTTCTCAGTTTGCTCTACAGACACCCCATGTAATCAATTATAAACTGATGTGGGCTGCTGTAACACTGTGCTGTGCTATTTTCAAATCACCTCCCCTTTGTGTATAAATGATGTCAAGTGAGCGTACATTTTCAATTAAAACCACAGCAAAATCTAGGTTCAATTACATTACACTGTCCATTATAGTTGTTAAACAAAAAACACTATGGGGTCTCATGGTCTCAGGTTCATGTCTGTCTCTGCTTGGCTTGTGGTATTGTAGGTGTGGCTAAGTGTGCTTATGTGTGTGAACCTCTATGAGTGACAGTTTCTCTCCACCAATCTCCTCAGTCCGTGGACACAGGGGGCTTTACCCATCTCCCCCCTGAGCAACGCAGGAAACGCTTGCAGCAAAAGATTGATGACATAAGCAAGGAGCTGCAGAAGGAAATGGATCAGAGGTGAGCCTCTTGGCAAGCTGTTTCTCTGGTGACCATCACCATGACAACCAGCCACAGCAGAAACCTCAGGGTTACCGGGTCTAAGTTTTGTTAATAAAGAACCTCTCCAAGGAACAAATGTTGCTGAGTGGCATAAGTAACCGTTTTTGTCTTTTGTTGGTGTCAGTCAATCTCTCTCTGTCTTAAATGTATTACATCTCTGTGCAGTGAAGCTCTGGGGAAGATGAAAGATGTTTATGAAAAGAACCCTCAGATGGGAGATCCTGCCAGTTTGGCCCCTCAGATCAATCAGACAGCACAAAACATTGAAAGACTGAGAGGAGAACTCAATAAATACGAGGTTTCTATTTGACACTTTCTCTGTAAGCCGTCCTATGCTTTATAAATCGAATAAATCTCAACACTTTTGTCTGCGTTGCAGTGCTGGCTCACAGAAGCAGGGGGCCGTGGAGGCTCCATACGATACTCCACTCACTCTCTGAATAATAACGGCACTCACAACCCCAGCAGGTCAGTTTTATATCAAACAAAATATGTCATGTTTACATGCAGTTCACATTCTGATTAAGGTCTGTGTTCTAAGAGATGCTTACATGCACTACAGCTGTGGGAACATTTTTGTATTCCTGTATGCTGATGTATGATGTATATGAACAAACTAAGAAAAGCATGTTGCGTTTTTTAAACATCCTCTAAATGCTTAAGAAAATTCTTGCTTGTGCCATTTATTTCAGTCATTTTACATAGTAACTTAATCAACTCACAACACAAGAGTTTGGATTATAAGGTGTCTGTCATGAGACTAGGCTTTCACCTGTCTCCCTGAATTCAGAGGGCCCAGGGCAGAATTACCCCAGTTTCATAGCATGGTTGCTGTATAAATAAGTACAGAGCATTTTAAGAGCATTTTGCCATCTTTATTTCAGTCCTGGAGCTCTCTCAGATGACACTGACTCCTCCCAGGCCATCTACACTGAGTTTGATGATGACTTCGAGGAAGAGGAGTTAACCGCACCTATTGGTCAATGCACAGCACTCTACAGTTTCCCAGGTATAATTACAATGCACTCACATCTCATTGAAAATATGGCACCCATCTTGTTTGCTCAGACACAAACCTCCCTCTGTCCGCAGGCTCCAGTGAGGGAACCATATCCATGCAGGAAGGGGAGGTGCTATTTGTAGTGGAGGAGGACAAGGGTGACGGGTGGACGCGGGTGCGCCGGAATAATGGGGACGAGGGCTACATCCCGACTACTTATGCCACCATAACACTTAATAAATGACATCGTCTTTTCATTAATTTCAGCAGATATGCGCTATACCAAACACCATAGCTTCAGATTATCACTCTTTACATCCCAACACAGCTTGCTGCTGCTTTGGAAAGTTCAGGTGGGAAATATTGCACAGTGCACTAATACACTCCTCCCCTAAAGATAAGTGAACTTCTCAGGGTGTGTATTATGCCAGTTATTGAGGTAGTGAAGGTTGGATTCATTTTTTATTATATAACCTGCATGAAAAGCAATCCAACAGGGTGCCATGTACCTAAGTAACTATGGCTCAGCAGACATCAGTTTTTGTGATGGCTGTGTTTTGATCCTGAGTGACTTGATAGCAGGCTATTAGTGGATCACAATCCACCCAACATGTCCTCCTCAAAGATCTTCCACCTGCAGCTGTGGCACATCCATTTGATGACTGAATTATGTAATTGGAACATATGATTGCAGTTCCATACTGGAGCAAATAGTCCTGTGCTATCTCTGCTGGCGGACCTCCAGAAAGCCCTCCCTTCCCTTTGTGTGGATAAGCATTTTAACCCAAAGTATTTGTGGCCAAAAATTACATTTTTCAGCAGCAAGTCTTGCATATTCTTTCCTATGTGTTGCAGTAATACTGGTGTGAATGTCACATCTGTGAGTTGATAGGACTTAACGTTTATGTTTATAGACAATACTGAGGAATGGCGTAAGTAGTTTTTTTTTTCATTTTTATGTAAGACTGTTACACAAGCACACAAGTTAAACAGACTCAGCAGTATAAAATTAAGACAATCAAAGCCTCCTGAGAATCTACAAAATGCAGCCACAGTTGTAGATTCAGAAAAAATATAGAAAAATAGTTTGTTGAAAGAATTATTTATTGCGTATACAAGTGTTTGTACATCACATTTTAATAAGAGATAACTGTGCACATTTTGCTATTTCAGAAAGATCATCAAAATGTAATCACAACTAAAAGCAACAGAAACTTCTTAGGCAACGAAAGAAACTAGATTTTTCATATATATAAAATAATATATTTTAGGCGACACAACACCACTATTATCAGCTTTATATTTTTGACAAATAAAGATTGTATAGTTAAAAACCAGTTTCTGAATTCTAGAGGGAAAGTCTGTGTGTTCTGTGTTTGTTTTTGATTGAGCCCAAGGCAGAATTGTTAATGTTTGGCTAAGTTAATGTGCCTTCAAATTTGTGTATATGCATCATACTCAAAATACAATATTTTATTGCCTTTATAAATGTCAAGCACATTTCTAACTTGATGTGTGTGTCTTATTTTTTCGTTTTCTTGGTGAAAGTTTCTGCTCAGCAATGGAAAGATATGTATTCCCTGTTCATCATAAGTGAGCAGGTTAAATAGTTACAGGTTTGACAGCAATTTTACATTTTTTTAATTCACGCTTAATTGCTTAATTAATTATTTCATAGCTCACAAGTGCCGCCTTCTGGTAAAAAGATTGAACAACCCATAGACGCTTATCTGTATTCGCTTGCCAAACGTAAATAGTCCATAGGCTGATTAATTATATTTCTTGGCCGAATAATGATTAATAATAAATGTATATAAAATGTAAATATTTATTGAACATTGGGGTCTTCTGTCATGTTTCCGCTGCAGCATCGTACCTAAAACAGCCTCGATTTCCTAATTGTAATCGTGGTAAACTGACGGCCTCTAGCGGCTGATTAATGTAATAAGGCAGACATGAACTATTCGTCCTACATGCGGCGGTATTGCGCAATAAATCTAAATGTCAACCTATTTTGCTTGTGCATTGCAAAAGATTTGAATAAAATAATGCTGTTGTCAGTATTTGCAAAACAGAACAGACAAAGATATTTCTGGAGGCAAAATAAAACGAACTACTTTGGAAATTACTGACAAACATTCAACATATTTTGATCATTCTGTAGTGCCTACAGCTGCCGGAGATTCTAACAAAAGCAATCGATTAAGATGTACAGATCAAAATACATCCAGTTGGCATCAGACACTAAATACATTGAGCCCTCTGAACCTTCAGTGGTTACAGGCTATTAGTATTCTCAAGAGCTCTGCATTGATTTCATAACCTGTGACTCCATCTTTCTCAAGCTGTTCTTTTTCTCCAGCTGTTTTGTTTCCTCATTTACGAAAACTGGGAAACGAGTCAGCACTATTTAAATGACGGAAACTCAAGTTTTACAAGAATGAGCATTTAAAAACCAAATTGTCTTTGCATGAATGAACGATTCGTGATTTTAAATTGCACGTGTCGAAATATCCAAATCGTCTTCATTGCAACCATTTGGTTTCAAATTCAATGTGAAGAGCATCAGTCGACAGGTCAGGGGTTGTTCTCTACACATTTGTTATAGATTTATTTATATATATCGATTTGCTTAATAGAAATTGTACTCAAACTGTGGCGTCTTGCGCCTGTTCAGCGTCAGTGCATGTCTAGAGGGCGCCAAATCTTGGTTGCAAATCTGCATCAAGCTAGACTAGAAGTTTTCAAACCTGTTCTAGAGCACCCCGAATCATTTTGTGCACATTCTGTATCACTCAGTTTAGTGAAAAACACTCAGTTCAGGTCTTGCAGTCTTTACTAATCTGCTGATGAGTAGAATCAGGTGTGATAGATGAGGGAGGCATTGAATTAGAGCAATTTATTTTAGATCTTAAAATATCACTTGTTGCACGATTAGTTTACTTAAAATTACCTATATCTATAGAGTCTTATTTTTTATATAATATGATCGCAAATTATATAATGAATCAAATTTATAACGATTACACGATTTCCAAAGCGCCTTACAATGCATTCAAGGTGTGCAGTTTATCTGAAAAGCAGAGATATAAAAAAATATATTTATAAAATATATTTCAATACACTACATATGATATTTGAAATGTCACTGGGTGTTCATTTCCTAGGTTCAGTAGTCAGTACACTGGGGCAAACCATTTCCCTGCCCCAATGTCAAAGTCATTTTAGTCATTTGCTCTCTAGAAATTGTAGAAATTCCCACAATGCATTGGTGTCAATGTTTAGTGCACATCAATGCATCCACTAAAATTTGCATTCACAATACTGATTCACTACAAGGAGACTTAACAGAAAATCAGAGTTCCAGATTTCCAGACAGGTGTCAAAGTTGGCACTGCAAAGATGTGTTCGAAGAACCAAATAGGAAGTTTAAGAGTCTTAATGGAATGCCCCACAGCAGGAATGCCCCAAAATTGATAACCTGTATAATTGTTTTCATAAATGATTTTGTCTGCAGAATTTTGGATAAGTTTTGTCTTTAGCTCAACATTTAAGATCTATTTCAGCAACAGTACCATTGAACACACTGTACTTCTATCACTCACAAATTTAAACCTATCAAAAATTAATTACGGCACTACTCTGACTAAGATCCATTGGGACATACTGTTCTATCAATCATATCACACATCATATCAATTTAATCTGGAAACCGCATATTCCCCTATGGTTTGCTGTTTACATTTATAAATGCCTTTTGTAGCACCTATCTATGCTTCCCATTTTAACCACTAGGATTCCATTGTGCCCCAGCTGTTCAGCTAAAAGGACAAATTGCTAAAGATATGCACCAATCCTGCTCTCTGCCCTGAACCAGTAAGTCTGAATACAACCATGGTTACTTCAATAAGATAATTGCCCACTCTTTGCAATTAACCTAATTATCTGGGCTGTTCCTTTTTTTGTCTTCTACATTGTGGCAGAACACATACTTAATTGGAAATTGTCTCCACTTTGTAATCTTGAAAAGGCAAATAATGGCTGGTCTGTTAAATAAAGCAGCTGTTGATGTTGTGCTGACATTTAAAAACATATTAAGTCTAAATAGGCTGGTAGACTACCACAGTAATTTCACATTCATCTGGAATGCTTTATGAACGTCTGTATAAACAAGCATATATACATTTATCTCCCTTACGAACAACAACATTAAATGTAATGTTGTGTAATTATTTAGTGCAATATATATTTAGCATACTGGAGCTATAACAATGTCAAAATGGACCAAAAACTTTGATGGCTCATCTGTGTTTACTGGCAGTTCTAAACCCGTCTATCCTGCAGTCTCTGGCATTCACATTCATCCGCTTTCCGCTTAATACTTTACTAATGGATTTGGAGGCCCCAGACATGCATCTGTCTTACGAGGAGCAGATGTCATATTGACTAACATTAATGTTAGTATTCAGTATTTGTGATTTCAAGAATATTTGATTATATGATTCATGATTTCATGTCATGTTTTATGTTGTAATGTTTTGAATGCATACAATTTTCCAGCTTGCCATTTATCATATTTACTTTTTTGATTTTGTTGTGCTGTGCTACAGTTTTGTCTCTTTTGTTTGCTCTTGGATGGTGTACCACCTCATTTGTATGCTTTGACATTGGTCTCTAAAACACGTTAAAGGTCAGTTTTACCATAACACTGCACTTACCTGCCTGAAACTGATAGGTCTGTGCTAAAGAAGGAGTTTCTAGGGAATGGCTCCTCACAAAGATAAGCTGCCACACCACTGGAACTATCATTCTTCCGGTGGTTAGCAAGACCAGCACTTTCTCACAGGAAATACATAAAACATCAGCTTCACCATTCTGGATTATACTGTACTCAGCAAACAATACATTCAAAAACGGATCTAATTTTCTCGTTCTTCAAGTCTCTGCACTTTATAGCACATATAATGATGAGTAATACGTTACAGTGTGACAATACATGTAAATTTTGAAGAGATATTATTTACACTGCAGAATAAATAGGGCCCCAAGGTTTGTTTTTATTGGATGTGGCTCACGCAGCAGGAATTACTTGTACTGAAATGGAATCACAGTCAGATGTGTTACAGGGAATACCTGTGTTATGTTAATGGATTGATTAATGATGTTTTTGGTTTATAATGTTGATATGTCTGGGGGTTTCATTTGTAATTCGAGTGAGTGAGTGAGTGAGTACAATCTATAACCAACTAATGATTTTAACTTCAACAAAACATGGCACATAAGCCTTCAAAATATTGATTCAACATGACAGGTACTAAGGAGGAAAAATATGGCCATGATGGAGGCCGTTCTCAAGGGAAAATTATGAATTGTTTTGCCATTTATACATTTTTTTGTCATTTCTCTGTCATCATTTATGACTTACTGAATGTGTGTGCCATGTACAGGTATGTTTATTTTCTATATGCAAAGTCACACAGTGAGCTTTTTTTTTGAGCTTTTTGTCTCTTTGTGTGTGTTTTTGCACAGTAACTATATATATATATATATATATATATATATATATATATATATATATATATATATATATAGAGAGTGGTTTACAGCATATCAAAGGACCAATTTCCGCTTTGTGTTCATACCACAGCAAATGAATATTTTCAGGGATGGAATTGCTCATCTGAACATCTGAGAGAGCTCTTGAATGTTCTTTTCACAGAACATTAGTCTCCTACCTACCGTACTTCACAAACATTATCTTTCAGTAGCTACTGCAGTTTACCCAAAACAGCTATTGTAAATATCTTGAGGATGTGAGATGTACCAGGATTTGCACCCTACATCCTGTTTATTAAAAGAGATGATCATTATAGGAAATCTTTTGCTGTTGTGGTGTGTGTGGGGATGGGTAAATCTGAATGAATAAATCAATTAATCTACAGTACCGTGAAACAGTATTTGTCCCATCTTTCTGATTTCTTTTTTATTACATAATTCTCTTGCTGAATGGATTCATATCATAAAATAAAATACCATATTAGACAAGAGAACTACGTGAAGACACAAAACAGTTTAAATCATTTTTAAATGGTTTTTAATAAGAAAATAAATTCACCAATTACAGTTATACTACTGTGAAAAGTAACTGTCATCTATCCATCTATCCATTAAATATTATTTAGCATAATGGACTATATTGAATCATTTGATTAGGGACAACAAAACATTTTTCTTTTTAATACATTTTTAATTGCATTTAAGTTGGCTTGAAAATGTATGTATTACAGTGCTTTTAGATGAAATATAATTTATTGTATGATGTAAAATCAGTCATTTTGTGATACGACTAAATGAATGTCTAACCTTTAGCTGTGAGTACATCTGCCTCCTCACTGCCACTGTTGGTGGCATATAACCCATCTTTTCATTACGGAGTGTTACAATAACACAAGCAATTAATTCACTGCCTTGCCATGCTTATTAAAGTTTAAAAACTAGTTTCATCATGTGGTCTCGGTTTGAAGAAAGCTGAGCAGAGATAAAAGATGTTCTGTGAGCTGAACCAGGCTCGGTACAACACAGTCGGCCTTTGAGCACATCAGCTCCTCTACATCCCATCTCAGAGTCATGACAGCCAGTAAATGATGAACCACCCACACACTGTTTTCAACCTGAGTGTGTTTTCATGTAAGGTGACCAGACCTCTCAATCAAGACATTCCAGCCATGCTTTGCGATGGGGACCCAATTTCAGACTGGATTTTTTGCAAAGTTGAGTTATGCTTGCAAATACATAACTCACAGCCGTGATACTTAGGTGTTGAGGGTTATATAGGATGTTGTGGTTACCATGGTGTTCTGGGTGGTTAGTAGGACATTTCTAGGTGGTTGCTTATTTGCCAAAGTCAAAACATAAGAATTACATAGTTTAAGATTTATATAGTTTCTTTATACAGTCATAGAATCTCAGTGGACGCCTCTTTTTGATGTTAATTTCCTCAAACTAGCGTTGTGTTAACTGTGTCATTCAAGCCATGCAGATCTACTTTAGCTCTCTGAATGAGCATGAGGCAGAGAGATGAAGGGAAAGAAAATCAGTACAAGAGGAAGGAGGTGGGTGCTGTTTGCCGTTTATCTTTTATTTTCGTCTGTGCGCCTGCAGAGGTGAATGGGCATCTTTAAATAGGTCTGATTAATTAAAGTGTTTAATTGCTAACGGTGCTGGTCTCTTGCTGTCAGTCAGCAGGATGGGTGGGGTGCTTGGGATGTGTACACAGTTTAATTCGACAGGGACAACTGTATACTTCGCCATTTTCTCTGTTGACAAGGCGACACATTGTCGGGCCACCAGTATGAATACGAAAACACACACACACTCAAAGGCATTTTGTCGCCATGGCAGCCCAGAGCAGCTCTGTGATAATGGCTTTGCTTCTTCATTAACCTTGTGATATCACTCCTTCATTAAATGCAATGCACTGGATTTGCATTAAAGCCAGGTGCAAACTCCGCCGTCTGCTTCCTCGTCATCCTCTTTCAGACTGATTGCATCAGAGTTTGCTTCTGGTGTTTTCTTGGAGCTACTGATTGTTGTCTCTACAGCTTCAGAAGCTCCAGAAGCTCCAGGATGCATTTCTTTGCATTGTCTTGCAACACTACAGTAACATAAGAGAACTAAGTTTTCACTCAGTGACAGTCAGAAATGTAAGCAATTACATTTTCTAAATTGGAGTCTGCGGAGGTCAGGATCAGTAAACAGATTCTTTAGACATTAAAAAAATGTTTTTAAAGGCAAAACAAACAAATGAAGGGAAAGTTAATATAAATATGCTCAAAATGCCGGGTAGTAAAACTCACAGCTTTACAACATAGAGGAAAAATTTGGTAAAATTATTGTGAAATTTTGGATGTGACATTTTTGTGTAAAAATTACAATAATTTTACTAATAATTGTATTTAAATTACAAGCATACTTAAATTAATAATCTTTCATTAATAATAAATACATTTAATATAACATATAATTCACAACACTGTTTTCAATCTCTATATATACAAAACAAAGCCCCACAAATATTAAAATAGCGCATACAGTACAACCTGGAACACAGTACAACCGTACAGTACAACCTGCTGTAAATATCAGCATTGCTAAAACACATGCTACTCATTCTTAAAACCTGAATTACAGTACAGCTCTGATGAATGAGAAGACCAAAATGAGGAATGAGAGGTGAATTAAGCCACATTGTCACAAGTTGTCATTTTGGTCAACTTGTGGTCATTTTCCAGTAACATCTGGTCTGTTGTAGAATAAATGTTGGAAATACAAATGAATAAAACCAATACTCTCAGGTCCCATTAGCCACAGGCAGAACAGCATCCTCTTGTCTTTTGGTTTCATAGTTCTTTTCTGGGTTAGCATCTGGCAGGTTTGGAAAACTGTGACATTGCCTGGCCTTTCTGGGCCTCTCTGGGCTGCTTGAGTATGCAGAGGGAAGCCAGTGCTGATTGATGAGTCAGCTGAGGGAGTGGAAATCTATCCCCAGGCTGCAGTCTTGGCCTAGTGATGGATGGCCCCTCTGAGCTGTATGCTGGCCAATGGGTCATGGGCCACTCTGAACCCAAAAGGGCTGGTGTATTTTGGGGTAGAAACATGTTCATGCTCCGTAGAACATAATCTGTGCTTTCTTGCTTCGTGCAGTGGTTTGGTGTTTGTTGATGTTGCTGTTACAATAATAGAGGAAATGCTCTCAGTATAACATATCGACCCTGCCTTGGTTGAGATACATTAATAAGCACAGCAGCGTATGACTCCTCTTGTTAGATTAGTCACTATGTAGTGTGGGTGTGCTTGTAATGCCCCAGATAGAGACTCTTTAGAGTGTAAGACTTCAGTATGCAGCTGATGTTAAACAGGGGAGGAGACAGCTGCAAGACCTCTCTTTATTATTCACATGTCATTTATTAATTATTAAAAAATGAATAGTTCTGGTCCTTAATGCTGATTAGTTGATAGCCAAGCTTTATTCATACTAAATCACTGAACTACAGTCTGTGTGTCACAGAGCAGCACCCATTGCTGATCATTATTTTTGTTGCCTAGCAACATGTGCTCACTGTTTACATGTCAGGGACTATCTTCGGATGGAAAGATGACATTTAATGAATTTACTTGATTATATGGCAACTGTTTATATAAAAGCAAATAGCACTTGAGGCACTGCCTCAAAGTGAGTATAGTCTTGCTGAAGGGCCTTTCTGCTATACTAACAATAAAAAACTGCCCTTAGTACTTTATCAGCTTATAACCCATTAATGCAATATTGGACATTTGATAAAATAAATTTCTCAGGAATTTGATTTATTTTTTTATTATATAAAAATCAGAGATTGAAAGAGAATTTTTGTAGTCATGCTGAGAGATGTGTGAACATTGTAGATATGAGGGAAATAGTATTATACAAAAGTTGGTGTAAAATGTACCACATTTAATTTTACAATTAATTGGTGTATAATTCATTTTAGCAATCCATGGCTAGGTTGAATTACAATGGCATTCTTGTGTCATAGGTTACCTTCTGCATGGCAAAGCTGATTAGATAGATAGATAGATTGTTTTTTTAAGTCTGGCAGAAGGTTCATGTAGTGGCTCCTGTTTTATATTCTGTTTGTCAGTTTGTGTTTGATCGCCCCTTCTATCATTCGGTTTCTCTCTTTCAGCCTGTGGTCCAGTAATACATGATTCTCTTTTCATTTGTCTGGTTTGTTTGTTTTCTGCACTTCATGTTGTCAACAAAACCAGCACAATCTAAATCAATGAAACTTAGTGTCAGCTCTGTTCCTAGTTGCTGCTTCTTCAGCTTTAACTGAAAAATCCTGCTAAAACATATTAAGATGAACGTGTCTTACTCTGTCAAAGTCTACGGTAGCTTACTCGACTGCCGTGAATACACCAAAAATCAATCTCTTATATGTCAGCTACTCTGTACTGACAGCATTGGAGTTTCACTGCTGAACACTTTCCAAATCCGCAGCCTAATTAGTACCTACTGGTCCTTTCATAACTATAATAGATAGATCCGTACTGACCTACTGCACTATTTATAAAGCTCAAACAGTCTGTCCTGGTGCCCTCATGCACAGTAGGTGGATATGCTAATATGAGTTTGAAAGAAGTCAGTGTGGCTTTGCCAAAAGCGGCTATTGAGAAAAAGCTAACCTTGCTGTTGGGTGCAGTTTTGACTTTGTCTATTTGATTTGAACCTGAATATGAATGAATCTGATTATGAATAGCTTAAGTTTACAAAGAGGTTTTTTATTGTTTTAGCTTCTCTGGTTGGTTTGCCACCTTGAAACTAAGCATTAAATGTTGGAGAAGCTACTTTGAAACTATAGCTTCTTGGGGTACAAGCTACTTCTAAGCAGCTAAACTAAAGTCAAGCCCCCTCTTAGACAAGTAATACACTACACAACAAACGAACAAATATTAGCTTACTATGTTAAAGGGGAACTATCAGACAATATAATTTATTTTTGCCATCAGAGCAGTATTGTCATCGTATTGACAAGGTTCTCAGTTAGAGTGACAGCATTAAAAATAATTCTAACAAAACCAGAGAACACTAACATACCATCCCAATTAAAGAAATGTTGGGATGCAGTGTAAAATGTAAATGCAATGATATGCAAACCTCATATACCCATATTTTATACTCATGTTACTGACCTGTTGCCAGTTAGCCTAATTAGTTGCAAAACGCTCCTCCAGCTGTTTCTTATCAGTACCAGTTACTTTTTCAGCCTTTTGTTGCCCCGTCCCAATTTTTTTAAGAGGTATTACGGCCATCGAATTCAAAATGAGCTAATATTTTACATGAATGAAATGGTAAAATGTCTTGCTTTCAGCATTTGATTTGTTGTCTGTGTTGTATTGTGAATAAAAGATGGGTATATGAGATTTGTAGATCATTGCATTCTGTTTTTATTTATGTTTTACACAGTGTCCCAACTTTTCTTCAATTGGGGTTGTTTATTGTGTTGAATAAACAAGTAAAATGGTAATCGGGGCTCAAATTAAAACCAATTTACTAAAAAGAATGAGTTCACCATGATATTTGAGAGAGACAAAAGAGATAATATAGTTATCTATATTATCTCTTTTTTGAATTTTTGTCACACCACACTGTTAGTCATTGGCTGATATAGTTAAGCTGTTGTTACAGACACTTAGAGAACATTTCAGATTGTCTTGTTTTCATACTCAAGAACATTCAAGAAGTCAAGAGCATTTGTGTTGTCAAAAGCATTGAGTAAATGTTTCAGTGGAAATGTCAGCACCTGGTGGAGAGGCTCGTGATAGAGGCCAAACCTAGAATCATCAGCTCTGGCAGTCTGATATCATGACCTGAGACAGAAGGGGCTGAAGGGACTTGTTATATCTCATCTGCTCATCCTGGTTTCAGATCATGTCAATCTTGTCCTCCACTGCGCACTCTTCTTTTGGCTTGGCTGCAGTTACCCATCAGCCCTTGCAGCAACAGCTGGCTCTCCAATTCCAGCATCAAACATATGTCTCCAGCCCAGTGCTAATTTCATCAGTTGTTAACATATTTCTGTTGTTTTACTAATGAGAGTGTATTGTTGAAGTAGATCCTTGTATCACAAAGAGTTCCAGGAAACATCAACAGTAGATTTATAATACGCACACTTGCAAACTAATGCCCTCATGATTGGATGACTTGAATAGAATGAGTGTGTTTCAATATAAGTGGTTTTGGTAAGAAAGTGTTTGTTAGGAGTATAAATGTGACTGAATGCATTTAGTTTGGGATTTGTATTCTCTGTATAGCTATACTGTATTAGTGTGGTTTGTCTGGGAAAAACCCTGGAGTTACATCATTTATCACCTTTACTTATCTTCTCTCTCTGGTTTTTCCTGCTTTTCTCACTCTCTCAGCCTCCCTTCTGGAACGCTGGGGCTCACTGCAGTGCACCAGTGACATTTAGACTGCACGAGAAGATATTTCATCTTATGCTGAAGGCCCTAGAGCTTCCTTCTCTGGTGGCAACAAGTCCAAAATGAATGCAGTGAACCAGATGACATCAGATGATTTTGTGTGACAGTATGGATGAATCACAATCACACTGTAAAGAACATTTTAAACGCAGATTATAAAATGATATATTAAAGAATCTTGCCTGTTTTAAGACCTATAAGATTTTTTGTGTATGTGGTATTATTTTCAGGGCAATTAAGAACACCCCCATTCTTATTACAGTAATGCATCTGTTTACTGTAGTGCGAAAAAGTTATGATCTATTATTTAAATTATTAAGTGTTTATAGATAATAGTAGCATTTGTTGTACTATTATGCTGGTTTAATCAGCATATTTTATTATAGTATGTTTTTTGCTCAAAATTACAGTAATGGGAATCTAATGAGAATCACCATTAGGTGATTAAAATATTTTTTTCCTTTAATGCCTGCAGGTGAGCTGACTCACAGTTGGGTCTTACAACGCTGACCAAACAAAACCCTCTAGTGAAGAAATCAAATAGCAGACTTCATTTTAGCCTGTCTGGGCATTTATGACTGCAGGCTCTCATCCATCTCAGGAGAAATTGTCTCTCATCCAGCATAGACTTGATCTTGCCATCTGTTCAGAGCTCTTAAATTGGTCCACTGTAGATCATGTGACCTCGGCTTTGCCTGTTGTCAGAGTTCTGTAATTTTAAAATCGTATATTGCTGACCGATACCCCCCACATCTTTTTGTTATATTAAAATGCCTCAATTCTTTGTAGAAAGTTCCATCACAACAGTGTGACTATCTGTGTCCACATGACTATGTGAATTGGAAAATGAATGTGCAAGTTGTCAAGTGTCACACACAGCTTGTGCATCTTCAATAATCACAGACTGTTGGTCCTGTTTGCTGCAGTAAACATATCCCTCTCTGCCAAAGCAAAAGCAATGAGAGCAGACGCAGCCAAAACAAGAGCAGGGGGTGGTATCAATCTTTTAGATTATGCACAGTCCTAGAACAATTTAGCAACTTTTCAAAATATGTTTCTATTATTACCAGTCAAGTCTTTTTGCTGCAGCTTTATGAAGGTTGCAGAAATGAGGAACTTGCCATGTACAGATGTAGCTGCTTGCTATGCAGCCAAACAAAAGTGAGGGCATGCAGCACACTTCATACACTGTAGTCTCAGGTGGGAACCCAGCTTACACACACCTGCGAGTGTCGTGTGCCCTTTTGCGATTTGAAGAAGGTGGATAGACTGCTTATGATTTGTGCATGTGCTGAGATGGAGAGCTGCCCAGATCTTGTCTGCTGCAGGGAAAAGAACTGTAGATAAAGTACTTGTCTTGTTCACACAGACAGGGACATTTACATTTTCATAGCATCTTAATGAAGAGAATGCTGTTGCATGAAGGTTGGCATGTTGGTTTCAGAAGGTTTTAAACAAATCTGCTCTGTTGAAGTTTGGTTAACATGTATAGGCAGTTCCTAACTATGTGTTGTCCAACATCCTGAAGTCTGCTTGGAACATTCTGTCTGCTCTACAGTTTAACTGCATGCTCTCGCCAACACTGGCAGGATTCCATGGAGATCTTAGAACAGGATCCTTAAATAGAAATTAGATTTGAGTTAGTTATGGAAATTTCTGCATTCCACTAGTCATACTTTTCTATTCAGAATCCTGTAGTTATTCAGGCATTACTAATATAGGGATCACATTTACACCCAATACACAGAACCTTAGTACTCTTGGTACTCAACTGTTGAGTAGTTGCTTAATAATTGTTTTGCAGTCTTATTTTTCCCCCAGAAATACTTTCTCCTCAGAAATACTATTTTTATTTGAGAATACTTGGCTTATTTTGGGTAACCATGCTTTTGCCAGTCAGCAGTCTTATCATCCAATAAGATTTTAGGTTAAGGCTTCAACTAAATTCTTACCATTATTTACCTTCTGACTTTAGGGTAGTTAATCATTAGGCATATGAATAACACAGAGATCTAAATCATGCCATGTCACACAAAATGTCACACAGTTATCAGTAGTCATTACAATTAATTAGCTTACTTGTGTAGGTTATATTTTGTCAAGGGAGAAAATGAAGAGGAGATAACAGTTTGATAACTGAACATTCACTCAGGTTTAGAGTGTTACAGATGTGGCTTTTGCAAATAAAGGAAATTAGTAGTTGGCCCTGGAACAAGCAAAGGTTGATTAATACTGCAACAGAACTAAAAGGTTCACTTCACATTGTCCTGGCTGACGTTTCAGCATGTATTCCACCCATTACTCACACTCTTTCCAAACTGAAACAGGAGGTCTGAGTCAGCTATGCCCTTATTAAACAGCCGATGCAAAATGGCTCTATTATTATGTCACCAGTGGACTCCCCCCTCAGCTCCTGAAATTGGAAATTAGTAGCAGGATTATGTATCTCTGCCTGTGCTGGAGTGCTGCATACAGAGGAACCTGCTGTAATATTGTCTAGCTTTTTAAAAATTGTGCCAAATATCCATAAAATACATGTTGTTTTCTGTATTTTATTCTGAAACATATTATTTGTCCTTAAATATTATTGTATTTAAGGACAGTTCGTAATGAGTGCTATTGACACAGGTTTAAACAAATGCATGACTCCCATGGCTCTCTGGCGGCAAACTGAACTATGTTTCTTGAAATTGGCATAGTTTTTTGCTGGATGCTTTGGCCTTCAGCTTGCGAGGTTAAGGGAGGCGCACGGCTCTATGGAGTTTCCCTGCATGCTCTGTTATGTCTAAATATGCATAAATATTCATCATTTTAGGATTTGCATCAACAGCTGAACACTTTCATCTCTGCTTAGAGTTTCAAAAAAAAAGTTTGTGGGGGTATTTTTTTATTTCTTATTTTTTTTCCTTTGCTGTTGTTGTTGTTAGTAGGGGAGCGAGGATCAGCCGCTGCGCTTGACTGCCTGAAAAGCGATTAGCAGTGGAAGCCGGATCAGTGTGAACTCATCATTAGCTACACTGCGTAGGTGATGTTTTTTGCCTCATTACAGACCTGGGATCAGCAATGACCCCTTCCATCACATGCTAAACCCAGGGGAAGCTGGACATGAGACACACAAAGCTCGGACTCATCTTCATGCCCTAATGGTTTTATGTCTGTTCCACAAAATAATCGCTTCAGGCTTGTTTGGCGCTTTCCTAGGTGGTAGAAGGTCACCTCTGACACATTTCAGTGATCACAGCGGCCTTACGCTCTTGTTGTTTTGGCTTGTTTTAATGCTGTTTTGTCCTTTACTGTTTGAGTTTTTTCAGTAGCTTGTTTACAAACGCTTCTCACAGGTCATGTGACAGAAACAGACACACATTGTATGTATGTACGCTGTGCACGGCTGTATTATAACATTACAGCGATTTTAATGAAAAGCTTGCTTGCTCCATGGTCTTCCTGGAGAGTTCAATTTTCTGTTATTGCAGAGAAATTAAACAGGGCTGTCAGTTGCCTTTCTAGTGAGGTCCATAT
Organism: Chromobotia macracanthus; assembly: GCA_036877525.1. Lineage (NCBI taxonomy): Eukaryota > Metazoa > Chordata > Actinopteri > Cypriniformes > Botiidae > Chromobotia > Chromobotia macracanthus. The sequence continues at coordinate 3,504,591 of JAZGTH010000043.1, read as the reverse complement.
TGAGTGGAGGGGCACAAGATGCATGCTGGGGCACACAGACATGCTCTCAAACACACAATTCTCATACAGCCCCAGATAAACATTGATCCAAATGATCACACATGCACTAATTGATCAGAGCTTTTCACACATACACAGGACAGACCTCTGCATCATTCTTGAACATTGGGTTCTAGCTACCTTTTGAAGGCAAAAAAAGCATTTTTGTTTTGGTTGTCAGTAAAATATCTGCAAATTCTAAAAACAACATAATTTACTTGATAGACAAAGTTGTACAAGATATTTTACTTGTTTACAGACAATAAGGCTTATTTTTCTTTAAGGCTTAATTGTTTTTTAAGTATAAATCTAACATGAGGACAGCAAAACAATCTGCTAACAGAGCAAGAAAAGTAATCTCAATTTAAGATATGGTCTCTAGAAACAAGTCTTATTATCACGCAACTTTAATTGATCTTGTTTTAAAGATCTTGTTTTTTACTGGAAAATGAGACAAAAATACTGATCCAGTATAAGATTTCTTTGCAGTGTAATAGCTGCATATGTTTTCTTTCCTTTCCCAGTAGCTGATAATGCATTTCAAATATTTTATACGAGCAGAAAAACCTTTCCCAGATTCAGCCTTCAGTTCCTCTGGGGATACAGTAGTTTTGATCACATCAAAGCGGCACTGGCTTTCCCCTCACGTTTGGTAAAGATGTGCTAAATGCATAATGTAGACTGTGTGTTTAAACTCATTCATGGTTCACTGCCTTTTTGAATTCTCCTGTTTGTGGATGATGTTTATTCACTCTTTTCATGTTGCGTATTTTTACCTGTGATGTCTGTGTTATCTCTACTGTTGAGGGAGTGTTGATGGTGCCAGTGGCTGAAGTGGGTAGTGTTTTTGATGATCCCATAATGTATGATTTGTTCTTGAAAGTCACCGTGAAGTCACCATGAAATCAGAATGTACTATTCTTATTTTTATATAATATTGCAGTGTTTATTCTAAATGATTTATTGGTTGCTCATCATTACTTTTTTAAATTAATGTTCCCTTGTAATCTTTAAGAAAAATATGAAACTTCCCCTCCTTGTATGTCTCTCTACGAGGGCGGGACTATGTTGACTGTGCAATGGTCAGGCAGTCTCCAAGACAAGTTCAAAGATCCAATCAATTCCCAAAGAAAAAAACAACTTCTGTTTTATGGCAACTTGCATGTCATATTTCAGAGAGGGTGTCGCATACACCTGGGCATTTGTTAGTCTTATACAGTGCCACTGTGCCTAGACAGTTATCTAGAATAGGGGACACACTTGTGCATGTGCACTGTAGGACATAGGTGTGTTAAGAAAGTCACGCTCTGTATGGGACACCTTCGCGGCCTCTGATTTGCATGGAATAAAGCAACATTCTGTTGACTTTCTCTTATGTTCCACTAAAAAAGTAAAATTATATACAGGTTTTGAATGACATGAAGGTGAGTAAATTGTGATAGAATTTCCAGTTTCTGTACGAACTTCTAAAGAAGGTGAAAGTCTTATTTTTCTATTTGCTTTTTGAAAATAGTAACAGAAAAGATGGTTCACTGCTTTTATTCCTCAGGAGCAAAAGAGCCTGAGGATTCCAAACCCCACAATCCAACACCAGATTCTGAAACACCCATTTCAAAACAGATTTTTTATATTGGTCTTTGTCAATCTGATTTCATTACTTTTGCAAACAACCATAACACAGATAAATACACAAACAGATCTTTAAATTACAGTAAATGACGTGTTACTAACCACTGTGGTAGAGTAATACACACATCATCCATCTGTCAGCTCTAGCATTTATATTCAGATTATATTTAATCATTTCAATCATTTCTTCATGTCTGTTTTGCCAGCACAGCATTTTACTCCAAGCACTCTATTCTCCTCCTCCACTATCTCTTTATCCATCTCATTCACTGCCTACACACACACACACACACACACACACACACACACACAGTATGATTGAAATTTGCTATTCAGTCTGCTCTTGTGCCCTTGGGACTGAGAGAGGACAGACTAGTGCAGAACGGTCAGGAAATTACTAATAATTTTATGAAAATGTCTCTTCATTTTTGTCTCTCCTCTATATTAAACTTTAAGTTCTGGATGAAGGAATAAAGCTGGTTTTGGCAGGTGTGATAGCAGCTCTTCAAGGTAGCTGAATTTGCACAATTTTTCCAGGGATGTGAAACAGAAAACTGACATTTCAATGAATGTTCCCTGCAGAAAAAGATGGATTCCTATAAGAAAAAAAATCAGAAATGAGAGCTCTTTAATATCTCAGTTGTTTCTCTGAATAAGACTAGATTCTCACGGAGTATAACTAATATTAGCCGGGCTGGAAAAAGCAAATTACATCAGTATAAGATGACGCAATGTAAGCATATCTTCCATTTATAACAGTCAGAGAATAAGGGAGATACTGCACTCTGTCATTTACAAATAAATAAATGCAATAAATAAATGAAACACAGGTATTACATTTAAGTAATGTCTAGGGTTTAATGATGGTTTCAACATATGAGTGCTCAGATGTGTAGCTGCAATGATGGAGAGCCACTAATGTGTTTCATATTTGGGGCATTTTCACAGGATTACACCCTCTCTTTGTTCCATTTACATACATTTACATTTAGGCATTTAGCAGATTCTTTAATCCAGAGTGACTTACAGTGCCATCAAGCTATACATTTTATCAGTACAGGCCTTCTGGAAATCAAACTCATGAGCTTGCTGTTGCAAGCACCATGCTCTGTCAGTTGAGCTGCAGGAACCCTCTCAATTGTGATCTGGTGCATAACTTTTTCTGAGCAGCTCTCTGTGCTTTACTTCACCCCCTGCTGCTATCTGTCTGCACCATAGAAATAGGATAAGCGTTCTGCTCAGGAAAAAGTCTTCACCTGCTAGAAGCCAAAAATAGCAGAAGGGCTATAATAGCATTGTAGAGTGTAGGTCAAGTTCATCAAATTACAAAATAAAATGTGCCACTGCACCTAGTAAAACATCCAATAACACGCCTTTCCTATTATGTTTGTTTAATGCTGTGTTGGGATTTCATTTCAGAGCTTGATCACTCATTAGTAATGTTTTTACTATTACCCAACAAGTTACCATGATAATTATTGGTATTTAATTAACTAATTAACTCATCTAAATTCAAGATGCTTCACTTTTAGTTTAGATTTTTCTATTCTGTAGCAAAGTAGGAATGTCTGAACATTTATTTTTTAATGTTTGGTATGTTGAAAATATACAAAACATCTGCTGATTTAAGAAGTGCAACATGTGATACAGTGACAAATGTGGACCCCCTTCAAAATTCCAAATTTTATACAAAATTACAGAGATGTGGCATTGAGACTCCTACCCAGGCGTGATCATCAGTAAGGTTGTAGTGTTGTTGATTTTTCCCACGTCTTCAAGCACCAGGACCTCTTACCCATCCTAAAAAATTAGATGCCAAGTTACTGTGGTTCCTTTCCCCAGAAGACATTCTGTTTATATAGTGTCTGGTAGGTGTGGGCAGGCTGTCCCTCAGCATACCCCAGCTTGCCCGCAGGTCTGACCTGAGAAGGAAGGCCATAAACGAGGCTGTAACAGAGGGAGCAGGAAAACAGGCATCGGGAGGAAATGCCTCTCAGTGGGTGAGTATCCACTGTGCGTGTGGTGTGATGTGAATTATAACACTGTTCTCGAAAGCTGGCTTTTAGTATCTGCAAACTTCCTGCAAATCTCTTTCTTTGCAGACAAAGTACTCCAGACTGCAGGCAGAAATGAGTTTTATATTAAAGTTTTGTCACATTCCACAGATTACATTCCTTTTTAAATTACAGTAATGCAGTTGCGTCTGTGTGTGCTAGCTGTCTTGCACAGCGGTGCCCAAATATTCTGCTCCGATTTATTACGTAGCGCCTGTGAATTGGCCTTTTCCTTTACACTGTAGAAATTAGTTTTATATTAGGGTTGTGTCACATTCCACAGATTACATACCTTTTTAAATTACAGTAATGTGGGCCTGCTAGCAGTGCTAAACTGTCTAGTTGGATTTGTTATGTAGGGGCCATGAATGTGCCATTTTCTTTACACTGTATTAGCGTGGAAGCAATCAGCTTGACTGATGAACTGATGCCTGTTAAGAAGATGAATCATTTGACTGATCTTATTACATTATTTCTACAACAGTATAGGTCTCTTCTCTTTACCTGTTTTAGTCCAATCTCGACCCTAAAGATCATGCTACACAACTCAAGTGTGATATGTCTGCTTCAAAATATCCATCTTTGAATGAAACCATTACTGTAAATATGTTCTGTGCTGCACATAAAATGATACAGCATTTATAAATTACCTCTGATTGGTCAGTGTCAGACAGCAGTTGCCATTAGAGTTTGTTTCACTATTAGATATCATAAATAATACAATTTGTTTGGTTAATTGTTTGAATAGTTAAGTTGTTAAGAGAGAACCACTACCATGTGTTTGTTACCATCACACTTGCATCTTAAACTTGCATCTTATTTTCCAGACCCCTTTTGTTGTTTTCAGTGCTGTGCTCTAAATCTCATTATAACCCATCTGCTTTATTACCATCTGTTTGGATGTCCAAATGAATGGATCTCTGTCCTCCATCTAGATACTCGATTTTCTGGCAAAATGGGTTTGTAGCCCTCTGCTGTTGCTGGACTGAGTAATTATTGCAGCTTCCTGCAGCATGGTTTACTGGACACACATCACATATGATGGGGCACCTCTTAGCTGTTCAGTCAATGTGATGGAAAAGTTTTGTAAGTAATGCAAAGGCACAAACAGAAAGCAAACATTGCTGGGAGCCTCAGCTTTTGCCAACATGATTGAGAACTTAATTTGGCCTGTAACAGCTACTTGTCAGTAAGCTGCTTCACGCTTCTTGGCTGGGGCTGTGCACGCTAGCGTTTGTACACATTTTTAAGATGGACACAGAGCTCTTTGAAATAGCAAATTACTTTGAAAAGCTCAAATAGCACTTCAATTAGAAGTAGATTGCGAGGTAGTCCCACTGGGTAATTGGGGGCCATCTATTTACATGAGTCAGCAATTTGCAAGAAATGATTTGCTGCTATTCCTTGCGGCTAACACAGGTATGCGTAGATGCAGGGAGAGGGTGGGCGAGCCTGTGGCCGGTGGATAAGTGCTACCTTAAATTCGTCTGCTGCAGCAGTGGAAGTGAGAAGCCTTAATTCAATCTTATTTTGCTCTCGTATTGCTGTTTAATGGTGTGGTGTAAAAATAAATGAATCAATACTCCTGCCTGCATGTCTCTGTTCCCACCAGAGTAAACAGTTAGGGAATAATTGAATGAGTGCCTCTCAGACTGAGACAAATGACTCTCATCTGTGACTGATTGTACTTACCAACCACAGCCCACCCCATTCTCTCTCAGCACCCTGTTCCCTCACCGCCAGTGTCCTCTGACTAATGTTTAAATTCAAATCAGCATTATTGGCAGCAGAACAAACAATTTTTGTGCCAAATGGTTTTGATTCTCTATTCCAAGATGAGAAACAGAAATGATGCATCATTCATTTGCAAAAAAGTAAATTAAGTAAATAAAACAAAACATTATTGCTACTCATTGTATCAATTTGGCCCTTGAGAACTTTTTAAAAGTGTTTACTGTCTAACTAGATTATTTTTGGCTCGTCCTCAGTGTTTGTAATAATTTGTGCTAATTCACGTATTGCCTGGATCAATGCCTTTGTTTTTCCAGTCTCTTTGGTAATGAGCACTAGTGCATACAGCATTTCCATAGACCCTGAGGTTCAATGGGGCACAACCTTGTGCAAGGGCCCTACAAAGGGTTTAATAAGCCAGTTCAATTTTTAAAATATATAGTATCAAAAAATTTTACTGATTTGAGATTTGTGGTACTACACAGTACTACACAGAACTACTGGTCAAAGGGAGCTTGAGTCAGACTGCTATTTCATTAGTTTTTCTCCCACTAATTTAAACAAATTCATGAATCAGCTTGAATGACTGATTTAAAAGAACAAATTCACAACTAATTTTAACCAAATTAATTAGAACCAGCTTCTAAAAATGATTTGTTAGTGACATACTATTTTATAATGCTAACTTTTGTCTTCTGCCAATGATATTTGATCTTTTAAACACATTTTGATTAATAATGTGTTTAATAACCCATAGTGATTAATATCCCTCCAATCTGTCCACAAATGATTGAAGGGTAAGCAGGTAAATGTCAGGCAGAGCAAAGTGTGACAGACTTTAATTTAAATGGGAGGTCAGTTTCCTTAGAAACATTAGCTGTTTTAAGTGTGTGGTGATTTCAAGGAGTAGCATTAAAAGGCTAATTCGTCTGCTACCTGCCCTCTACTCGAGCTGATTTCCGCTCATAAAAGCACTCGCCTTGTCCCACTGTTTTTTATTGATGACTTTTCTCTCTTCTCATTCACTTTAATCGCATTACCATATGAAACAGAAGGCGAATAACTATAAGATGAACATCCATATTTTATAATGCCATTTAATTAGGCTACCTGCATGCAGGCAAAGCGAGGCCGCTGCAGCAGACCTAGTTCTGCAAAATATAAATGAGTATCATCAATAAAACCTTGTGAAGATGAGAAAGGTCTGGTATGCAAATGGCGAGCGTAAAAACATTAAGGTTTCTGGGGTTCTATGTTTTATTTATCTTATTAGTATGCATGCGACCACTGTGGCATTTACAAAGCAAACTTTATATCGCAGAATGTGAGATGTACCGTGCACACCTTGGTATCATGCTGTGGTAGCTGGCATGCATAGTAATTAATGCATGCATATTTAACTGCATGCAGAGCAATTCCCCCTATCTACAGTACAATCTACTGTTTTCTTAGCAGTCATGGAAATGTGCATGGTAATTAAGGAGCATATGTCTGGGGTGTGTGTGTTGGGAGAGGCAGGAGGCCAGCTGGGAGGTTAATTAAATATGTCGGTTCCTTGGAGGCAGTGTGAAACCTAGCACACCTGCCTGCTTGCACCCACTTTCCTGACGTGTGGTGTGTAGTAAGTGGTGTATGTGAGCCTTAGAAGTTGGGCTATGTGGTTCATTTACAACTGTAAACCAGTGTAATTAAACCAAGAAGTGATTTCCGTGGGAGTCAAAATATTGACAGTTAGCATGCAGTATTTGCACAGTACGCATGAGCGATAATGACCCTGAGGGGCTGCAGTGAATGAGATGCTTAGCCCAACAGAAAGCTGCAGGGCTGTGTTTGTATTTTTCTAAAGTACAGAGTTATGAGTCAGTCCTGGCATCCCTACAGTTTGTGTAGTCTTATGTGCCGTACCTCAAGCTCACTGCGGTGAACTGTGACCTCATGATTCCACTCAGAGTGGAGCAGAACACGGCAGGTGGACAGGAAAGCATTGTCGTGTGTGAAGGCTGCAGGCAGAGGAAAAGCTCTTGTATTGAAAGGTTGCTCTAAGACATTGTGGTGAGGATGTGCAGAATGCTGTTAGACTCCAGTTTGGCCAGCATGCTTTGAGTACAAAAAGAACTGCTGTCCTCCTTATTCAGTTTCCTCAGGTTTTTGCATAGATTTTTTGATGCTTTGTTCAAGATGATTAAATCTCTATTTTTTTAAGTTGCGGTTGAATATATGCAATGTTATTATTTAGGTTAAAAATCCCCCTTGATGCGACACCTCATGAAAACTGGCCAAAAAACACTGTTAAGAAGTTGAGCAAATGAGGCAAATGAGGACGATATCTGTATTGATTACCTGTAGTGCAACTAATTATCTTCTGTAATTGGGAGGGAATAGATTAATTTTAAAGTTTGTGCAAAGTGGCACTGCGACTGCTTCTATCACAACAGAGATTCATTTATGAAATATACTTGCACTAAAATTATAGTTCACAGATATACAGTACATCAAGCTGTTCTAAAAGCAAGAGCAGATTTGGCACAGTGTTACAATATAACAAAATATGAAGTATAACAAAGCTCTTTTACTTCAGATGTTACTAAATCCATCTGCTCTATTTCTACAAGCAAAATAAATCAGGAGGAATTATAAAATAATTAACAGGTTATGAAATGGCAAAAATGTTTTTATAGAATATTGGTACATCATTTGCTAAATATATTTTCCTTATTTTTGTGAGGTTCTGACTATAGAAAAAAGACAACAGTTGCCTAAATAAATGAATAACGATTTTCAATATTGCCATATACACTATTGGGAAAACATAGCCACCAATTTGTTGCACTGTGCGCCAAAGCAATGCATTTCCAATTAGCTACTCACAATTAATGTAATTTCATTTGTGTATGGTCATCCGTCATTCGTACACATTTATTAACTGAACATTATGCTGTATGCATACCTATTAAACCCGCTACACTTCCTTTATTGCCCTGATTTCACACCTCTTACAATAGACAACAATATTGAACAATATTGAACAATAGACTGACATACCAAACAAAACAATTATTAGGCTTGTTTGAGATGTGAAGCACTTCGCTTTGAAGGTAGACAAGAGTATATATTGTACTACAAATGTACATAAAAAGCACAGATATTAATTTTTTTAGGTTTTTTTAGGTTATGCAATTGAAATACCACTGGTTTAACATACAAACTATATGATATATGAACTATATGCTATATGATAACCAAACATCCAAAATACTATATAATAATCAAATACGAATTAACAGACAAACATTTTAGTATAAGGAGGAAAACATCACGGTTGTTCTAAATCAGTGGGTGTTAAGCTGTGTTGTTTTCTGTATTCTGACAAGTTATACAGTATTTCTAACTGGCATGTGCCTGGCAGTCAACCCCCTTGATCCGTTATGTGCAAAGCTTGCTTATCTCACATAGTTGTCAGTCAGTAGATTTTGGTTCGGAAATGACATACCTTGTTCAACCCCACTCTTTTCACTAATTTTTTTAAACTCAAATCAGCAACCCATTCAATTAAGGGCTGTATTAGTTCAGCAAGCTCATCCAATCAATGAAATGCTCCTTCTCAGTCCACCCCATTTGCCTGCCCTCTTTAATTCAGCCTTTGCAAAAAGCAAGTACTTTACAAAAGACAGACTCATGAGTCAGTGTATAGAAGTAAATGAGAACAATTCAATCACAAGAACTGTTTATGACCGAACCATCATTAGCAAGCAGGTTTCTCATAAATAGGTAATAAGCTGCTTATAAATCATATCTCCAAGACACCAATATATGTAATAAAATAGTAATAAAAATATATAAAAAGTAAATGTACATAATAAAAAATAAATGTCAATATGAAAGTTTAATTAACCTGTAAAGAAGCAGCATTGGCAGGACAGTACCATTCAGTGCCTGCAAAATATATAAGCTGCCATATGTCATAAAAAGCATCAAGTGTTGTGGAAATCCCAAGTCACAATATGTTTGTGATGATGACAGTGATAATTCCATGACGTGCAGTGAGATTGAGCTCAGTGCTGACTGCATCTGAAAAACATTTCATTTAATTTGTCAAAGTCTAGTGCACCAAATCCCTCTAGAAAGGACTGCCTGGAGG
>JAZGTH010000043.1:2732500-2892500 GCA_036877525.1 Chromobotia macracanthus | reverse complement strand
AGGTTTATCTGAATGGCGTTGACACCCATTGCTCTCCGGAGAACGCCCGGTATTTTGTTGGAATGTTGTTTTGAACCTTCAATGACAATTAGTCACAATCACAGCAGTGCGCACCTATTTTTTTAATGTCCTATTCGGTAATAATATAAACAGGTTTGACCAGTGACATAATTGCAAGAGGAATTTGTTGACATCAGGACTAAAATACACTGTTAAAAATGTATGTACAAAATAGGACACAATATAATGTATGACAATAGTTGTCCTCCATAAAAATGGGCTTCATAATCATATTACTTTTTCCATGTAACTATAAAGGTTATATTTAGTATATGTAGTTTATTGTGTTGAGTCAAGCTCCTAAATTCAGTGCATATTTGTTGAACAGAGTACGTGATCAATTCCTAAAAAAGTCACTAAATGAATGTTACCTAGAAAACTTGTGAGATTACAGTCCGGCAGTCTTCCTGTAGCTCATCTAGAGCATGACGCTAGCAACATCAAGGTCATGAGTTCAGGTCCCAAGAAACACACAAATATATATGTGTGAGGGTACTGTACATTGCTTTGGACACAAGCATCTGTTCTAATGTTAATATTACACTGCTGTTTGTTTGAAGATACAAAATTATAACACTTATGTTCCATCTCCAAACTGTTTAAAGATGCAAAAGTATGTTTTTCTATTTGAGCAACATATTATTATTGTCACCAATGTCAACAAAAATTATTGACACATCTCTTATTAAGCCAACCAGACATTTTAGATGTGACAAGTCACTAAACAATCCTTAGCTAGTGAGATCTCTTTTCAAAAAGAAGATTTAGTGAAACGTTTAAAAGCAAATACAAATGTCAAGTTAAACCCAGCTGAGAAAGCACAGAGCTTTCATATAAGTACAATCTGGATGACATTTTTATTAAACCTAACTTTTCACAACAGCAAAAAATTTGTTCAAATCAAATAATTTACCCAAGGACAAGGCTGCAGGCCATGGATATGTTTCAAATTACTGAAATTACCAGAGAAGTGCCATTTCAATTCAATGTACCTCAGAGTTTTAGATTCGTCTTTTTTCTTCGGTGTTCTATTCTTCAGTCCTTTACACTTCTCTCTTCATGAACTTGAATGAGAAGAAATTAAAATCCTCAATCACAGTTCTGTCACAAAAAAGCACAGAACATACAATCTTCCTTGCTCCCACTATCTTGTTTACTTACCTCGTTTGTACAAGTGAGCTTCTTTTCACCTTTTAAAAACTAGCATTTAAAAAGTCCTTTTAAATAAGCTCAACATTCAAAAAAGGAGTTCTCTGTCATGAGGCTGACAGGGCTGGTATGACACACACCCGGGCGGACTCCAAAATATAATTCTGTACGTCTGAAAGCCAGTTTCACAGGGTGTGCATATCTCGTTTTTCCTGCTTGTCCTCTGAGAAAATGTGTTGTCATTTTGGAGCACACTGTATGACGTATCTTCACCTCTTCTTTTTATGCAAGTGTTGTCACTTTGAATAGATCATCTTGACGAATTGCACAAATTACATTTTTCCAACTCACAGATTCAGCTATATTTTGTGTTACAATATATTCAACATACAATGCAACTGTAAGTAATCCAATATATTCACAATGCATAATGGTGTATATTAACAGAGGTAGTACATTTGTAGAACAACCATCTCCTTGATATTTACTCAGTCTCTTAGTATACAGAAATGGCTTAAGTTAAAGTAGGTTAAACAGTTCTCCATCTAACCCGTCAGCTTCCATTATGTTTTTCAGATGTAAACGCTGACTGACAGAGTCCAGCTGTCTTCACTCCAAATGAAAACCTGCAGACCAAGAAATCAGACAGTTTAGTTTTGCTTTTAAAGTCTGAGTGTGCTTATATATATATATATATATATATATATATATATATAGCGGTCGGCACAGGGCTCATCCCTGTGGCAGGCGCACGGGCAGTCATCTGCGCAGCTCTCTCTGCACTGAGGGCAAGAGGAAGAGCTTTTACAGCAGTTTAGTCCCATATCTGCTTCAATTAAACCACCTCTGCTGATTACAGCACTCCAGCAACCCAATAAAACCCCAAATGCGTTATTTAGGATTTTGTTTGAAAATGCATTTGTTTGCGCTTATTTCAACTTTTCATGAAATGACGAAAGAGATGACAGGCAGCGTTTGTTAGCAGCAAGCTTATAAGCCCCAAGGTAGCTCAAGCCACCCCTCCGTCTGTGCTCAGTCAATTATTAGACAGTGTCCCATGATTAGCAGGCAAACAGAGAACAATGTTGAGTCTGTGTCCCCTTAGAATGACCGTGAATGTGCTCGTAAAAGAGACTCCAGGGAACTCTGTTGGAGGTATTTACATAAACTGTGTGTGAATAAATTTGCTAAATGTCCAACTTGTGGAAAATGTAGCAAAACAGTCCACAAGAGATGTCACATTTGAACTGGTAAATATGGGACACTTCATCTTATCAGATACAAGGTTGGGATAATGATGACTTACGGTAAATTTACTCGCCTTTTTTGCAGAACTATGTCAGCAGAAACAGGCCAAGATTCTCATTCGCCAGTTTGAGCATTACACTAGACCTAATAATCTTCCAAACCTTCTCTGACTGTGTGACCAGACTGAGCCATATTTCAGAGTAGGTGTCAAGACCAAACACTCCTACCCCCAGACCCAAGTCAAGCCATGAGTATTTACAAAGCATGTTTAAAATCAACAAAAGCTGATGCAAAGTGCTGCATACCTCTATCAAAACAAAACACGAAAAGACAAAAGACAAAGAAAACACAGTTAACAAAAAAAGAATGACCACTGGCTTCAGACAGAACTCTCGGTACAACCTCAGGCAGTATCAAAAGCTGAGAAATACAAAGAAGGCATTTAAATTGGATTTAAAGCTGGCAAGTGAAAAAGCCAGAGCTCAATTGTCCATCTTTATTTTCCAACATTTTAATAGTTTTATCTTATGCTTCAACATAATATTTTTAAAACTAAAAATACCCCATATATTACAAACAAAATTGTGCTTTGACACAAAATCAAATTTGAACATGGTAAATGACTGATTAGTAGTTACGTATCAAATCATTGGAACTTTTACACCTGAACAGTCCAAGTTTGATACTTTCTCCTTCTGTTCCTACTGTTTTTACACATATTTGCTTCTGAAGTACTGTATGCTTGCAGCATCACTGTGTAAGTATTTGTCCCTTTTGATTTTCTACCAAAATTTCACACGCACACAACGCACTTGAGTCTGTCAGTCTTGGATGCAACGCAGGTGTTAGGAAGAACGAGAGCTGCTCTCTGCATTCTTTTTGGCAATTACTAGCTGTGAGAAATGCGTTATTCTATAATAAGTGCTTATTAGATTCAGGCTGGAGAAGTTTAATGTCATAGTATCAGCTGTCTGTGTGCCAACAGTACCATGAATTTGACCAAACAACCTCATCTGCACTTTCTGAAGTGGTCACTGTTGCCTTGGTTTTTTTAATGTTTGTAACTGATACTACAAATCAACTTTGTAGAGATTAAAACACATTAAAAGAATATGAAAGACACTTGTGTAAAACCTATTCATTTTTATATAATAGCTGAAAATGTTGTCCAAGTCATTTCAAACCTGTATGCTTTTCAATACAATGAGAATTCATATTGACCATTGCTGTCAAGAAAAAAGCCTAAAAAGCCTTTCATCAAAAAAAAAAAAAAAAAAAAAAAAAAAAAAAAAAAAAAAAAAAAAAAAAAAAAAAAAAAAAAAACCCCCCAAAAAAAAAAAAAAAAAAAAAAAAAAAAAAAAAAAAAACTTTTACACAAATTTCTCTTCCAAGTTTGTTGTATGTGAGACTCTTTAAAGAGCACAGCTGCTATAAACACATCATTGCCAAGTGTGGGATCATGAAGAGATACCAGGCTGAGTAGTGCTTGAGAAAGGTAACACCTTCACTTTACTGGGAAAGACTCTGAGACCATAGGATGAAACACAGGCCCAGCTTTTAAGTCTAAGACCAAGGCCCATTTATGTGATCTTGAAAGTTCTCAAGTCAACTCACTAGATCAGAAATCCATCTGATTACAGATGATTAGTCCTGTGTTTCATAAGAGAACATCAGGGTTAATTTAATCAGCAGTCTGCTTAACAATATAATACATCTGAGTAATTCAGACCACCTCACCAATGCTTTTTTAATCTTTCCAGCTACAATAATACTATTAATCAAAGATGCAAATATAAGCAGATGAAAACATTTCTTAAAAGTTTCTCCTGTAAAAGCCTTTTTAATCTATTTATATAATCCTTGAGTTTTGCTGCCCCAGATAGAGAATTAAATAGCGAAAATAACAGAAGTATAGATGGTAGGTAATAGAAGAAAGAACTGTTTATCTACTCTTGCGTTGCGATTAATAAGCTTTAAAACTTTTGCTGTTTGTTTGCTGGCGGCCATTCCTACATACCTCAGTCAAGCCTGTACACATTTACATAAGCATACTGTGGAGCGGTCCCACAGTTCACAAATCAACACATGAGAACATGACAGGTGAATGACTATAGAGCAGGCATGACCTTCACTGTTCCAGTAGCATAGTGTGAGCTGTGAAAGCTTGTAGTGTGCTATTGTGAGCCCTCGGGCATCCATTAGTGAATGACATGACACGTCTGTGAGATACGAGGGCATGTGGGAAATGATGGAGGCCAGCTGACAGGTCTCAGTATAGTAGACTTCCATTTCGGGTGGACTTTGCCTTTCCAATGATGGTTCCTCACAGATATGTGGGAGTAAATCACTGCTGAATCTCATCACTTTATTCCTGCCTTAAGGAACTGAACCCAGGATGATTCTCATTATCCAGCACTATCACAGCAATGGTCACATAGGTGCGTTATACCACGTCTACATCAGAAGCTGTATGTCAAGGGAAGGGTCTGATTTCATGACCACATATATCACGCCATGTTAATGAAGGGGAGAATATTGTAATAAAGGGCACACTTCTTTCCAAAAATACTGTAGTAGATTTTGAGTAGAATTATGCAACATTAGAGACATCTCAGTAATTTGCAGTAGGGTCACGTTCTTCTGATTACTTCCAAATATGGTTTCAGTGATTGTATCACAAAACATTTATACCTATGTTTAGTGCTGTCCACTTGTAATTGGATCACCCAAGATGGATGTTAATATGGATGTTAGTTTTCTTTGTTAGTAACATGTTAGTACATAATCGCCACGACAATTGCGTCTGTGATGGCCATTGATCAAAAGAAATGCAAAGGTTTGACTGTTGTGGTAATGTTGTGAAACAATCTAAATAAATTAAGGTGTAGGGCTATTCAGTGTGTCTCCCAGGTCAGCTATGCATACACTGTATTGTCTAGAGCTGAAAGTGCATTTAAGAATAATCAATCATGAGATACAGGTGTGATTAAAGTTATGTAATGCACTCTTTCTCTCTGCCCTGCTCCACCTCTGAGGAGTGAATGGATTTCTATGCTGATAATTACACTTCTGCAGCTATTCTCTTTCTCACACATGAAAAGAGGGGAGACACAGTGTGAACTAAGAGGGAGAGGGGAAAGAGAAGGTAACTAACAATTTATTTCAGCTCTCCATTGAGATTGAGATGAGATTAAAGATTTTAGGGGCCCGCAATTACCTTCTCGGCTTGAGCAATATCCCTGTGAATTATAGGAATTACAAAAGTTGGAAAAGCTGTTTATTTAAAAGAAAATGTTTGTAGTTGGTGCATGATAGACCTTTGTATCTATGCTTAAATGTTTAAAACTGATTGTGTAGCTACTTATAAATTGTGCCTAGGTACAATTTTTTCTTTTTACAGAATTACATTTTTTAATTCAAATTTCACTAAAGAAGTTCCCACCATATGTGGGAATTACTGAAAATATCCCAGAATACATTTTGTAAAGTATAAAGAGAAAAGTGGCTACTTTTAAGAAGCTAAAAAATATTCTTCATGTTTTTGTCACTACATATTTTCCATGTTCCCATTTGTGGGCATTTCTCCAGCTTAGCCAGTCAGCTAACTTAATAAGCAGTTAGCACTGGTGGCAGCTAGTGCATCAAGATACTGTCATGGAAACCAGCTACATGCAAGCCAATTTGCTGAAAGACAAACTAGAATGAACGTTTTAGAAAATTCCCTTCCCTACAAATAATACCACATATGCTAGCTATAGAAGGACATTATGGACTCTTTATGTTAAGTCAACGAGCTTAACAGTAATATTTACAATTTACTTTAGTTGTTGTTGTTGGAACAATATCATACAACTTGTGAAACAAGGAAGTCTGGCCACCCTATTCACCTCACACTCAGCTGCAATCATGTTTGCAATTAAAAGATCACAACAGACTGGGCTAAAGCAGGTTAAATTAAACACCATTATATCAATAGGAGCAATACTGGATGGAGTTCAGTGGATGGAACATAAGGCATTGATTTCTGTCATTCCACATTTAGGATGCATCCAGAGTGCTGCTCAGGTTATGAGCAAGAGTTTATCTAGTAAAAAAGTGTGTTCAATTTATGCTGCTGCCAGCGGCAGGATGACAGGGAAGGTGAAATATTGCGAAGAGGAGAGAGCCCTGTGTAACCAGCCACTCTAGCATTTCATTTGGATTGGCAACAAGCCGTCAAGATGCTCATATTTTACTTCACTGTTCCCACAAGTTGTGCTCCAGAAAACTCAATGTCTTTCTATCATGTCTGTCAAAGGATCCAGTTGTGGGAGCTAATTGGTGGGTGGGGGCCGGAAGGGTGCGTGTGTATTTTATGACAATAAGGATTTTTTTTGAGTACTCTGAACCTGGGCATACATACTACATAGAATTTGAAAAAATGTTGTAGAAAATCGGTTTTGGTATATGACAGAGTTTTGTAAAAAGAGTGTTTGTTTTTGTTCATAAGAACCTTTTAGTTTAAAATGGAAAAGTAATATTTTTTAGCATGTGCTCACTCATGGTATCTAAGGAAAGTACTCTGTTGATGTGTAAATAGTTTAATGTACTTTCATTTAAAACATCTATAAATAGTTACAACACATAAAGAGTAAACTAAAAAGCTGGGACAAAATAATTGCATGTAGGTTAGAACATGTTTTTTGGGTTTATTTGTTTTTAATTGTCCTGGTCTGAGTCAAGACTCACCCAATAGTGTTGACAAGAAAGCCACGCCTGATTTGATTTCAGTTGAAATTGATTCCAGTCTGCATATTCTAAGTACTGACTTTTGCACTTCATGTATTTTTAATTCCCAGTGCAATTTACATATCACACAAATAGAAAACTGGGTGACAATGTTTTGTAAGCAGCACTGGTTACTGCTCCTGCACAGGTCTATTGTTTTTCAGGCTTTTATTTACTAAATTACATTCTCCATGAATTCCTTTAAAGTGTTCCTGAGATAGATAATCACTCATAGACCAGAGAAGTTTCCAATGATTCCAAATACTGCTGTACCTCATGGCTATAGACTCGGCCCATATACTTTTTACCCATCACTGTTATACACAGCTAAATCAAATGTCACTGATGCTACTATAATCACAGTAAACAAAAACATTGCCATATATAACTACATACAGCAATGAGAGAGTGAACCTGATAAACCCTTAAATGTCAACAAGACAAAAGAGCATATTGTGGAGTTCAGTGAACTCATTACTACGGGTGTAAAAAAGGAAAGCAGCAGACGTTGTTGACTGTTTCACATTCTGCAGGCATAACATCTCACACTGATCATCTGACATAAAGGTCAATCTTCTGCAACCATGCATCTTCTCTCTTAACATTGTTAAATTGGAAAAACTAGAACCCAGAAGATAACAGTGCAATCACAAAGACTCCAGCTTCGAAACCTCCACCATATTAAATAAATATTTTAGCTAAAAATAAAAATGTATTATATAGTGTATTATATAATGTATTATATAATACAATTATACAGTGTATTTTTGGAGCTTGATCACCCAAGTCCCCATTCACTTTTTATGAAAAGTTATAGTAAAAAGAAAATTCCTTCAGATTGTCAGCCCAAATCTTTAGCCACTAACCAAACCTGTAGGTAAAGGAAACAAAGACAGGTCATTTTGTGTGGATATCATCCGCCTGTGGGGCTCTATGCCTTTGATCAATAGTCTAGATGACAACTGAACATTTCACCTTGTCAGAGAAGTGCATTCTGATCATTAACCTTTGTCGACACATTTTGCTCAACCCGCTATTCATCACCAGCAGCTCTGTATGACTAATGCTTGAATCTCTGAAGCTTCTTTATTTGTCATCCTTTCATTGTACCTCCAGGTCTGCATTACTTTGTGTGCAAATAAGGATCTCAGAAGAGGTCTAAAATTATACCTCTCTCTGACTCCAAAATCTCCAGCCCAAGCTCCAGTTATGTCGGCAATCAACAGACCCCCTGGCCTCATCCATCAAAGGGGAGAATGCGCCGTTAGTGGGGGATTTACAGCACTTGCACAGGAAGTGCGGAATCACCCTTGATTTATGCTCCAAGTCTGAGAGTTGCAAGGCGAGTGTTCTTTCAGGCATCTGAAATATGAAATGGATTGGGGTGGTGGATGGCACATATTAACTATACTGTGTGTATGTATGTACATTATATATGTATGTATGGATGTATCTGTCTGTCTGTCTATCTACAGTCAGTATGTATACTATCTATCTATCTACATAACATAGTGAATAAGTGATCACATCATAAAATCATAATGGGCGATAAATGAACAATTGTTAAAGGTGGTAAATGTAGAAAATGCAATTTGCTTAAAAATACAACATAACCATGAAATTTTTAAGACTGTAGTTTATTAAATTTATTTATTGACAATGAAAACCCAGTGCACCCAGCTGAGAGAAACAGGGGTATATTTAGGATGCACAAGCACTGTAGGAGTTGTCTTTCAGTCCACCATTGGATTTGTGTTTTAAAACTTCAAAGTACAGCTGCCAAATGAAAATAAAACCATGAGCTTCAGTGGAGTTCACCCATAGGAAAGAAAATCAGGAAGGATATGTCTTTAATATTTCAAGTGTTCCCCTACAAAACAATGTGAGCAAATGCAGGCTTTTGCTTAAGTCTCGTGTTTCTCAGGTAATTCTCAGGAAAACAAGGCCCCATTAATCTCATATGTCTCCTGTTTGAATAAAACTGTTTTTAAAACAAAAAAACAACTGAGAACTATGTTAAGTCATGTGAGCTATGAAAAAGCAGTCCTCTAAGTTTCCCCCCTAAATTTTCCTCTAAGTGGTTATATTCATCATTTGCAATTGTCATGACAATTCACAGACATCTTGTTTACATGGTCATGCACAAGAATGAAGAACAAACAATTAAGACAATTTTGCAAAATTGTAAAATTTTTTTTATTTTTTCCCCAAAAATAAAAAAACACATAGGTAAAGAAGATGTAGATAAAGAAGATGTAGTCAGACATAAAAATATATAATGGCATAACACAGTAGAATAGCATATCATACAACATTCTTTATAGCTACAGAAAGTGCACATAGATCATCTGGGAAGAGTGTCTGTGGATATGTTTACTGAAACAGAGAACTAGTAGACTGGTTATACGCCAGAGTCAAGCCTGTTTAAACACCTCAGGGGTGCTGCAATTTCATACTTGTGCATATAATTCATCTTTACACTGGAACTCAGTGGGATCTTTCTAGCAGCCACAGGAGCATGACTAATGTTGAAATCAAGTTTTTCTGACATGTTTTTTTTAGTCATAACACTGGAGTAATACTGTAAAAGTGTGTGTGTGGAGGGGTTAATTAACCATATACTTGGGACAAATTTGTATGTGTTGGTGTGTTAGGTGTATTATGCTTTATAGGAACATCACACTAGAGGTGCTGAGTTAATGACTGTATCGTTCTTCATAGCATGATGTGATACTACTTCAGACCCTTTCACATCTCTGTGTATTTGCTCATTAAAACACTAGTTAATTTCATCTATGACATAATGAACTCTGAGAGGCACAAACATGCTCTTCAAAAATCTCCCGGGCTGGATGAAAAGAAATAGTTTGCCACAAGACAATTTTAACAGAAATACAATACAAATAAAAGGCTGCTGTTTACAAAAGAGACGCCTGTCAAGAAAAAATACAAGCACTGTGTTACTGTAGACTTATTGATCTTTCTTTATTCTTTCTTCACCCACATATTTAATAATAAAAATCTATGAATGAAAACCCAAATAATGTGCCATTACGCTGTATTATTCAATTTATACATCTGGTTTATGGAATTTTTGAGTCAGTTGGGTTTTATATGTATAGGTTTCTGTAGCGTTTATTTGTTATTGTGTAAGTCTTTTATTTTGAAGTTTTGTCACATCTTGCATGTACCATTGTTTTATGTTCTTGCTTCATTGTCACTCAGGTGTTCACTGCTTAATCATCATCACTGTGATATTTATCATTGTTCTTTGTCAGATCTACATTAAAACCTCATATTATTCATAATATCATATAATATAAAGTCATATTATTCCAGTATAGCCAAGAGCACATCCTGTATTATTTAAGGTGAGTTTTCAAATGGTGTTGTTGCACCATACTACTTGTATGGTCATTTTAACAAAATTAAGTTACTGAATCTCTTGCAAAGGTTTTTCATGTTTGTTAGTGACAGGTGCCATTACTTGAAGTAATTTTGGTGGCGTCTTAGGTGGCATCTGTCAAAAAAAACATCAAGACCTCTTGTTATTTTGTTATACTTGTTATCATGGTTTTGTTTTGGTGACCTGGCAGGGAAATGTCTCACTACATAAAGTTCTTGAGTCTGAATTGGATCAGTAGATGTTACTGTAACTGATTTTTTGAATGATTTGGTTTCATTGTCTCAAAGTTACTGGCCCACCAGTTTTGATTACCTATCAAAGCCAGTTTTCTCTCTCATTTGGTACTTGGCATTTTGGACCCTACTAGAGGTGCCTTTGTGTCTATTATAAAATAAAGCTTTGTAGGTTTATAACGGTGACATTGAGTCATTTCTTGTAACTATAATGTACAGACAGACAAACAGGGATAGACTGTGTTATAAAACAGCCCATGGCCTATGCAAGCTCACTGTGTATGTAATAAAAAATATTGCCTGCTATATCTAATTGATACAGGATTTTAACCTTTTCATACTGTACATCTTAAATAGGCAGTATAGTTGTGTATAGTTCTTCCTGAATTGTGTAAGGTCTATATGGTAAGAATCAGATCAAGAATAAATTACCAGGTAATCATGATTCCCTTTTCAAAAAATCGTTGTACTGTATATTTAAATTTGTTTAGTTTTGACAGATCACTCACAGGTCTTGTTGCTCCTTATGGCTATTCCATCCCTGCACAGTTTAAGGGGATGTGACACAAGACACAGATGTCCACTAACAGTACCTCTCCAACCAACTCTGTGGCTAAAATAAGTTTATTTTGACAATATAGCTGATGTGTTAAAATAAAGACCAAATAAAGGGGCATCATAATGCATAACCATCCTTTGTAATGCATCCATCGTTTGTTTTTCCACAAACAAATGCAAAGAAATCATTCAAAACACAGTGAGACTTCGTTTGCAGTGTCTTTTGAGGCTCAATTGTCTGTTTTATTTAGTGTGTGAGGAAAAGACACAATAGCACAGCAAATGAGTTCAGTCCCTGAAGACCTAAACTCAAATTTATAAATATGGCACAATGTACACTTTAAAGTCATCATTCCCACACCACCAACACAACTCCAGACACCTCGGGAGATAAATGCTCCATGCTAAATGATCTAGTAAATGTGGCTAATGTGTCTCCATTGGCTTGATCTTAACCTGCTGCTTTAACCAGGTGCTGCTGCTCACAAACCCTTATTTCACACAGTTTTTACTGTCTGAGACAAATGTCTGGGATCGTAATTGATTTTATTTGTTTGCCGTCTTTAATCATTTAGTGCTGTTAATCAATGACGATGCGTAATTGGTTGCCTTTGCAATGTTCATAGCCTTGTAATGGGCTTAGACATTTTGGGTCTTAATTCTAGTGTGGCTGCACCTAAAACACCTGTCTATTAAAGAACCAATAAGAGCACAGAGAAAGATGATGCGTGTGTGCACGTGCGTGTGTGTGTGTGTGTGAGAGTTTTATTTTTTTCCCCAATTTTTAAAAAACATTTTAGGTTAAACTTTGCCAACATTATCATAAATGCTTACTTGGATTTAGACTGTATAATTTCAATTTCACAAGCTTATGAGGGTGTCAGAATGTAAAGCGATCGATTAGCCAGTCAATGCTGTTAATAACATCTTAATCAGATCTAACATCTTTATTGTAGAGTCTGGGACAAATAACTGCTGTGGACGCACAGTCTTGAGTGGCTTTTGCCCAAGAAGGCAGGTTGCGCAAACCAGACAAGAAACAATCGTTAAAGAACAGAAAAAATGTAATTTCACACATATACTTGTTTGGTTTATCGTGATGCCACAAGAGACCAGAAAGGTTGCACTTTTATTCCAACTTTTCAAGTAATTTCATTAGCCGTTCTGCTAATTATGTGTTCTGCTAATCAGGGACATAAAAGATCAGAGCCTTTCACTTCATTAAGCCAAGAACACATTGTACTTCTGAATGCTGCTCTGACTACTCCCCGTGTGGAATGTTCATTAACTCCAGAGTAGACAGGACGTACAAAGTCAAGCTTGCTCTGTATTTACAATATATTGCATCAAAGCAGAAACTTTTGGTCTTCAATTTATTCCAGACACAGAAATGATGGTGAATAGAAGTTTTTCTAGGAGCTAGTAGTATATGAAACACCAAAAGTTAAAAAAGGAATAAGAGAAACGGTATATAAACTTGATCAACAGTTGCTCAGAGTCAAATGTTTGCTGTTTGTAAGCCAGACACCATTGCTTTGTAGAGGCTATAAATCTGTCGATTTACCTGTTCGTGTTTTCTCCTATGATGGTGTCCCTCAGGTCTCTAGTGCTCACTGCAGACAGCATACTACAGCAGCTCTAGCACAAAGCTTTTAATTAACACAGAGATTGCCAGAACTGGCTTCACCATGGGAACTAACATTACATTAAATTGAACCAGGTATTGATTGTTTGTGCTTGTGCTGCTGTTTTGAAATTTTTAGTAGTTGGCATGTGGTTGAATTTAGTGATTTTTTTTTTTTTTGCTAAAACTTAAGAACCATTCCTCAGACTAATGCTACAAGACAGAATATCTATTTATAAGTTATAAATTATACCTGATAAAATAAGAATCAGAGAACTAAAGTTATGAATTAGCTACAAAAATTAGCAAGATGCCTACATGCATAGCATTTCAAGGAAGTATAGGGACAATTAGTGTGTAGTGGAATATTACGTTTTAGATGGCTTGCAGGTTAAAGGCATAAAAAATAACATTTACCTTGCACTATCAACAAGCAGCAAATACCAACCAAATTTTTCATAATTCATTTCCACCAGTTTTACCCAAATGTGGGCAGTTGAACATGATAGGTGGGCTTAATTGCATTGACAGGTTAATCAGCCACAGTGACTGCCTCCCCTCACATGGTCTTTCTCTTCTCAGTCCAAGAAACTAGATCATCAGCAATCAGTTTTTCAGATTAACTTAAAAGTCATGATGAAATCCTGCAAAAAGACTCAGTAGGACACTAATTCCTGAGTTGAAACCAAAACAGAGACCATGTTTACGATGATACGCTCAGGTTTGTTTAATCTCTGTTATCTGACTGTTACAATAAAGCAAACCCAAAGCTATTCTTTAAGTGTCATTTTCTCTATCCAAAACTAATTATACAGGGATTAAAATAGCCATGATATTTGGCAGCATAATACCATGAGGGAATTCCCGCTGTGACGCTTACTTGAATGGACTGCTAATGACTTCTGAAAAAATAAATAAAACCAACACAAATACAGTAGGCCCAAAGAAATTTGGGCACTTAAGCAACACTTTAAAATGTGTGAATTTTAATTCAGTATATAATAACAAATCAAACGATTTGACCTTTGAAAACAAATCATGCTGTATCAAAACTGCTTCTCATAACTAACTTCACTTTTCTGCAATTATTTTTATTTTCAGTTTATTGTCTTTTTAATAGATGTGTAAAGCGGTTCCCCTATAGTTCCCATAGGTGTTCAAGCACAGTTATCAGGTACAGTTCATTGCATTACTTATGGACTTCTTCCACTAAGTCTGATAACTAGAATGTCCAAATACTTTGTTTCAATTTGAAACATCTGTTTGAAACCTAACAAACTAAATCTGCTTGAAAACTTATGGGTTTGCTGTGTTTCTTTGGATGTTTCTGGATTTTTTTTATCTAATACATTGGCGAAAATGTCCTAATGCTTCTTGGGACCACTGAATTCTGTTTTAATTGGTGAAATTAGTGCCTAATAACATACAGATATGCATTGCTGCCTTCAATCATGTCAAAATTATTATATTTATAAGGATGAGTGCACAGGAAAGGTACCATCATGTTCCAAGTACCACTGGGGATTTTGTTCTGAGCCCTGACTTTCTGAGTTTAAGAAACGTCAATTAACGAATCAATGCAAATCAAATTTGTATTGATCATAAGTTCTAGAAAATGTTGAATGCACAATTTGTAGTTACTAGGCATTTTATGTGTTGTTAATGGAGAATAGTGAAAACTGGCTAGTAAAACTACAGTTTCCATAATTTTCTGTGCAGCATGAAACATACATACTTTATATGGCCAAATGTTTGGGGACGCCCCCTTCTAATCAACAGGTTTAACCATTTCAGCTGTACCCATATTTAACAGATACATAACATTCAGAGTACACACGTAACCTCCTTCAACAAACATTTTCAGAATGGGGCATACCAAGAATCAAAAGATGCCACCAATGAAATGATTTTCTAAGTCTGGTGTCTGCTAGACCTGAACCTCCCTGAAGACCTTTGGGATAAATTAGAATGCAGACTGTGAGTCAGACCCCATCACCCTACATCATTGCCTGACCTCACTGATGCTCTTGTGTCTGAATGGGAACAAATCCCTGCATGTTCCAACATCTAATGGAAACCCTTTCCAGAACAGTGGAAGCTGTTGAAGCAGCCTAGTGAGGATATGGTATATATGGGTAAGATGTTCAGGTGTCCACAAACATTTTGTACTATAGTGTATATTAAGTACCAAATGTGCATTAATTGCAATGCATTTTGTTGCATCAGTGGTTGAAAGTGCCCTGTTTCTCCTGGAAAGTAAAAAGAAATGGAAGGAACGAAGTGAAATTACCCAGTGCATACATTTTATCCTGACCTCACCTTGAACACGTCATGTCATAATTATGATTTCCAAACTTGTAAGTAGAACCTTCTCAGGGGAACTTAAAGGCAGCATATGAAACAGGTGCATATATCTTTTCAATTGACATTCAAAAAGCGCATTGGCTTTGCCCCTACAAACGTGCACGAGCTCTGTTTAACTGGGTATTTTCTTTTAATGGACGTTACATGATTTGTTAAGCTACATGAGGCTATTGCCTCTTATTTCCCACTTATCTAGACAAGGGATGCAAAAAGCTACAAGAGTTTTAAAGGAAGCAGTGTTATTTCTCCCCTCCATCTCCCACTGGATACCAACTTTCAGCATCAACAACCAAGAAGAGAAGAACTTGAAACAGCAACACTGCCGACAGCTGGGACGCAGAGAGCAGGGGGGGAGCATAACATAGCAGAGAACAGAAAACAGAGATCATGAAAAACAAATAACAACAGGAAAAGGGGCACATTGGGTAGCACTTCCCCTGGACGGAAAATAGCTGAAGGTAATGCAATGAGTCTCTTGGGGGTGTATGTATGGTATCCTTCAGTGAACCTATATTCCAACGGTTCTCACTCGGCAAAACCCCTGCAACTGATTTCTGTGGGCAGCCTGGCACGGAAAATGCTGGAAGTAATAAAATATATCTGAAATCATTACAGTGTCCTTCTTTATTGCCTGTAGTAAAATGATTAAACATGTATTTGACTGGGTAAAGCTACAGCAAGACCAAAACCACCCAAAAAAACAAAAACAGCCATTCGGAAGTAGCCATGTATTCTAACCCAATACATTTTTGCAAGAAGCACATATAGCATTGCATTATATTATAGATGATGTTTGCTTGTTTGAACATATTTTTCTTGCCTGCTGTCGTTCATGTCACAGTTAGCCCTCGTTAGAGCTA
The DNA here is from genome assembly GCA_036877525.1 of Chromobotia macracanthus. Taxonomy (NCBI): domain Eukaryota; kingdom Metazoa; phylum Chordata; class Actinopteri; order Cypriniformes; family Botiidae; genus Chromobotia; species Chromobotia macracanthus. Next base: position 2,876,231 of record JAZGTH010000043.1, on the reverse strand, counting down.
AACTGTGTGCAATCTTGTGGTGCTATGCGCCAGTCAGCTTTGTCAGCATGTTGTGATGTCATTGTCTAACAGTTATTAGATGCTGGATAAAATACATACTTTTTTTATTCTGGAATGGCGTGTAGTAATGAATTGTGCAAAAAGACAGAGAATGTGAAGAAAATAGGTTACGTTTTGATTTTGTGATGACTAAAAGAAATGCTGGGGTACAGTTGTTATGAAATAACCAAACTATGCCTGCATAAAACCGTTATATTTATAGACCAAAGATTACAGTAACTGCATCTGAAACTAAAGGACCTTGCCTAACCGTAAATCAGAGAGACAGTTTTATCACTGTATATTCAAACCCTCTTTGCATTCTTGTATATATCTCTTTTTGAATAAGCTGCTTTGCCAGACGTTATGGGGCTTGCCCGGTGACAGCATATTCCAGTAGCACAGAATGGGATAATATGAAATTGCTGTTGTGCTGCATTTATATCTCTGTGAACTGAATGTTAATTTATTCAAAGACTTGATGTGTGCCCTTTTTAGTTTGCCACATCTGTCTGAGTGCCCTCTCAGGGCAGATGCACAAGAACCTTTTGTGCTGTCTTGCTGATAATTTGCCTCCATTCTTTGGACATCAAACTATCAGATGCCCTTTTTAGGATCATCTCCAGCTCTGATGGTTGTTTCTGAGGAGCGCCTTCTGGCTGTAGAGGTTTCAGCCAAGCGCACACTGCAAGACTGAAGCTTGTTGTGAGCTGTTAAAAGCCCCAGATCGTAGCCAGCTTGTAACTTTGAGTAGAGTTTGAAATCTGCCTGAGCAGTCATTAGGTGTTTGTGTAGTCTTGACAGTGATGAGGAGCAGCCAATGAAATTGTTAGAAAGTACAAGAGGAGGGTGAGAGAGTTCAAAGCAGAAGCTATTTAACAAACATCAAACAACTAATGCAAACAACTCTCTAACCACTTTCAAAACAATATTACGTTGATATTAAACCACATAAGTCCTTATTTATATTATATATAGTTATGAAAAACTGTGATGTATTGCCATTTTTAACACTTCGTTCTGAGTGCTCGTCCGGAGTCTGTATTTGACGAGCAGAAACAATTGACTGTGGGTTCAGCTAATGCCACAATACGTTTTGCCTTCTCATAGACTTGAGGCTCTCAGTGGTGGTCAGTCTTGTCCCTCCCCAATATTCATGTGAAATTTTTTTAACTTAAAATATTGATTCTTGGTGTGCGAATATTGATGCAGTATCGTGAGGTAAAGTATTGCAATACCTTGAAATATAGTTTTTTTTCATCCCTTCTGTCTCATCCATATTTCTTTTTCCGTTCTGCAAAAACAACCATGAGCCTTCCTTCATGTTATTTTTTGACACACTGTCAAGAATTAACCCTAACATTGCTATGTGGTGAGTTTGTGTGGAAATGAATTTCAGGATCCTAGCTGTAATCTGAGAGAGGAATGACTAACTATGTAACATGCTTAACCAATTACAATACACTGTGAATCTTTAAGTGTCTACAGGTGTATGTGTTCTTAGCTTTAAGAACATCTTAACAACAGCTTTGATCTTGAAATGCTGCCTTATAGTCACAGGTACCTGAAATCTGTGTACCGTAAATAGGATTTCTTGAAGGTGTCTCCAACCAATTAGATGTTTGATTTCATAGAGATTTGGGAATGTGCCCACAGAAGATCCGGACACTGTTGTTTGCTCCACTGAGTAGGAGAAATATGTATTCGGCCGATACATATTTCATGGTCTGAGCTGTAACTGAGGACGTTTTATCCCGGAGAGGTAGCATTTTTCACGTTTCAATCTGCTTGGCTTTACAGGCGTTTCAGGGACAGGGTTGTGTCTGTGAAGGATGATTTCTCTCCAAGGGGAAATCAGATTTTCCCAGCTAGACATCCTGTTTAACAGCAGCTTAGTAAGAGTAATGCTGTGATATCATATAATTGTGTGCATGTGAGTGTGTTCACAGCCTTACCATTTTTATCCGTTTGTGTGAGGGCCAGTGGACATGAGGTAAAGACATTCTAAGGAGAAGAAAGCTTATCAAAAGAAACGTATGTCAAATTAGGAGAGCAGCCATAGCGGGAGGCAAACAGCAGAACCTCAGCGCTAATGAGCCTCCAATCCAGAGCATCTCAGAAGCCCACGGTGAACCCCAAACTCTGTCATTCAGACTCAAGACACAGTGCACAGGGCACCGTATTGTTCCTTAATTCCACAGTCTGAGCGGGGAAACGACTGAGAGCTGAGTGAAACTAAGATGTTCCATTTCAATCTTGTCCGGAGGAGAAAAAGGAAGAAATGGTTTTCCTCCGGATGGAATGACAGGGCTACGGTTTGACAGGCGCAAGACTGAGACGAAACTGAGAAATAGCATGTTGACTAGCAGGTTGTATTATCTGGCTTGATTTGTATTCTTTCTTGCTTTGCAGCTAATATGCAGCACAGATTGACGTTTTTGAAACTTAGCTTGACATGCAGCATTGAGCCGTCACTGTATAGAAACTTGTGGGCATGTTTCCTCCTCTAGGCTTTAGTTCCACGGGAAATATTACACCAGGAGAAGGGTCTGCCTCAAATTCAAAATGAAAAATGTGGCGAATGTGTTCCAGTGGTAAACCTAGAGAGTCTACGTTGTTGATAAATGATCTGGCGCAACATTTCAAATATATTTTTTTTATTTGAAGCACCTTATGACATATGTGTCACATAATCTCAAACTATCATTTGATTGATGAGAAATGTGTGAGATCAACTTAAAACTAGGTCAAAACCAAAGAGCAGTTAACTATGATATATCATGCTATGAAAACATTGAAACATGCTACAGTTAAAAGTAAACAATTTTGGATTGGTATGTATTGGGACTTGGAGGTATGGTGATACACACCGTAGGGATTTTAATTTTGCTTATAATATAGCTGTAAATATACGTGCACAGCTATCAGTGTGCAGTAGAGCTTTATTAATGCTTAAGAGTGTTATTGAAGCATGAAGTATGCAAACACACAGAGTGGGACATGACCAACAAGTCAGGATGTAAAGAATGTTGTTAGGCACAACATAAGATATAAGTTAAAATAAAAAAAAACTATGTGTTGTGTGTTTTGGTTAGAATACAATGTCTTTGAATGTAGCTCATCAGTCAGAATTATGAATATGAAAGATCTGCTTCATAATCTTAGTTTAACTGTTTTGAGATTTTAATTCAGTGTTACATATAGAATTGTCAAGCTGTTTTGCACTGAGGGCAGACGTTTATTTGTTCTAAATGATTTTATGTTTTGGTTTGAATCTATCAAGATACAAATAAAAGGAGAAAATAATCCATTGAGATAAAGTACCTTTCACTTGTAAAGTATTCCATTGATTGCATTATCCACAAATATACATTATCACGTTGTTGTTTAATATACAATCCATTTTCGTTGAACTTCCAGGAAAAATAAAACAGCATCATGATATATGTAGGCCTAACTTTACTGTGATTCAAAATTACTCACCGCATGATGTAAGATTCTGGTCATACCACCCACTCCAAGTATGGATTTATTCATCCTTTCTAAATGTGTTCTGTTCTAAGTACCCCAAAACAGCATACATATGAAGTATGGTGCAGCACCTATTCCTGTACCAGTTAACTAGTGTTCCTTGCCACCTGCCATGTGTATCTTGGCATGGCACACAGCGGGATTTAACAGCAAGATGAGCATAATTTACGTCTGCTCCCAACCTGTGAGTCTCATGATCATCCTATCATTAAAACAGACCATGTGCAACGCACTATGAACCCTGCTGCTGACGAGACACTAGCAGAGCAAGACAGCATGGACTGTTTTGCAGTCCCACATGCCGCGAGCTCTCTGTTCCTTCATTAATGGAGAAATGCTTGTCTTGAAAGAGGCAGAGCTCGTGCGCAACATCATGCGTGTTAATCGATACGCTTTGCTTCTGCCTCACCCATGTTCGTGAGGGTTGGTTTAAGGCCAGATCTACAACACTCATGAGGTTTATGGCTTCTGTTTTTCTCCTGCCTTAGTTCACATGTTAATCTGAATGGAGAGTGTTTCTTAATTATAAACCATAGGCAATCTGTTCAACATAGCAAGAATATAACTCAGAGCACTGAGGTGATTACTCTGAGGGCCACGGAGTATATATACATGCTGTTATAATCATCAAAATGTGTCTTCTACATATTTGTAAATTATTATCAAATCATCACAACCATTACTACCATCAATATCACCATCATCACTATCATTGTTACCATCCTCATCCATTCATTATCAGCATCATCACCACTTTCCATCATCATGACCATTATCATTACTACATTATTAGCATCATCCATTGATCATTATCACCAATATTCATACTTTTTTATCACTATTGCCACTATCATCATCAGCATTATCACATCACCACTTCCACTATTATGACCACTGTCATCTTCATCACCGTATCACCATTTTCCACCATTAAGACCACTATTATCATCACAATATCTTTATCACCATTCTCAGTACTGTTGTCATACTGCTTTCACCTTTAATACCACTACGTGATGCGTAATGGATTAACCTGGTTATAGAAGATCTCAGCCAGCATGCTTATATTTAGAATATGAGTTATTGTTTTGATTTTTACCTTCTTCTCAGTGTTCAGTGTGGAAATGCGGTTTCTGGATGTAACTTGATAAGTTTTGTGAGTCATAGCATGCTCTGGTAACCAGTGCAGTCTGTGGATCTGTTCAGAATTTAAAACCAGATTTGTGTCCTCAGGATCAAAGCTTACACTGAGCCTGCGGTCTCAGTGTGTGTGTGTAAGTGTGAGAGAGAGAGCTAATAATAATAATGTTTCCTTAGGAGCATCTTCTGTTCTCGTCAAACAGGAACCTTACATTGCAAAGTTAATCATATTAGAACATTGGCTTCCAGGAGACTGTTAACTGCCCTATGATTATAGCCCCTATTGATTAAAATGTTGAATGGTAAACAAAGTTTGGTGCTTATGTGAGCTGTAAATCCTTGAATTAAAAAAATGCCTCGCCGCAGTCTGAATAGTATTAAAACTTTCAGTGATGCTCAGAATATGAACAAAACGTAACTCGTCGTTAAAATGAGGTGCGCTTCTCTCACGCACCGCATGGTGGCGACATCCCGTAATGAAGAGTTCAGCTCTGGTCCTGAGTTTTCAGTCGCTCATACGTTGTTTCTCTCAGTACTGAAAGGACACGGACACTGCGTTTGGGAGATACACTCATCACACTGGACGGAATATTTCCTCATCGAGTCTCTACTACATCAAGCCTTACTTTTGTCTTGCGGTGGAATTACAGCGTCGCTTTCAGAGCGCGGTGGCACCGCTGCGCATCTCCAGGAGATGCTTTACGACGCTCCGAGACGCAGAGGAATCCGTTCATTCAGACTCTTTCCTCCTTTGAACGCGAATGACTGAATTCATCTGAGCCGAGTTCTGCTTGAAAAGCGATTGTGAAATCAAAATGTATATAATTCTTGTTTTTAAAGCCTAACTTTTGTTTAGGGTACATCACAAAGCCTAAAATCAAAACAAAATATAAAATGATTATCGTTGGTATAAGTCGCGCTGCTTGCACAGTTTCTAAACTTTAACACGCCAGCCTTTGTAGCAATCGCTCGTTTCTTTCGCGAACAGACTGTTTGACAGACTCAGATCTCAGTGAAAACTGGGTTTCGTGCGTCGCATCGCTTTGAGGAAACCGGGACTACGGCGCAACATGTATCCAGCTCGGCGCAGGCGAACCCGTGCTGCGGGCTCACAGACACACCGGAGCACCATGTCAAGGCGTTCATTACCGCTGAACCGGAGTGCCAGCTGGATTCTTATGTTTGCTGTCATCTGTCATACTCGGGCGCAAGGTAAGAGTCTCGGATTGTATAGTGGCCCCATGGAGAGACAGAGCTCTCGTTTTATGGAGAAATAAATGAGGAATACTAACAGAAATAAGAAATGTTAATTTGGAACCAACCTTTACAAAAATCTACTGAATAAACTATTCCATTCTATTTTTCAGATTGTATTTTAAAATGGCATGTTATTCAGTATGGTCCACATTTTACAGAATTATTGTTTGGTGGTTGAGGATTTATTTCCAGCCATCAAAGAAATTTCATTTGCAACCTATTAGCATTTCTTTAGAAATTAAGCAATTCTTTAATAGTAGTTTGGATATAACCAAAGTGGTATAGACATTTGTAAGCGACAACCCAACAGACAGGTGTGGTGGAAGTAATTCCCTGGGGTCTGTCTGTGGTCAACATGCCCCATCACTTGTAGATGGATCCCAAGGGATGAAGAGATCACAGACGCACAGCATTAATACTGCACAGTGTTCTTTTCTATCTGTAGTTACTACACACCTACACACGGAACAAAGTTTGAAACCAGGGGGGTCTGTTAAGAGCGCACAACGTGTATCTGAACTTGTGATCACATTACAAAATCTCAATGGCATTATAAATAATGGCTTTTTCAGGCTATGCCAGTGTCTGGCTGCTGTTGAATTCATTTTGAAAATAGGAAATGAATTGTCTTGTTTTCTTTCTAATTATGCTTCTATGACAAGCTGATGTTAAGGACATGTTATATAAAAGAACAAAACGATATGGCTATTACTGTCAGATTTAAAATGACAAATTACTGCTGCATCCTGCAAAATCCACTTAATTTTAGAAATTATGTATAATAAATGTAACTGTAATGCAATACTGTGACCTAATAAAAAAAAATTTTTTTTTTTTTTTTTTTTTAAAAAATTTTTTTAAGAATTTTTTATAAAAAAAAATTTTTTTTTTAAAAGGGGGGGGGGATTTTTGGGATTAAATTTCCCCAAAAAATGTGGGAGACAGAAGTTTATATTGACTTTTATGCCAAATTTCAACTACATAAACCAACAACATAATTACATCCATCTCCCAGAATGTCATACCATCCGTCTTTTGTGCAGCTCCTCCCTGAGGGTATTTTACCTTTGACAAGGTGTTCTGCTCTGTCCACAGGGTGCATTTCTCATCTATTAGCTGTTGTAAAAATGGTCTCGGCATCCTCAAACAGATGGCTGATATACAGCTGGCGATCCATTCTATTTGACGGATCTTAAACAACTGGCACTGCTGATTCATTCACTGTGAAGAGGCTTGGATAGGCTGAGGTGCATCTGATAATTGCAACGCCTTGAGCATTGCAGTGCTAAAAGCAGCATAATCCTTGAGTGTGTCAGTCTCTGAACAAGCTGCATTGAGATGTAAAGGGCCCACTATCTTATCTGAGAAGCATTCAAGCATCTCCTATTATGCATAGCGCGGTGTTGCTGACACTTATTAGAATCCTTCCGCAAAGTCTATATGCTACAATATATACACTAGCACTCTATAGACGAAGTCCGACTGATGTTTGTAAAGAGCTGCTCAGGGCTGCTTTGTTTTCTCTTGTATTGATCCAATTCTTGTTTTCATCCTTAAGTGTACTTTCAATGCCCTTGGATAGCTTTAAGGGAGCTTAGCTGGGACCAAAAGGAAACCTGGCACTTTGGTCAATGGCTAGAAAAAGCTCTCTGAACCTTTATCACCACAAGACTCTCTGGTGATCAATTCCTTGTCTCCACTTGAGGCTGCCAGTCATTGTAGCCCAGAACGACCAAATGGGTACCTGTCACAGAGGGTGGCATGAAGAAGATGCAGAAGCCAGACGCTTTCCTTCACAGAAGGTGGCATCAACCACCGCCGGGGAGCGGCAAACCTCTGAAGCCAAACATTCCCCTACGGGGTTGCTGTATTTGTTCTGAAGCTGCCTACTAATGAGTGGCAGTGTGATTGCCGTGCAGGGTACGGCGGAATGCGCTCACTCATCCTCATGGAGTGTGGAGAGTGTTCCATAAATTAGGGGAGTGCAGAAGCTGAAGGGGTCTCTGGGGATGCAGAGATGTCATGTGCTTGTTTTTCTATCCAAAGGCAGAATGTGATTCCCGTGCCTCAAATTCTGCTGGGATTCCGCTGGGATACCTGATAGAGTCAGTGCGAAAGATGGCACCAACATTGTGACGCTTATTTTGAACCAAAACATTGAGACAGTTCATTGAAAAGCAGAACCTCCACCAACCGACCCTTCCCCCCGCAAAAGGCTCATCCCCTTTGCAGGGTAGCACCAATAACATATTGATATAACAATAACATATACAATATATGTTTCTCAAAAGCTCTTCAGATCCTTTTGCTGTGTGTATGAAGACGCAGTCATTTGTTTTAGTGGATTTCAGACTAATCCCTGATTGTCATGTTGAAATTTTGTCTGTTCTAGACTTAAACAGTGTCTTAGTGGCACTTTGTTGCATCATTCACCAGATGTCAGCCATCTTTAAATCTTCTGATTATATTTGATAATCCTCCATGCTTTCAAACATGATTTTTGTTGGAAAACTAATTTTTATGCGATTAAAACCTCCTGTTTCCTCATTTAAGTGGAAGAATATGCACACCCAGAAATGTACATACACACGTCAAGATGTCAATCATTCATACAGTACACAGTCATGCAATTAAAGAAGTTCTGTCCTCTTTGCCTTGAAAGCTTTAGGTAATCAAAGACACAGCCTTGGTTCAGATAGTGATGGTTCCCTCTTTTCAAGGCACTAATAAAAACCTGTTCCCATATGAACACATGAGACTCAAGCTCTCTTTTTCTGATATCCCAGATGGCCTATAATGAGCATGGAAGACCGCAACTCTCTGGATGCCCTGCCATAATTATGCGCCCGAGCACCAGTAACAGAATATTTATCTCTATGATGCGTGACACTTCTTTAATTAAACGTCTTCAAGGCAAGGTCTCAGTATGGCAACAGATGTCTTGTGAATTTTTGACAAAATGCTTGCTGTTTTCTGCGCTCCCTAGAAAGACAGCCTGGTTCAGAGCCCCAGGTGAAACAGAGTGACAGCCCACTTCCTGTTTTCCCACCAATGTTTGCACTGTAGTGCGGATACCTCGCGCTTCCTCATTTTTCCACTGCTGCAGTCCTCTGATGTTTATTCATACAGCCAGTATCAAGAATTAATAAATTGCATGAAAATGAGGCAGCATGACCTCTGACAGGCCCGGCCTTTTTTATTAATGGATGTCAAACTTCACTTCTTATCTGACTGGTGGTTTTCATTAATCCACCTTGAGATGAAATAAGTTTGTAGCCTTGTATTAGAGAACCTGTTTAAAGACTGCATATAGGTTTGTATCTTGCTTCAGAAGGCTTTTAAACGGACTCATTCATGCAGCAAAACTGTTTGGATTGTGCAGAAAGGAAATATAATCAGATAAGTTTAGACTTTAGGGCCTGTGTTCAGTAATTGCAGTGAGCCTGAGGGTGTACCACTGTCAGTATTTGTGGTGGGGGTGAACAGAGTTAGATCTAGCATTGCATCCATAGAATACTGCCTTCCAATTCAGTCCCAGAAGAGATCTGATTGTTTGCTATCTGCTGGCTGTGAGTGAGGAAAAGAACCCATTCCATTATTCTACTACCTAATAAAGTCCTTTCATAACACAGTGCTGGAACAACATTGTTATCAGGCCAGTTCTGATTCTGTCTTAAAGGAACAATGTACCCCAAATTCAGTCATCCTTTACTCACCACCACGTCATTTCAACCCAGTATTGTTTTCTTCTATTTTCTATTATGTTCTGTGAACATAAGGACACAAGGACAAATGTTTGGGTTTTCTATACAAGGACAGTTGAAAGGGATTTATATTGCCAAACTCCAAAATACTACCATAGAATTATTACAAAATTATGATTCACTATAGACAATGTTTTTAAATCCATGCAGTAGGTTTGTGTGACAAACAGGCTAAAATATGGTCACTATTGACTGAAGGTCTGTAGCTCTCAAATCTTGGAACAATGTGAGGTTGACTAAATGACAAATTCCATTTTGGGTAAACTATTCCTTTTATTCTCAAACGATTCATTCATAAAGCTTTTTAAAATTCCATGTAGAATCCTTTTTTTGTAGCACCAAATGGAATCCTGTGAATTTCTACTAGTATCAATTAGCTTCAGATTCTCAGCCTGGCTTCAATCAGTAAGGAAGCAGTTTCTGTCAGCGACCAGCTGCTCGGCCGCTCACTTCATGATGATAATGAGAATCCTTCAGTTTTGTAATCTGCTGCTCTCTTAATATTGTTACAACATTCAGTTTAACTTCAGCTGATAGATGCTGGAGAACAAACATCAACATGCCAGCTGCAATCTCATTCGTTTCTGTTCATTATGAATGCAGGAAACAAATGTTGATTCGCAACCACTACAACACATTCCTTCCACTCACAGCTTTGGTATGTATTATGTTTAATGCAAGTTATTAGTCCAATGGCACTTGAAGGTTAATGCTACTTCTTTTTGTTATTATTTTGTGAAGCCGTTATCAAACAGTCGCTTTATTTGCACTAAATGAAGATTGATCTTGTTAAGCTGACAGCGAGGTGCTCTGGGAAATATAATTTTTTTGTTTCTTTCTTTTCTTTGCAAGGCTATAATTGAATGTCTTGTGAACTGACCAATTTAATGTGTTAATAGATTAGGGACATTTAATGCGGACCGTTGTTATTGCAATGAGGTACAAGACCCATAAAAAATCAATTCCACCCCAGCCTGCGCTGAATATTGCTATATAAAATGAATTGTTCTGATGGTAAATTCTGATTGGATGAGTTTAAAGCCGAAAATGCACCTGTGACTTCATGTTCTATATTAATGTGACACCTTGATATGTTGCTTGGCAACTGTAAACAGTTGATACATTTAAGTACATTTAAGCTAATAAACTATATTACTTTGTGAAAGAATGGATCAATCTAATTATTAATTCTAATAAATGATCCTATTTATGAAACATAGGTGTCCTTTATTTGATTGCCGTTCCTGGTATTCTATAAAAAAGCAATAAAGGGAACACGCCCAATGATAAAATGTGTACCTTGAATGCATTGCTTTGGATAAAAGAGTCTGTCAAATGCATAAATATAACATGTCAGCAACAATCAAAATCAATCCTTTACATTCAGAATAAATGTCCCTGGTCTTGTTGTACATGATTCATCATTACAATATTCAACAGTAAATGACTTTTTGCATTGTCTTGAATCAAAATATAATAGCTTTTCCTGCCTCTTTCTGCTGACGTAACGTGGTAATAATATCATAGCCTGACTTTTGTAAGCCCTAACTAATTCTGATGGATAAGGCTTTGCACAATACCTGAGCTCAAACCACAATCATCTAACCAGTGAAATTCTGTAATAGAATAATTTACAACTTGGTTTTGTGGGCAGCAGATCATTTAATATTTAAGGTGGATGGAAAGACAAAAGCTGGATAGAGATTATATTGTAAGATTGAAGATAGGACGCAAGATGCTCAACAAGAGGGATGTCAATAATGAAATTCCTGCCTTTGGAGGAAACTCATTATTTCAAGACTAATTTAAATAAAAGAGCATCAGCCTGAGTGAATTTGCTTTTCATTTTCTGTTTGTTTACTGCAACGAAGAGGGGAAAAAGCCTGTGGTATTATAGGCTTAATAAACGTTCTACATGTGCATTTGCTTCAGGGAAATTTACCAAGAGACTCAAGGCGAGTTTTTCACTTTTAGGTTAAAACGAAAATGGCTGGTGTGTATGCGTGTCCTTATGAAGTCTTTATACAGTGAAGGTTCTTCTGTTGAATAACCTCAGCATACAATGAATGTCTTTTGAAAAGACCTTGGCCACTGATTTGCTTCACAATAAAATGAAATTAGCAAATCTTTCAAAGTAATCTTGTCCTGACAGAATTGTGGCAGAATTGTCCTGAAAAGGGGAAAATGTGATACTGTTGACAGAGTGTCATTTTCCAACAGCATATAAGCTTGTTTCAAGCCCCTGGGCTGTTCTGTGTAAACATTTAAACAACAGAAGCTTGACTGAAGGGAAACAGCAGCTAGAAACAAAGCCCTCTACATCTCTTCCCTTATTCAGCATCATCCTCCTGGGAGAGAGAGAGTGCATTCTTGTGTTGTGAATAAAATAGCAAAGTGGCAACACGACCGAATGATAGAGACATTGATAGAAAGATTGAAAAAGGGAGAGGGAGAGAGGAGGGGGGAGAAAAGAGCAAAAGAGATGCAAGCCTCGTTTTTGTGAAAGCTTCAGCGCTCTGAACCCATTTATGTGCACAAAAGGCTGAGTTCTGTTGTTCTGGCAGTACGTGCTCAAAAAGGTGCTCAATCCAAGCCCGACCAATCAGAATGTGGATAATTTTACCCATAAAACAATCTTCTCCCCTCCGTTCATCACAGTGCTTTCTCTCAGTAACAGAAAAACCCTTCTCTACATCATAGAGCAGGGCTATAAACCACTTCAAGACAGCTTTCACAGTTTCAGATATTACAAAAATATTGTCATCATTTATTCACCCTCATGCCTTTCCAAATACTGTATGCAGTTATTTTCCCTGAGGAGAATTCTGAAGAATCTTGAGGAGAATTCTGAAGAATCTTAAATCAGATGTTTTTCATAAACCTTCATAAAATCAGCCCATATGATATCTTCTTATTTCAAGCCATACGTGTTCTTAATGTGATGAACACATGGTAGTTTTAGGGTGTACTCATACTAGGCTCCCAAGCGCATTTAAGTCCAAAAGTCTGGTTTGTTTTACCAGTTTGATCACTCCAAAGCTTGCCTGGGTGCAGTTCGTGTAACCATGCTCTGGCCAGCTTGAAGAGGTTGGTTCGATTGGGCTTGGGCACGGTTCACATGTAGTGTGATTGCTAATTGTGCCAGAGCATACAACAGCTACTCATCTTTATGACAACAAACCTTCTATTACTACTTGTATTTTATTTTTCAATTCATTTAATTAACAGTACAAAGCAACTGTGCCTAGTATGAGTACATCCTAAATACAGTGTTCAGTGTTTTTGTCAGGATTGATGTCAGTGAGATGTGGCCATGGGACATGTTGGAGCTTGACAGATTTTGGTCTCTTTGAACTGCTGTTACAGTTAGTCAGTTTAGCAGACCACAGACAAGAGCTACATACAATATCTGTAGTATCATACTGCCAAGTTTCAATAGTAAGCCAGAACAATAAATAATTTGAAGTACAAAGAATGCTTAGATAAAGAAGACAGTGTTTATTAATATATATATATCTTCAGCACAGGATATGCTGAGATAAGCTCCAGCACTCCCTTGTGACCCCACATAGGATAAGCAGTATAGAAAATGGATGTAAATAAAGAGCAAGTTCTTTTACTGTTGTGCCCATTGTACCGCAGTGTAAGAATTCCGCAACAACATTTGAGTTTGAAACAATATGAGGGTGAGTGAACAATGGCAGAATTTTGATTTCAGGCTGATCTGTTCCTAAAGAAATCATCGTTGTGAAAAATCCTATTTGGGATTCTGAAGGGGGATCCACATTGTGATCAGACCTGATTTCCTCATTTCTTCCCCCAACCTCCCGAAAAGAGCTCAGTAATTCTAGATATTTAAGTCTATAAAGGACAGGGAGGCATTTCTGAACTGTGGCATGCCCATCATGCCAGTGAATGGAAATGTCTCAGATTGTGAAGTTGTCTCTTGTCTCTTCAACCTCCCTCCCCCTGTTCGCCCCTCCATCCTTTGGCAGTCAGCCTGGACTTTGCCTGGTTGGAAGCTTCTGGCTGCATCTCAGTGCCTTGTGCTGGGTATTGATTAGGACAAACCCTGAGTTTTCCCCATCATCCACGGCTCTGTGCGGGAGCACACGGCCGTTTGATGTCACTTGTGTTCCACTCTTTCTTTCTCTCTTATTTCATGTCTTCCATCTCACCGGCGTTTTTTCAAATGCTAGCGACATAGCAAACACCCCCTGCTACCATCTCGCACTGCTTGATGTTTCTTTACATCACACCTTCCTTGCAAAACAAATTGACTGCTGCTTTGAGGTGGAAGCTCACAGGGCCCTGGTGTGTTTCTTAAAACTGGTATGTATGTGTTCACACGTATGTGTCTGGATGCTTGTACCAAGCATCTAGTGAATATATAAACATTGATTTATAGTCAGTACAACAAAACATTCAACATTCAAAGCTTAAGTATGTATCAGATGTAGATGTGTTAAAGGAACAGGTATTTACTTAATGTCAAGCCAAATGTATATTCTGTTTAACAGAACCCAAAAACAATACATTTAAAGATTTTTAGGCACCACTTTTTTACTGTTCATAGTGACCACAACTCCAAAAAGGACGAAAAGCAGCAATCAAGTAGTCAGAATGACTCATGCATTATAAGTCTTCTGATGTCATACACTGGCTTTGTGTAAAGACTCTTAAAAGCATAAATGGACTTTATTTTGTCCTGTCTTCTGCTTTTCACATCACAGCTCATGATAAATGCCAATTAAGCTAGTGACCATGTAAATGGTTCTCACACATCATGAATAATTGCTGCTTTTGTCTTAATTTTATGCTGTAGCTTGTGTATGTAGCTAGTGTTTTATGTATGTAGCTTGACAGTTGTGGTCAACATAAACTTGTAAGAGAGATGCATAAAGATTCTTTGAAAAATCTCCTTTTGTATTCTCTGAGAAAACAGTAGACAGGTTTGGAAAAACCTGCGAATAAATAATGACTTAAATAGTTTTATAGCTGAACTGTTCTTTTAAGAAATACGGCACTTTAAGGTTGATGCCATTTTTTGTTAGCTTTGTGCAGTTGTTATAAAATAGTCAATTTAATTGTTATATACAACGATTGATCTTCCAAAGCTAACAACGGGTTGCTCTGGGAAGTGACATTTTCTATTGCTGTTTTGTTCCACTAAGCTATAATTACGAGTGTCTTGCAAACTGACCAATATAATGTGTTAAAAGATTAGCTGCATTTAATTTGGACTGTTGTAATTACAATGAGGTACAAGACCCAAAAAAGGCAATTCCATCACGGCCTGTGCCTTGAATGATTTAGTGAGTGTTAGGGAAGCTAGTGAGGTTAAATGGAAAACTGTGGTGCATTGCTATGTGCTCCTCTCTGAGTAATGAATACTGACAGGGATAAAAGGGATCCAGTGCGGATATTTCTTTTAATTTCTAAACGGGCATAAAAGCATACTCCAGTAAAAGCCTTTATTGCCGTGATATGTGTAAACCGATGCACAAACACATGCTTCAGATATTCTCGGGCCTTACACTGCCCCTCACACTGCAGAATAAAAAAACTGACTTTCAGCTCAGACTACAAACATTTCCAGAAACGCCAGGACTTCCCAAGTTGAGGAGACGAGATTCTACATGTCCACCATTAGAATCAATTCTGGTCAATACAGGAACAACTTTAAAAGAGGGAGATGCTCTTTGTAAAATAAACCCCCGTCATGTCTGGCCCTGTTTATTAGCAAGATCATACGAAGGAAAAGAAAAACACATTTGAGAGAGTGAGAGATGAAAAGAGAGAGAATAAGAATATAGTGCATTGGACAGCAGATACTGCCACAGTGCTGCATATCTCGAATTCTCTCTTGATTCCACACGGCTCAAAAAGCTCCAGCAGTTGAGTGTGTCTGCTTGTGTTTTGCTTTACTTGTGTGTTTACGCATGTACTTGGGGGAGATGTGGTAGAATTTATTTTTAATAATTAGGATTTGGAGTTTGAGTGCTGGTTTATGTCTGTGAAAATAAAAACATTAATTACCCCAGTTTTTATTTTTTACTTCGTATTTTGGGTTTTCTTAGTAGGGCTGTAACTGTTTTAAAACAGTTTTTGCCCCATGTTTAAACAATGCAAAGCATTGTTGATGTATGCATATGATGTATGCTTTACATTGTATACAAATATTGTTTGAATGATGATTACATAATATAGTGCAGATAATAGAAGCCAAGATCAGTTTAGTTTGATTGACATGCACACACACGCTTCATGATGTATTTAAAGTTTAATGATGACAGTGACATTTAATTGCTCAATTACTGTTAGGATAAACTGACAGGACAAACAGAAATACTACATTATAAGAATACAAAAGTAAAATGTAAGTTATGTCCTGTCAGCCGCATAGAGAACATTGTGCCAATGCGCTGGATGGGCAGTCTGGCCTCATAAAAGTGATATGACCTATGACCTCATTTCAATGTCACAGAAGTAGGTTCTAACTGAGAAGCTAAAATATACTGTAGCTAATTATGGTATATCATTACTGTATATTTTTAAGGAAATAAGTAAGTGCTAATGATGATTACAAATGGATTCCACTGAAGATTTTTTTAATTATCTTG
Organism: Chromobotia macracanthus; assembly: GCA_036877525.1. NCBI lineage: Eukaryota > Metazoa > Chordata > Actinopteri > Cypriniformes > Botiidae > Chromobotia > Chromobotia macracanthus. Next base: position 2,859,877 of record JAZGTH010000043.1, on the reverse strand, counting down.
CATTAAACTCATCTGTATCTGTCTGTTGCAGTTATGTTGTCCTTACCCCACGGTTGGGTTAGCTCAGGTCTACTCTTTCTATATTGTTTACTTGTGAATGATCCAGTAGGACTATCCCTCCCACTGATCCGTTTTGACAAATACAACGGGAGCACATGAAAGGTCATGGTGGTATGAAACCAGAAAGAAACAGAAGCATGTTCTCTAGACATAACAAAGCCCCGGTAGCTGAAAGGAGCGGCTGCTTGCGTCACAATGAATTAGTGCAGGGCAGATGATCTGGGAAAAACTCTCTGACATCAGGTCTCAGCGCTCATCTACAGGGCCTTGGGATGCAAGGACACTAGGAGAGGGTCGTGTCTTAGAACTGTCCTCCTGGCTCTTTGGGCTGGTCTAAACAATCTACAAGATGCTGATGGAAACTATAGTGTATAAACTATAACTATAGTGCTATAAATGGCATTCTGTTTTGCAGAGTAGAAAGATTTTCACATTGTGTACTGTTTAATACTGTCTTACAGGCAGAATAGTTTTTTCTTTTGTTGATGTGTTTTCCTCTGAAGCAGAAAGTTGAGGTAGAAATTCAGAGCTTGTTCCTTTTTATTTTAATAGTCAGAATCCTTTAGCTTAGTTTCACATCTGTCAACTACATTGCTATTTGCTATTGACTATCAGAGGCAGGAAGTATTGAGGGGCAACAAACATGTGGTACATACCTGTAGATAAGATGAGTTATCAATATTTTTTAACCATTTTCCTGAAAGAGAAGGACTAAGTTTTCAATGCATGTGTGCCACAGGTTAATTGTGTCACTGTTTAGCTGTACTCAAGCATATAGATGACCTCAAAGCAAACAGACATGAACTAAATGTCACAGAACCACAATGACTCTAGTCTGTAACAGCGACTATAACAGTCTTAACGTTCAGTGAAGTTTAGGGTCAACGGTGTGATATTTTGACACCGTTAATAGCAGCACCAAATGGAATTGCAAAATATATATTTGTTTCTAATAAATTTCACAAATGTTGCCAAGCCATGATGTTTTGAAAGCTCTACAGAACCACAATATTTACACTTCTTCAGCCTACATATGATATACTTGTTTTGTAATTGTTCAATTAAATAATCTGCAATATTTTGGGAGGGCCCTAAATCCATATTACTTTAATGGTTATCGTATTGTCTAACTATTGTCATGTGCAATAGTGCACCATGCTTGCATGCAACCAAGACCATTCACACAAACACAGAAGCATCCCATTTATTAGATGCTCCTGTTTTTTATGTTAGCATTTCATTAGCAAAAGAGGAGCTATCAGCATACAGGCAGACAGGAAGGTGATCTGACAGCTCCCACTAACCTGTCTATTGATCCCACAGCCTCATTAAACCTCTTATACAGTGGCTTTCACACACCACAGTCTGTCATCAGTCTCAAAGCTGTCAGAGCTCAGAAACATTCAGAACACACGCAAGCCAACGCTCACACGCCACCCATCTCTGCAACAAACATGCAAGGCTGTGTTTCTTTAAAAGCTTTAATCATAGCACAACAGCGAGTGGAGCATGTCAGCATGCCAACCCCCCACTCCCCCCAAAGCATGTTTTATTAAAGGGGTCCTGAGCAAGCGGCCTGTGGAGAATAGCGTATAGAGATTGAACAAAAGATGGGAAAAGTCCGGAGAGTGTGTCATAAAACACTTCATTAAAAATGTTCCCTGTTAATGGAGGAAATGGGAACCAGTTTAACTAACTGCTGGAGCTTTTTATTTGTGCCTTGTGCAACAAATTGAATTGTGTTTGGTTTGAATTGTGTTAAGTTTAGAAGGTGACCTGAGGTTTCTGGCAAAGCAATAATTGTTAATGCTGATGAATCAAAGCAATTGTGATTATGGAGTCCATTTTGGTTGGGGAATGACTTTGGGAATAGCCTGAATTTCTTGCCATTAATGAGCAGTATGATGCAATTTTGGACATAACAAAGCCTCGGTACACTCTAATATGAGCTGAGGCTGAGTCTCATTTCACATCCTATCCATATCACATAGCATGCCAAATTATGATTAGCGTGTCTCAAATCATGGTATATAGGAAATATTATGTCAAAGAAGGCTGAATGGAATCCAGTGTATTTTATTTTGTTCAGAGGTATTCTTTTTGGACTTATATTGCCCACAAAGCTTGGAGTTTTCAGTATAGTTGCCACAACAAAAAAAATGTTTTAGTAAAGTTCAAAACACCCAGTTTTTTAGTATTAATGTTATTGGTTATAAAAACATAATTTAAAATTTTTAATGCTGTAATATTTAAATGTTCCACTAACTACTTAAGAATATTTTTTGTTATATATGGTGTATATAAAACGTTCTACTAGCATTACTGCAAAAACATTTATTGATAACTTTGAGGAAACACATTTTATATGTCTCTCTGCTGTCAGCTCATGTCAGCTCATTAGCAGAGAGATCCGTATACTAAAGTAAGTGTGTCAGATAAGGAAGACATACAAAGCGTGCACCCCAGCACTGTAGCTGAGAGCCACTGACTTCAGACATAACTGACTATGTTTAGATTTATACTTTGACAAGACGTGTTTGATCATTCACACATGTAGTGCGAGTGCTTCACAGAGCATGTGTGCAAATGTGAGAGCTCGAAAGATGTCATCGGTCATTCAGACACCACTCAGATACTTAATTGTTTAGAACAACTTATATCTTTGTACTACAGTACTGCCATTCTTGATATACCTACGAGACCTTTTTGTAGCAGCTGTATGCTCTAGTACTGATGCATACGCTCATTAAATACTTCAAAGTAATTTACCAACACCAGCACACTACGTACTTTTCAAGTATGCGACTTGGTATGCTGCCTGATTGCAGTTGGTTACCATGTTCGCAGTTGTTTTCTTCTGCCCATGTGGTATAACAGCACTATTTTCAGGCATTGTTTGCCTGAGGACTAATCCTGCTTTCTCACAAGCTTCAATGCTAATTGCTCTCATTAACAGCCTGCACTCACACCCTGCACCATTCTCTGCAATTAAGACTTTGCTGTAGAGATGTTATGAGGTAGAATAATATACTGGGTCAGGGAGATAAAGGGCCAGCTAATTAATTCTCATCTAAATGAACGATTTCTCATTTCAGAGGCCGTAAATGGTTTTGCACTGTAGATTTTCACTTGAAGTGTTTAGGCCTCCATTTTGAGAAGTCAAAACTTGTGGCAACAGGATAAAGGGGGGTTTTGAGATTGTGTGAGTTTTTCAGTTTGTGAGACAAACACGGCATCTGATGGTGGAGCTGCATTATACACTTGAGTTATGAAATAAGACTCAAGTCTAATGAATATGAAACCTGCTATAAATTTAGCACAAAGTTCCTTAAAGCAAAAGACTGGGTGACAGCCACATTGGTTAAGCTTAAGTGACAAAAGCTTAAGGGATCACATTGAGGACACACACACGAAGCACAATACATGTTATTACAAGTGTAAGACTGAAGATAGCACAAAGTATGAGAGGTGGACCCAAGGGAACAAACTGTTCAGTTCCTATTTTAACCAGTGAAGGACGGAGAGTGTTGAGTATTTTTCAGTCACTAGCTTGTCTGCTTTTAAACATTTTTCCCTCAAAATGATCCTAGCCATAACCTGGTTGGATATATTTTAGATTTAAATTATACCTTAAACCTGTAATTTTTCAATGTAGGTAAAATGAGACAAAACCAGAAGCACGAGATGGGCCACTTAAAATGAATCGGAGAAATATAAATGGGAGCAATCAAAAACCAAGAATAGAAACTTCTTTCAGTTTAACAAAAAAAAGTGTTTGATAAAGACATTCAGGGAACAGACCATGTTTTGGAGCTGTCCCTGAAAATGTTTTTCCCAATTTTAATGTATGTTTAAAAAGAGTGTGCAAAATGAAATACCTAAAATGGCAAGATATATAAGGTTCCTCCCCGTATTGTTGTGTTGGTTTTAACCAACAGGAGGCACTGCTTTTAACAGCCTCATTGGCATTGACTTATTTACTTATTACTCAATCATTGTACTGTTGCCATTGAAAATGAAAACTACACCAGAATAAAGTACCTCGAGAGCATCAAAGTAAGTAACAATGCATGTAAATAATCATATATAGCCTTACATTGCCTTTCAAATTGCAATTGGCTATTATTGGCTTATTATTGCTCTGATCAGGAGGAAAATCACACAGAACACACAGGGCGCGTGCCTGCATTTTCTCACCTCTGCAGAACCATATTGTCTGTACTGTTGCATCTCTTTTCGGCATCTTTCCCCATGATCCAAGTTAAACATATTTTAAAATGTGTCTGGAAATGTAATCTGTTTCACTCTGTTATGCTTCGTAGTTGTTTTTGAATCACTACTAGGTGAACGTCACAACATTAAAGTTAATATTCATAAGCAAGCCTTCAGCCTAAGTAGAATTTATACATTACAACATAACTGTGAGGTAGTTGCTTTTCATAGAAGTTATGCTGTTTACGCTTTAATAACTATAATATTTAAAATATAATAACTATAATAATTACACAATTCATTCAAACATGGTTGAATAATATAGTTTCAAACATTCTGAATGTTCATAAACTGCTGGTCTACATTTTTTGTATCAGTGTTATCAAGTGTTTGGTATCTGTATATTGTTGTTTATAAGGTGTGGTCTGATGCCAAGATTTTATGTTTCAATTTGGCAAAAGTTTGTTTCTGAATTCTGTATTATTTCCAAAATCAATTCTTAATTGATTTATTTAAAAACCAAATCCTTTACGCAGTTTTAATTAAAAAAAACTGTTCACATAATTCTAGAAAGTGCATTCATTTATTTGATTGCTTTTAGAAATGAATTCACAAGTATAGTAATGAGTAGTTTGATTAAAGAGTAATTAGTAGAGTAACCCCATTACAAACAAGGAAATAGTAATTAACAATCAGCACTTGGTCACTGTTTGAAGTAACTTCCTTAACTCTGGTAAAGCGAGACCCAGACTGCAGGAGACGATTTACTACAGGTGAATCAGTCACTCTAATAATGTTTTGAGCATCTTTAGCTGCTAAGCAGAGCAATGCATCATCGGTTTGTTTTCCCTGCTGTCTGACATTTATGCTCATAACCATTATCTCATATTGCTCTCTGCATGACAGTTTATTCATTTATATGTTTATGAGATGACAGGGCATTCATTGATATTAGTTAGTGACGAGAGCGAGTGGGTGAAGCTGAGAGACAGAAGCCATGACATGATTCTAATGAATCGAATCAATTCTGATGCTTTTCCTCCCGCTGTCTTTGCTCTTGCCTGTTAACCTGCACCTCTTGTTTGAGCACAAACCCAAGAAAGGACACACCCAAACTAAAGCAGTGTTTTTGAAACATTTAGACAGCAAACATATTTTTGGTGTCTTATAAGAAGTATGGATAAGATAGATACAAAAGCGTAAATGAATTGCAGAGTGATCAGAAATTGTAGAAGCTTGAATCACAGAGCTTTCTAATGATGTATGTGTGTGTCAAGATCAAATGAAGACTTATGGTTAAATCATGCAGTAAATGTAAACACAGAAAACACAGAAATGGATATCAAGTGAGTTGCAGTTTGCCCATCTGTGGTTTTGTAAGTACATTGCAAGTGTTAAAAAAACCCTTTGTAATGTGCAGAACTGGATGTCTGAATTTCTTACAAAAGCATACATTTACACAGGCACGCATAGTTAGCCTTCATCTATAGCAATTTTAGAGCCCCTGGTGATCAACATTAAGATTGTTTTCGTTCTCTTTAAGGAAGATTAAGTTGAATTGCATGTTCTTGCAGGAAACAAACAGAGAAAATCATAATACATGAAAATGCTAATGTGCTCATCTGGTTCTCAGTAGGCAGCAGTTTTAACTGATTAATTGTAGATGTTTGTTTGATTGGCTGCAGCTTGGTAAACCATAATGTTATTTGTCAAGCTATTCCACATGGGAGCTTGGTTCTTATCTCATGTGTTAGAAATTGTGTCCCTGTTTTCTTTGCCAGTTTATTTATGTTTACAGTCCAAGCTGGTTTTGCCGGGCAGCCAGCTGGTTTCAAAGTCAAGCAATCTTCCTTATTAAACTGAAAGACCTGCAAACCAGGTTAGACTGGTTAAAGCAGTTTTTCAGCAGGGGATTGAGAGAGGGACCAGATTTGATTCTGTTCAGGGACGGAGAATAAAGACAAAAAAGTGTGGAATTTGGTCCCTCGAAGCTCTAGTAAAACATTAGTATTCAAAATGGAAAGACGATAATCATTTATTCGCTTAACACTACATTTCTGTGTGGAATCACACTCCACTGCTGGAGGAAGACTTACTAGCTGGGGAAATGCACTGTGAACTGCTGTCAATGGACACATCTGTCAATACCCACAGCTCCTCTGTTTAAGTCAGCCTGGCTGTTCAGCACAGGCTATTGTCTTCCCCCTGTGCCTGTCTACAATTTAATGAGGCAGTATTTCAATGCTTTCAATACATCCAGTGTGAAAATAACAGGCTCAGAGCAACACACTGCATATAAAACTGTAATACAGTGCATTGTGAGATTTAAAAGCTTTTGAATGAAACTGCTGTAAGAGCTCCTGCAATCTGAAAGTCGGCAGATTTTTCACTGCTAAGACGTTTTGTTCTCTGGGTGTAGTGTTAACAGATCTCACCAGGACCAATCCAGCCTGAAAGAAGATTTAAAGAATATTTCACTCAAAAAAACAAAATTCTTTCATTTTCCCAACCCTTATGATGTTTAAACTGGGTTGACTTTCTTTAGTGGAACAAAAAATACTGTTGTGTTTTTAAAAAATCTATTTTTGTGTTTCACCCACAAATATATATATATATAATTTTTATATGGGATTGGTAAATGTATTCATTTTTATACTGTAGGCTATAACTTTTATAGTGTAGACTACAATAAGCTACTTTTATGATACTTTAACAATCTACTTTTATCATTTTTTTAAATACATAAATTTAATTTCTGTGTGCATTATCCCTTTAAGAAAATGGGTTTGTCATCACTTCCGTCTATTTGTTTTTGAAAGCAGGCAAGGGTGTGTAATATATGCCTCTTTGAAGTTCATGAGTATAAACGCAGTGCGCAAACATGAACAACAGGAGCGTGTGATTGAAGAACTCCACTGAAAATGTCAAGAGTCATCAAGCTCTATTCAATCACAATCAGGCCTAATTCTGCCAGTAGTGTATTCTCTAAACCCATGTGACACGCGCTGGGTCCTTCTAGGTTTAGCTCTCCTTGACTTTGCCACAAGGATTGAGGAACAGAACTGCACACAGGAGATGGGCAGATTCATACTCCTGTTCAGGGTCAAGGGTCAATTAAAGCTTATTGAATAATAAATGGAAAGAAATAACAAGCAGCTGGGAGTGAGCAATGTCTCGGCCTGCATCTTTCTCTCTCTGTCTCTCTGTCTCTCTCTCTCATTTGCGCTCGTCCCTGTATGAGTCTGTAATGTCCTGTATATATGCAGGGATTTATATTGCAGTCACAGCCGCGCTGGCTGAAATAGGTGGTTGAAGATGAAGTTGAAATTGGAAAGTGGTTATCATGTCTGCATGAGGAAACACATTTGAGTCAGTAGAAGAGAGGAGGGGGGGAGAAATGAAGCTTGGGTGTATTATTGTGGAGACTGTTTTCAGTGTGCTGTGGGCCTGGGATGGAGCACAAGGTGAATGCAGACCAACCTGAAGTCAGATGCTATAAGCAGTAACAGGTGAGAAGCCTGCCTAATGATGCATACCTAATGTACCTCAGCTTTATGACACTGAACAATCGCTGCCACCTTGTTGGGTATTATTTCATTGGCTGAAATTTTATTTAACACCTTTCTTATTCACCCTTTTTTACAGAAATTTGGCATTTGAGAGGTCTAACGAGATCTCAGTAAATGTACTGTCAGTAAATCTGCTGTTACAAGTGGACAGGTGTTCAAAAAATGTGGAAAAATACATTGTGGAGTTTATCTGTTGGGGGGTTTTATTAATCCTTTTCCACACAAGTATTGGCCCACAGCATTTCTTTTCTACAGCGTATGAGGGAAATTGGAAAGTTAAAATCTCCCGCAGTTGCTTCGATCTTGTCTTTGAAAATATGTAGAGGGAGAGTTCTGCAGCTCTGTGATCACAAGATATTAAAAAAATTTCACATTGGATTTGGTTGCTTGACTCATTTCTCACTAGAATACTCTGACATACTTATTTCACTTCCTTACATGCATGTTTTTGAATTGTTTAAAAAAATTTTAAATCTTCATTGAAAACAGTCCAGCTCCTCATTAAATTCTCTTCACACCTGATCTTAATGTATGGATTCATTTTCTCATTCTTTTGCATAATATTATGTTAATGCATAGCACAATATTATATTAAAGAGACCCATTAACAATTTTACAGACAATTTTATTCGGCAGACAATTTTACTCGAAGTGACTTACAGTGCATTTGAAGTATACATTTTATCAGTCCACTAATTCCCTGAGATTCAGACCCATGATTGATGTTGCTAGCACTATACTCTACCACTTGAGCTACTGGAAACTGTGAATGTGTGTAGAAATCTAGAACTAGAAATCTAGCGTTCACTGAGATGCGGGTGGCATAATGAGAACTCCTAAGAAGATATATATACAGTGAATGCTTAACATTCACTTCTAAAGCAAACAAAATGTATTGATTTGAGTCAAAGTTCCTACATTAAACCTGTTTAGCAAATGTTTTCAGTGCCACAGGAGTGTAAAACATGATAAATGATCCTCTCTGTTGATAACCGTACACCTGCAGAACTAATGCTAACATTGCGTAGCATAATTTATACTTAACAATTTTGTTGCCAGGATACTTTGCAATTGAGCAACTGAGGAACTGAAAAACTAATGGTAGCCGTTTTGTTTCTTATTTACGTCACCTTCTGAGCATCAGGCAATGGAACAGCATTTATACTTAGAAGGTAAAGATTTCCAACAGGAGTTTCCTTCATCTGGTTTTAAATGAAACAGAGCTTAATATCAAGTCTTGTTATAAGGAGTAAGATAGGGAGGTAATAAATGATCAGAAAAAGATAACTACAAAATTCGTGCTAGTTCTTACTTTATTTAATTAGGTAGATCTTAGCAAGCCTAAGATGATTGAATACCCATGTGAGAAGATGTGAAAGGGAAAAGATGCTATCTCACAGCTGCTGGGCTTTGGACTTTTGCTGGTGTTGGGAGCGCGTGTGAATTTGGAATGTGATGAGAGCAAGGGCTAACAAGTGCAATAACCCCTTCTTTCCAAAAAACACCTCAATACAGTTTCCACCTGGAAAATGGCTTTGTATTGAAAAACACACGTTACTGTTTAGTTTACAGCTCATCTGCTGTGATGTTAACCTCTTATGATGTTTGCTCAAAGGGAGAACTGAAATTAATTTGTCATTCTTTACAGCTTTTTGTTACAGTAAAGCTTGCACTTTGTTCTTTTTCATGTCCAGCACAGTAAGCAGTAAGTAAGGTCGCTGTTGAGGGTTAGGTTTGTTTTATTTTATTTTTGTGCTGACGTGACAGCACTGCAGGCTTGGTGTGCAACCCCTCGCTCCAGTGATGGCTCACTGATTCTATTCAGGCCCATGGGCACCAGAGCCCCACTCGCAGATCCACGTTTTGTGTGGTCTGAAAGGAAGTGGCTGCAGCCCTCCAGGGCTCACCAACAGTTTTTTCATGGGGGGTTTTGGAATATGCCAGGTCAGGACAAACACAGCCATTGTGGTTTGTTTAATATGGCATCTTGCCAGCCACCTCATGGCAGATGTATTGAGTGGCCTCCACTGTCTGAATTTTTCTCTCGAACATTTATTGTGAGGTATGAAAATAGATGGGAGTGCGTGGCCGAGCATAAAAAATAAAGTCTTAAAGGAAGCTGTTTTTTGGTGCTTTGGTGCTCACGGTGACTGAATACCCAGAAGTAGAGAAGATGACAATGTTGCCATGGTTTCCAGGGGACATGTGGCACCTTTGCCTTTGTGTCCTGTCAACCTCCTGTGATAATGATGAAGCTTTGACATTTCTAATTTTGATTTGGTCAATTTTGGGGTTAGTTTGTCTCACCAGGAGGCACTTGTAGGCCTTGTAATGTGTGCCTTTTGCCATTATGGTGAAACATTACGAGATTGTCCTGCACATGTGCACTTGCAGACACAGAGGAGGTAAAGTACAAGGTAAAGGTACCAGTATAAGGTCAGAAATATACTCTGTGCAAGTACACTTGTCTAATGTATTGCAAGCACAAAGCCTTGTAATGTTTTTGTGCTACTTTTATCTATGATAAATAGGTAGCTAGCTATAAACAATTTCAACAATCTCAACAATTTCATTAATTTTAACTGCACACAGAAGTGCACAGAAATATAATACTGACCATAGATTTATACTAATGCTCACAATAGCGCCCCTTGTGGCAACATGAATCTCATAACTAGAAACATTTGCGTTCACAGACTTGCTTACCTTCATTCCACATGAACCATGAGGAAGTATTTCTGTTGCAGCTGTAAATCTGTGGCATTCAGTCATCTGGTATTCATTTAAAACAACCCTTACCATCACGTGACACAGTTCTGCTCATGTCTCATGTGATTAGTGCTAAGGGCAAAATGGGGAAATAGATGGACGTAAATTATTATTATGATTATTTTTAGACTTTGGGGCCAAAGGTAAAAGAGTGTGCAGTATTCACCTTTGGTATAGGTCTATTTAAGTTCACTCATTGCTGGCAGAGTCTATAACCTCTTGATTTAATGACAAGCCGCAGGGCAGCCAGGAAGGCACAAATCCAAGCTTGGAGCTGTGTTTTTTCACAGCCACAGGTTTTCCAGACACAAAGTTTTATTTGGTGTGGTCCAATTAGACCCTCCTTCACATCTTGAAGTAATGTGTGCAGGAGTTGCGGTTTTTAATTTGGTTATCATTTCCTGTAATTTTCCTAATTAAAGTCTGAGGCTGAACATTACCCTTAGCAGCTAATGCTTTCAGTACCTCAGTATCAGATTCACACATGCACACACACACACACACACACACACACACACACACACACACACACACAACACATCATCTTTACATCAGTGAGACCTTGACATTATCTTGTTCTTGTAAGGCTGAACAACTTACACATTTTTGAAGGTTTTGTACCCAAAATAATGTTTTGTGTGTGTGTGTGTGTGTGTTAGGTTTCACTGTTTTTGCATGGACAAAATCTCCCTATTGTAAACTAATAAACAGTAAAACCACAACATCATAAAGGCACTAAACAATTTCCCATATAAAATGCCAACAATATAGGCTTATAAGTTATAAGCTTTAATAATAATTTAAAAATAATTTAAGTTATAAGACTAATAGTTCCCCATCAGAATTACACAAAAGCATGTGTAAGAGGTTCAGGTTTTTCTATGTTTTCTGCAGAATTAATTGAAATGAAATTCAAATCGTGATATGGCTTGTGTGATAATTAAACTGCAAAAGCCTGTGATTTAATTAAACTGATAGTGTATATAGTTTGCATGCACTGAGTGCTACAACTTGCTACAACAAGTTGTAATATTTTGTTTTGTCTGTACTTTTTTCCCAGACAATTTTAGACTCATTTTTACAGCTTGTTTAGCTGCATCAGAGTGTCATCATTAAAAAAAATTACAGGAATATATTAACTTCCTTTATTACAGACACTATTACAATTAAAGTATTCTGTATTCTTCCTGTATTCTTTTTTTACTTGATTCACCTTTGCACCAACTGAAAGAGATCTAGGTTTAATTTTTCTTTAAAGAGAAAAGGTGTGAATTTCTCCCGCTAGCAGGCCACGTGTGAAACAAGACTTAATTTGCAGACAAAAGGCATCACTTGCAAGTTTGTAGTTTTTTGCACTGTTTAACATGAAAACTTTTATCAATTGTGATTTATTTTTTAGCTTTGATATGGAACTAGCAGCAATATAAGAAGTTAATGCCTTAGATAATGTCTTAATTAAAATCTAAAAATGGTTCCTTTAAGGGCTAGGTTAATGGATAAGTATAGACTATGGTTAGTTAGTTATGGTAACTTATAGTTAAGCCAAATATAAAATCAACACAAGACATTTGGAAGTCCCTGAACATGTGTGTACATGTCTATGCTGGCACAGAGAACAGCTTGTGGCCCTTCAGCATACAGTAGCAGCCCAAGGCCCCAGGGGAAGTGTCACTCTGAGAAATTGCACTGTTTAATAACAAGACTGCCATAGACTGGTAGGTCCATTTACTCCCAGACCTACAGGGAGAGAAAAGCTGTGACATACTGTCCCTTTATTAGTATGACACATTGCCAACAATGAGTTCCTCATCCCAGCAATGGATAAAGAAAAAAAGGATAGGTTTACTGCACACAAGACACATCTGCTAATCTAATGGAAGGAGATCTTTTTGGAAACTATTTAGGTTAAGTGACTTGCTGTATGGAATTATATATAATATATATATTATATATATATTATATATATATTATATATAAGACATATCTCCTTTAAAGACACTGGTGCTTGGAAAACAATGAAAAGGAAAACATAAAAACATTGTACAGACCATGTTGTTATGGTAGTAAACATGTAAGCCATCTGGACATGTTATTTGTGTTCCCGTTCAGGATAAGATATTACAAACAATGACATTAATAGGAAGTAAGAGGATAATCCGGTGGTGATGTCATCAATACCCATTGGTGTAAAGAGAGGTGAGATGCAATGTGAAGAATTAGAATTCAGTCCAGATGTGCCAAAAGGTGCCACAATGTTGTGATGTGTCTGTGCCATGAATATCTGTTCATCTGTTCAGCCCCTTATGCCACATTATAGTTGTCCACAAAGATAATCCCTAATCCTTCAGTTTAGCCACCTGATGCATATGACAACAACAGTAGGGAGGGCATTGTTTAACAGTTTATTTGCAGTGGTCTGTATAATAATAGATGGAGTCACATCTGCCTACAGGAGCAATCTTCACCCCAGTACAATACAATGGTATGAGCGGTGACAACTTTAGCTAGGAATGAGGAACCCTGGATTTCTGATGTGTGTAAAAAATATGCACTGTATATGTATAATTTGCTGTGGACTTGGGCATCATAAATCACTTAAAGATTTATGCTCTCAAGTGTATGTAAATTTCCTAAACAGGCCATCAGTAGACTAATTCTGTTTGCGACTTGCAAGTATGGGAGTATTAAGACTGGGGTACCTACCAAAATGATGAGACAGTCACAGTGTTAATTTCAATGAATTGATTTAAATCTCTATGTGACACTTATGGTGTCACTTACCTATGTATACAAATGTTTGGTTATTATTAGGTAAACATTTATGTAAACATTTTTTATACTATTTATTATTATACAGGTATGTATATATAATAGAAAATAATTTATGAAATATTATTTCCTTCATTAATGTGAAACAGTGTGGAAAGCATTACTTGATTAAATTTTAACTTGATTTTTACTGCACTTTTTTGCATTAAATATTTTGAAGTTAATAGGCTACAATGAATGTTTGGTTAAAATGTTTTTTGTTTTGACTGAATATAAAGAAAGCTGAAAATATAATATATACATTTTTGAAGATATTCCGCCAATCCCTGTTCACTGCATTTTGTTTTTTGCATGTTGTCTGGGACAGGTTTTTGCTGGATATCAACGTGAATATGTCCGGGCACCAGTTGGAGCAGCCCCAAGCCAATATGACCTAGCATGGAAATTTCCATCTTGCTCCTTCTCCATCTCTGTTCTCTACTCACACACTTCTCACTGGCTCCACACAGTACTAAACTGCCACAGGTGATCCTCTGGCACTCCTTTACCTCTATCATTACTGTTTTATTTTACCCTCCTGTCACTGGGGATCCAACTGCAGCAAAAAGCAGGTTCATTTAATCCAGCTGCTAAACATCAACAGAATAATTTGCGCAAAACTCAAAGAAGATACTCAAAACTATTTAAACTGAGCTCCTCCTCCTGGTCTCCAGAAGTGTTTTTAAATGAAAATAATTTGTGATCTTTTTCAAACAGGATATGTGGACTTCACTGCCAGAACAGAGCACACATGGGCAGGGAATAGAGAAGTGCAAATAATTCCCTCATGTGAAAAGGCTGCAATTAACTGGGGATGTCAGCCTTTGTAAAATGTAATTGAGTTCAGGAAGAAATGAATGTCTCTAATCCAAACGACAGAACACTGTCAGTCAGTTTTTGGATTCCCAAACCCCAAGTGTCATGCTTGTTTATGCATTTCTGTCTGATATCAGGAACGCATTTCACTTGTGACAGACTCAATATGCCACTTGGGTGGAGCTCTGTGTTTTGAAGGCTAGATCAGGGTCTATTTGTGCTAATAGCATACTCTGAAACTGTAATTTAAAACCTTTTTACAATAGTTGCAGTGTTGATTTGACTAACTTGAATTAAAAGCCTACTTACAGTGATCATGTCAAACAGGCGTTCATGGAAAATTTGCCAGACCAAAGATATTTTTTTTCTTTTGCAGAACTGTACATTTAAATACACTATGAAGAAATAATAGTATTGTGGTTATTGAGGTTGGTATTGTGCCTTACCTCAACTCCATGGGTCAGCTTCAGTAAAACTTTTACATGACAATAGATGCTATAGATTGTCCAGCCAGGTAAAAGCAGTGAATTACAGTTTAAGCATTAGTCTTTTCACTGTAGCTTCTCAAAGACTCACCTTTGGAAATGTCACCATCTAAAGGCACTCAAATATCATCTGTCAATTAAATGAGAATGAAGTTGCTGCACTAAGTGTCTCCCTCAACAAAGCCACAATGGTTTTGTCCTTTCTAATTTCTCGCCATCCAATTCTCACTACATCTGAGTTCCTCTTCCTTCGTTTAATCTCTGGGTTTTTGATTGTAACCCTCTCACTGGTTGGGATCGGAAAGTGGTCAGGTTGGCCCTCAGTGAAGTCTTTGGCCTGCAACTAGTGTGTTATATCATGAGCTCTCTCCAGGGATCTTTCCTGACCTTAAAGGACACAACGTCTGACATACAAAGGTACAGAGGGCCAAAGTCACAGCAGATTAAAGTGCTGTTGCCTGGTTGCCTTTGTTGTTTTATGCTCCACACTTTCAATTAATCAGACAATAGGATCATGCAGTGGACAGTATGGTGGAGCAGGTTGGTACATTAGCTGCAGATTAATTGCACTGTTATCCCCTGATGTGAGGCCCTTATTGACTCCTGGGTGACAAAGTCATTGCCACGGCAACCCACACCGATGTAGGCACTGTGCTATAGTGGCCATGGTAATGGATTGAACGTTCCTTCTTTGTTGAAATTCACCAATGTGTCAGTGGAGGCTTGTGGTAATTATGTTTGTGTGCACAATGGCTGGGCTTTTAAAGATGTCACATTGATTTTATGGGTGTACTCCTGCATAATAATCAGGTTATCACAAATTCCCAATGACAAGTTAGCCTTTGTCTACCATCTGCTATACCATCACCATACCATTTGTTTTCTCACTTCCAGAACTTTCCATGGTCACTTTCATAGTAGGAAGGGATATATTTTTGTATATATATCCCTTTCACAAACATATTTAAAATTGCAAGGGTTCAGTATTGAGGTTCACTATCAGACCACAATTTTGAAATGCTGTGTGTGTAGAGTGCTAACAGTACAGGCTGAGGTCATCTGGCAGACCAGGGGGTGTGGTGCAACAACCAAGAACTTTGCCGTAAGATGAGAAAGAATCACAGAAAATCACAGTCACACAGCATGGTTTTGTTTCCTACCCATTCTTGTATTGACTGGCTTTAGTTCCCCTGAAATGTGCTTGTTGTTTTTTCACACAATCACAAGGTCAACATCATTATCAGAACCTGCCTCAGCTGCAATAACATCATGACCAGCCTGACCTGAAAATTGACTCCTGGCTGCCATCGCCATGGCTGGTCACCGAGTTATCCTAATAAAAGCAGTGGTCTGACGCAGCCAGGCATGCAAGCAGTTTCTGCAAAACCACAAAACTGTTTGTCATACAGTGTGGAAGACAAAAAAGCTGTTGTTTCTTGTGGTTTTGCAATTACTTTTACCCACTAAAGTTTAGAGGCTGTCTGGTGGGTAGTATGGAGTCTGATTTACCTCCCAGGGAGAAACACAACCAACAGACCGGTGTTATTCATAAACTCCTGAGGCTCGTTCACTTTAACCCCCACCCACTGTTCTCTAATTGTACCTTAAGAGCCGGGTGATTCATAGACCCAGCATCTCATCGCCTTCTATTGTCTTGGTGGCCTTGCACTCTGTACATCTAGTCTGCAGGCATAGCTGCAGCAATTATGGAAGCGTGCCATATCCTCCTCCATCAGGCTGTGCCATTTAAGATGCTAATAAGATTGGAAGGCTACCAGTTGTGTTTTTGTATACATAAGTGTTTGTGTTTGGATTGGTGGATTTCTTCGAGTGTGTGTTTGCATGTGGTGGAGCTCTCCTGCAAGCAGCTGAGAGTAAGCTTCCAAGATCAAAAGAGAAATGAAACATGACAGCAATCACTTTATATTCGCCCAGCAGGCCAGCTGGACCGTGCTGTGCTGGTGATGGAGGACTGCAGAAACTGGTCTAAATCTGACTGTTTGCACCAAGTTGGTGGACCATGTACTAAATTGTAAGCAATTTTACCATTTGGCTTCCGCCAGACTTA
Organism: Chromobotia macracanthus; assembly: GCA_036877525.1. Classification (NCBI taxonomy): domain Eukaryota; kingdom Metazoa; phylum Chordata; class Actinopteri; order Cypriniformes; family Botiidae; genus Chromobotia; species Chromobotia macracanthus. The sequence continues at coordinate 2,843,090 of JAZGTH010000043.1, read as the reverse complement.
GCCACTGATTAAGACCATGCCTAGCTGTACCAAAACCACATCCTTCACATGTCAACAAAGCTAAACATCCAAAAAGAAAAAATGGCAGAGAGCATTCCTGATTTTTTGGTTGTTTTTTGTTAGTTTTCTGGCTAAAAATCTGTGGGTTGTTTCTTCTCTTTTTGGGACAGTTAGCATCAGCAGATGCCAGTGATCTGTGAATATTCTTTAATTTTCTTTTGTGGTGCCACCAGCCAATCAATGATATCAACATATCTTATTTGCTCCTGTGGAGTGATTTGTCATGTGATACAGCTTAGGTGAATGGGTCAAAATTGTGCCTGAAACCCATGATTTGTGTATTTTAGAGGGTGTCTGCACAAGCAATAATTCTGCCTTTAAGATTAATGGGTCTGCTAGCAGATGATCTCCAGGTATTATAGACATCACTGGTTTACAGAGACTAGGGCTGTCACAGAGACGTGTAATTTTTCAATGCTAATTGAAAGCGGACATTCAAGGTGAGCTTGATAATTGCTTCAACTCACTTTGTGTACTAAACAGCATAACAAAAAACAGCAATGCAGCATTTTGTCAACACATGCTACATGTTGAAAACATTTGATTATAATTACAAAAGATACATAGATTGAAAAAGTACTGTGACAATAACAAAAATGTATTGATAATATTGTTTTTTTGGTAACACTCCCAATAAGCTACACATGTGACTCTTTGATTGTGGCGGTATTACTTTGGCATCCTGTCACGATTTTACTCGGAAATGACTCACCAATCTTTTCATACAGAAACCTACTAATTGTCTTAGAGGAGGACTAAAGAATGAGGATTAAGGAAGAGACTGACTATTGTAAAATATGTCTGTCAATAAGCTTAATGGGAAGAGGCAGCTCAATGATCTAAGGATTACATCCAGGATGTGTGTGAGGAGCACCAGTTAGTCTTTCTTATCCATTTATCAGATCAAGAGGCCAAAGTTTACTAAGACAAAATTTACTAACTGCTTGTTTTTAATAGGTAAGGTCTAGATATCACCACAAACAAAAGGGTGAGAGACTATCTGGGCAACTGTAAGATTGAAAGGGATTCTTCCCAATTGTCATGGATTTAATTTAAAATGGATTTAAGTCCTAAAAGAAATGCTAGGGTTAAAAGAAAGCCAGACAAGGTGAGAATTTTAAGCAGTGTTACTAAATTTTCATTCTGCTAATACATTATCAGCCATTTGCCTTTTGACTCAAGCCCAAGTTGAGAGTCTGTAGAAAATGGCGTTCTCCATCCTTTTCAAAGCAGAGGCTCTCCTTAGGGAGAGCCCACTTGATGTAGTTTTGGTCTCTTGCCTCTTTGTATGTCAGTATTTTCTTATTTGGAGGATATAAAGACTGTTCAGTAAGTCTGACTTAGGTCAGAGACAAAAGACGCCGCTGTCCTCCAAATAAAAATGTTTTAAAATCTTGTGAAAAATCTCTCCTGTGAAAAGATGGAGAAGATAATACAAACTTGATTGTTACTATTGAAAGGATTTTGGAACAAGTGTGTGAGAAGGACATGGGAAAAAGTGGGAGAGGTTTGATCTCAGATAGTAGCCCTCTCTCAACCGCCACAGTGACGACAGTAAACACCCATTTCTGTCCTAGGAGACATTATACTGACCAGAGATATCACAATTGAGACCCTGATGAAGAGCACATGCAATTACTCTTTCTTAATAAAATCTCATAGTTCCAATTATACCCTGGCACAATGGCCACCGTGCTTGGCTGCTGATTGAGTTCAGACCATGTGGGACTTAGAATAGTGGTTTTCTCCCTCCCTGGCCACAAAAGCGTCGCTGCTGTTCCTATTAGTCTGCTTGAATGGAGTTGTCTATGAGTCTCTTCACCCTTCACTCTTTTCAACTTCATTAGTTCTTCACAGAGTCCCAACACCCACAGTCCATCCAATTGATTCAAGCCAATTTAAGTATGTTTAAAAGTGTTGCAGCACTTTTGATTAAGTACTTCCACCACCAGTCTCAGCCTCGGATGCCACACCCACAAACTGCTGCTTCCCTGACCATCTGATACATATTGCATGTAAAACTGGTGAGCACTATCTGAAAATCGACAGTTCCAGTCTAATTGTCTGGGCTCATACTATTGCATGTTGTGAATACAGTCAGGATGTCATAGTCGTATACAGGAAGCTTTGAGGAAGATTTAATCACTGGATTTGACAAAGTTTTCCAGGTTTGTGGCATCGCGTTTTGTTAGAGGTATTTTGTAGCAGGTAAACTAAATATCTACAAAAAAAATGTTTTTCCATTGTTTTTGATTGATTTTAGAAAAATCCACCCCAAAATTAGTTCTAAGTACATACTTCTTGTCCAGCGATAACGTAAAGCTATAATTCCGACCAGGCTTTATGACTGTAAAGTGCCGCGGGCTGACGGGAACACAGGAGGAGCAGACCGAGCAATATCCAAAAATGTTAATCCACAGAAACATGCGTAAACAAAAATACCATACAGAAACAATAACCGACGAAGATAACGGAAAAGGGAGAACTTAAATAGAGATGCTGACAAGGTGAAACAGGTGATTACAATGATTTAATGACTAAACAGGATGGTGACCAAATAAGGAGAACGGGAAGTGAACCAATACAACACAAGAGACTGTAACCGTGACAATGACATTATTCATAAAGAGAATACATCATCACTTATCTCCAACATTTGAGGTTTGTAAAAGTGGAGGTGGTTGGCAGAAATGTGTAGTTTGGCAGAAAAATAGAATCTGTTAACTATAAAATTGCGAATTGTGATTGCGAACTGCTGTGTTGTTTTTCTTTGAAGCCCTTAACCCCAGATTAATAACTGTACAGTATGCTTTTCAGACTTCAGATACTGACACTCTAAACTCTAAACTGACACGTTTAAATAAGCCTGTGAAGTACTGGTGCCTAGCAATTCCTCAGCCCACCCTTTGGATGTTGAAAGGGCATATTGATGTCCAAGTATCCAAGGTCATTTACAACTAGAAATCATTTTTTATATACTTTTCTCTGTTTGAGTTTTTCTCACAAGGTATGTCAGGGTCAACATGAATACCCTTGAAATTACAATTCCATCATCTCAAACTCAGAGGGGAAGTAAATGTGTTTTAGGTTCAACAGCAGTCAACAAGAGTCTCATTTTTACCTACTGTGCTGATACTGTTTTTGTTGTCTGCGCAGCTGCTAGTACAGCAGCCAAATCCTATCAAACCACACCTGCCTAAAGCATCAAATGCTACAGGGGCTTCTCATTTGTTGTCTTTAATGAAATAAAGTTTGAGGAACCAAGAAATAATTAACTGGCACATAACTAAGCTAGCACTTAGTTATTTGCTGTGGCAGTGCTGAGCGATGACAAAAACTCAATTTCCTCTACTGGTTCATGCTTCTGACGAGTCAAGATTAGACCAACACAAATTAGCCAATGTGAATTAATATACAGAGCCAGACTAGTTTAATCTTTTTGGCTGCTTTATCTGCTTTAAGCTAGCATGCTTAGCATTCTAGCTCAATTTGCATTATCTTTCTGGTGAACCTTGCCAGTTAAGGACATTTTGGTGCTAGTTAAAGGTATTTTTAATTAGTAAAAGGTAAAGTGTGCAATTTTAATCTAGACTGGTGGTATTGCATTTGGAATATACTCACACCATTGATTGACTATGCCAGTGATGCAGTGTCCGGTTGATCGGGGTACCCAAAAAGCAGAACAATGTTTTGATAGCACCACAGGTTGTGTGCAAAATAAATTGCTTAATTTCATATGATGTCACAATTCTGTGCATGCAGTTTTGTGGAAAGTGAAAGGAATAAACATAGTATTGGATGGTTTAAAAGAAGAAAGTAAATGAATTCATTAAATGCACTGTTTATCTTTTAATTTGTGTTTAATTTATTTTTACGTTTTTAATTTTCTTCCTTATGTTATCATTCTATACTCATTTGGTTAGCCAGTGTAAATAAAACACATCCAAAACACAACATTTTCTGGAGAGAGGTAATGCTAGTCCTTTCAGCAGGGAGTTACTGGTCACAGCAAACACTGAGGGGCATCACCACAGAGCTGGACTTGACTGGAAGTTTTTGTTGTTGACTTCATTATCGGTGCTCTGATATAGGTCACAACGCTCAGACGCTTATTCCCTCTGCCTGCCGTCAGTTGATTATGTCAAATTAATTTCATATGGACCTTTGAACGGGCTCTCCTTTGATGTACGTTGATTCACTGAGATTTATTTATTTGACTTGGCGCGCTCATCGCATGTGGACCACAAGAGCGTGATGATAAAGGCCGAGCTGTGGATCCGTCGGGTGCCGCTCTGTATTTTCCCTGGACAAATCTGCTGAAACTCCTGCCTCTTAGTCTTCAGCTTGGCTGACAGCCTGAGCTCTCAGACGGAAGGAATGGACAGCTCACCTTCACAATCCCGCTCGAGAGAGATGAAGAGAGAGAGAAAGAGGGGAATGAGAGAGGGAAGGACAGAAGAAGATACAAGAAAAGAATGAAACAGGGGATAGAGCAGGGAGAGAGAGATTGATTACTTCAGGGCTTGACACGAACTGGCACCCATCAGTAATCCTTCAGTGACACCCTTTCGCTGTCGTGAGCTCAAAGCCATGTGTGCTCTCTAAATCCTACACATACACTTTAACACTCTTAGAAATGGCAGTCTTTCTCTGTTCTCCTGGTCTTCCTGTGACTGACAAGTGGAAGAGGAGTGACTTTGAGGAGTTTAAGCTAAATATGATGAGCTTTTCAACAGGGCGCTTAAGCGCTGTGACAAATGAGCAAAGTGGGAAATAGCATCTGTTGCTGTGTAGGGAGAAACTTTATCAGCTCTTTGAGGTTTTCTGTATGTTGGATCCTCCAAACATCCCTCATCACCATCCTAAAATGTCGCTCCTCACTGTTATATCTGGAGAGAGCTAGCCGTTAGCATTTTTACAGCTGCATACTGACATTATTGCTCATGTTTTTAAGCCAATTACCTAAGTCACAAATGTCATGTGACTATTCACTCTGGAGCTGCAGGAAAATGGCATCCAGACACTGGCAAAACTGGCACCAAAAGAATATAAGAAACTTTAACTAGTCATGAGTGCCAGTGTGTAAGCTGTGACAAGGCAATAGATAGAGAAAAATATAACACTTTTTTTTAATTTGGTCAGTTTCTGTACTATATGTATATAAATGTAATACTTGTGTGTTATATTGTTGGCAAAAAGCAAAAAATCGGATTAGTCAAGTAATTTTTTTGTTCTGTTTTTAGGTACCCCAATGGCTTGAGTGTGTGTATAAATATATATAATTGTATCTTTTTTAAACATAAGTGAAAGCCAAAAGTCTGCATTCATCAGCCTACATGACAACACATATTCACTAGCCCTACAATTTAAGAATAGGTAAATCGTCTTTCCACCTTTTTTATTTTCAGGGCAGGTCCATGTGGAAGAGTGCTTTAGATTGATTGGTTCTGTATTGATCAGTGCATGTGCTGAGACCAGAAGTGAGAGGGATGGTTTAGTGTGCCCCACAGCTTAATGGAGAGAAGCCCATAGCATGCCGCTTTTGATCCACAGAGGATTAGAGGAGATTGCTAAGTACAAAGGTGGGAAGATGCTGGTCTATCAAACAGCTCTCCCAGTAAATGTGAGAAGAATGTTCTGGAGTCATGGTGTGGCCATCACTACCTCAATCCTCCCCAAGTTGAGTGCTTGTGAACACATATGAAGAGGCTTCAGTCTGTCGGCCAGATGCAGATAAGAGACCTCATAATGCACCATGATGGAACAGGTTTTAAAACAGTTGTGAAGCTACCTGTACTTCATTTTAGGAATAATTACTCATTGAACAGGCAGCCAGTAAATCTGACCCATGTGCTATGTAAACACTCCTGGATTGCTCTGTATTCCAAGCATGGATGTCCAGAAGAGCATCAACTACACTCTGATGAGAGCTTGCTTGCTGGTGGAGACAGTTTGTTTCTGCTCCTTCAACATGGCTGATTAAGATCCAGCTGTAGTGTGTGCAGGAAAATATCTTGTCTTATATTTGTTTGTGACCTCCTGACAGAGACTTTTGAATGTGAAGAGTGTAATTTTTGTGTCACTAGTGTCACCAAATGAAAAGTATTTTAACATTAAAAAAGTGCTCAGATGGAATGTGCAGGGTTTTTTATTTCATGCTTATTTGGGTAGAAAATCTGTGGAATAGATTTAAATGTGGTAAATTGTGTTAAACAGAGCTGAGAGTCCTACACTTTTATTGGTAGTGGAAAGGACAATCAAATTAGCCCAAACATTTAATAAAAGAACACTCAAGGATCGGGGGATTTGTAGAACTTGAATGACAAACATTCTAATGCTGCATAAGTCTGTGTGCATTGTCATATTCATTGTCAAGTGTCTTACAGGTGACATTTCTGTTCCACAGCTGGTGCCAAACAGCATTCCACTATGTTTGTTAGATGCACCCGGGTGGCCTAGCTGAGCATGACATCATTGACTCAACCAATGGCATAAGTTTGGGGCAGGGCTACGTGTTAGTTCACGCAAGTGAAGATGGGGCTAGTGTCCATTAGTTTGTTGCCTAAAAACTCAAAATTCAGACGTCATGATTTTGACTGTTATATCTTCTATACTAAAAACACAATAAAAAAACTCTGATCAATAAGCACAGTTTGATATTCACAACAGTGTCTAAGTCTGAGAGAAGTTGGTGTGAAAAAATTCAGCCTGGCCTTTCAATAATTAAGACTGATTTGGGAAAGAAAACATCTCGAAAAAGAACTGGTAGGAGCAAATGCTTTGATAATATCCTGCAGATTCATTAAAAATTCATATACTTTTCATTCTCAAACTTGTCAGTCAGATTTCCGCACCTCATGCTCTTCTTTTGATATGCAGGTCTTTGAGGCTGTGTGGGCTCTGGAGAAGATCTATCATCACGACTTTGAACCCTTTTATAGCTCCATTTAGAAAATAGGGGATCAAACAATCATTATTTAAAATAATGTGGTTGCCTTTAAATGCATCTGCAAAAGGTTATCCCTGCCCTCTGACTTGGAAAAATATCCCTTGGCATATTATTTTATGAAGTGCACTGATCCCGGGCAGTAAAGCTGGATTCAGTGTAGTAGATGGGCAGAGGAGCTGTGGATTTAGATGCAATCTGATTTACTCTTAGTGTGTCACATGCTGTGAGATAGGCACTTAAAGTGATGAAGCGCAGTGCCAGGTTTATGTTCCTCGCGACGCTGGCGCAAATGACTCGTGGCATGTGATCTACACCGCAACAGCCTGGAAGGGGGTTTAGGAGCATCAGATGTTCTCCCAGGCCTGATTAAGGGGCCGTACAACACATTTAAATGTCTTTTATTGAAAAAAAGTTTACTTTTGTGAGGTAGTAGTGTAGAACAGGAACCATGGGAGATGGGTGGGTGGGGTTGCTAAAGGCAGAACTGTTCTCAAAGCTCCTACAGCTTTAGGCTAAAACAACTGTGTTCTTAACAGGAGTGCCAACATGTAATACACACTGTAGTCTCTGAAGTGTGTCAGTTTTGCGTGATCAGACTTTTCATTCAGCTCGGCGAGGTAGAGCTCAGTGTTGGCACTCTTTTATCTCCCTCAGAATTATCTGGATTGCATCAGCTCTTCAATCCAGGGAGATGTCCCAAAGAAAATCTGTCATCTTTCTGTTGACAAGTTGTACTTTATGAAAGCATTCTCTGTATGTCAGTGAGGAGCTTCCTGTTCGATGGCCTCTGACTCTGCCCTGTCAAAGTGTGAATGAAAAAGGTAGAAAAAGCAAAATAAGAAACTCTTCTTCCTGGATTAAATAAAAAAAGCTTTGTTTCTTGTTTTTGTTTACAGTATAACTCAAAGGAAAATGTTGTGTTTTAGAAGCTGATGTTTCTAAGCTAAGACTTGAAGTTTTAACTAGTTATATTTCTTTGAAATGTTTCTCCTACAGTTTCTTAGGAGAAACAGAAGTACACATAAATGTTGTTGACATACCTGTAGAGTACAGACAAAGCTTAAATTGGGTTTAGAGTCAGTGCTTTCAGAATTGGATCCTGCACCTATTTTACATCTGTACATCTATTCCTTGAAACATGGGTATAAGTAATAATATTGATAATTCTGTGAAATGAAAAAATGTAGTATGTTGTTAAAAATTATTGGGTTGTGTCACATCACAGCACTCATGAACGCAATCTGTTCTCTCTAGAGGTTTTAGAATTACTACAATGAAGGTAATAATATTTCTCAACAGCATTACTGATTGTTGTATCTGTTGAGAGGAATCGACTTTTTAGGTTGAGAGGAATCTAGGTTTTCTAGATTCCTAGATATTTTAGAATACACTGTCCCATTAAAGGCAGAACTTCCATTCCTACTGCCTCCATATTGAGTGTTGTGATTGTTGTGATTTTTTCCTTTTTCTACAGTCTCTTATGTTCTGGAGCATAAGTATACTGTTATATGGTAAATCTTTTGCACACACTCCAGATTGTGTGGGTCCAGAAACATGAATTACAAGAAATCTCTAAAAAATGATCTAAAACCTGCAGCTTGGAACTACTTGTCAGCTACTCACACACCGCTTGTTCATTTTGACCCTCGGGGTTCACTTGCTGTAGTGCTAACTGCTGCCATGACTAACTGCTGTCACTCACAGGCCACTGGTCAGGACACACAGCATTCATGACCCGTCTCGCCTGTAATTACAATGTGTCATGCATACAACAGCGATCTCTTCGCTCTAATTAGCCTCAGGTGCATGGACTTTATTTAGACCCGCGCCCCTAGCACTCACCGCTAAAGAAGTTTCTGGAATCACCTTCCAGAACTGTCTGATTACTCTGTCCTCACTTGAGCAGAGCGCAAGGTGGGTTGAGCTCGCACCTTGCACTCGTGTGGCATCGTCAGGGTCATGACCTCACAGACTCCTCGTTGGGGTCGTCTATTCGGTGGACAAATGGTGTGCAGCATGGGCGTTTGTAGGCAAAGAGTGGTTTTGAATCTTTAAAGAGCACACGGTCTGCCTCTCCTGTTTAACACACTTCTCATGAGGTAGCAGCAGCAAGGTTCGCTAGTGGTGGGTATTTCAATTAAAAGCAGAGCTGAGAACTGTTGTTAAAAGCATGGAGGGGAGCCATGCCCCCCTACCTCCACTACTCTGTTGTCGCGGAAACACAAAAGCTATTTTCGGACAGCCAGTGCACAGTGGGGCGGGCAAGCAGGCCGAGCCGCTCGCCTAAAAGCACTCATGACTTTTTAATCTGTGGCTGAGGGGCTGTCGTCCGGTGGTCACTGTGTGGACCCAAGCGTCGGCTCGAAATAGAGGGATCAAATCCTAGCCCGCCGCATTGGCTGTCAGAGCACAAAGAGCACAGAGTGCTGGGAGAGGGTCGGAGAGGTGAGGAAAAAAGTGGAAGGCAGAGAACAGAGCCAAGTGGATTTTAAATGCAACTTCCAAAAGAATTTTTTTTATATCTTTTCAAAATTAAAGGGATAGATTTTATGCAGTGGATTTAAATATGAAAAAAGTGTGTTAAATGGAGCCAAGAGCAGATTAAAGAATTCATTCACCCAAAAATACAGCCATATCTCTTATTTTCCTCCATGGAACACCAAATAAGAACTTTAGCAGAAGGTTTGAGAATTTAAGCTCCATGATTATTGTAGGTAAAAGATTATAATGCTGTATAAATCTAAAATACTGTGGCTAGAATAATATATTTACAGGCAAATAGAATAACACCGTATGCGGGTTGTTTGAAAACTAAAATGTTGCTCCAAACTCCCATGATTTTCTTTCAGAAAGAAAATGTCAAAGCTTTCTCATACAATGAAACACGTTCAGATTCAGTTGGTTTATTAAAATGTCTGTATGTTGGGTTTGGAGTATTATTTAGGTTCCGTTTATGCTAAGCAGAAACCATAGGATTAGACTCACTATTAGATCTCATGCTACACTTATGTAAGGAATTAGAACCACTACAATTGTATTTTTCCTTTGGTCATGCCTTATTTCACCTAAGGCACCAAGGGGTTCCAGAACTACTCCCCACACCACCAAAAAGGGGGGCATCAGGAAAAAGGGTGCATGATGCCCCTTGAGGTTAAGGTTGAGAGTGGGAGTCAGAAATTGTTAGATTATGGCATTAGTGCATTTCAGACATGAAGAAAGAAACTCGCAATGTTGAGTGAAGGCTGGTAACAAGAACAAGAATGTTCTGAAAATGACCCAAAAATGAGGACAAAGAACAGGAAGCTAACAGACAGAGATACTTTACATTCTGTGACTAGTGAAAAGAGAGAGAGAGAGGATAAGATGGTGAGGCAGAGCCAGCCGTCTCTAGAGAAAACAAAATGATATCACTCCCAAAAAGGAGCAGAGAGGCAGACAGTCTCATGGGCATCATTCAGTATTAACCCATCAGCTCTGTGTCTGATTCATCTCTGGCTTTTCCTCTGCGAGCATTCGTTCTGCTGCAATAATGCTAAACAAATAAATATGTTTGCGGCATTTTCAGCCCTGTCCGTTTCAGTTATTGCGTTTCAATTCAAAAAAGATTTATTGAGTCTGAAAACCTGCATTCAAAAGTGATAGTCAGAGAAGACCTGATGAATTATGTATACTAAACGGTATACTGAACTTGCCCTATGAAAAGTGCAAAATGGTGTTAGTATTCAAAGTACCGTGCATACAATGTCAGGGGTGAAAAGGCCATTGATTTCGAGAGCTTATGGACAGCAATATATATATATTTATTTAGTACATAGTTTTCTATATAGTTCATTTTAAAGGATTGCACACTCCTATTTACACTGCTTCTGAAAAAGTATTAGAGCTTTTGTTACATTGCTGGCCACATGTCTGATACTGATTCATTGGATCGCAGAACCTCTTTTGTCTTATACTCATTAGATAAAAGACATTCCTCATTATCTTCATTAAACTGGAAAATGTTAAATTCAAGAATTTCTCCAACAAATAAGATAAAAGGTTGCCTTTTTTGCAATGGGATTCATTTCCCAGATATCTGTTGTGGGTGATGCTGAGTTCTTTTTCTCCGTGTTACTTAGACTTCGACTAGGTTGTTTCGTTTGGTTGTTTTGTTTGTTTGATATCTGTATGTTACAGATGATTCTATGATTAATCTCTAATCAACTAATCTTGCTATATCAAGCCAGTTGGATATATCTAAATTTGACTAATTGGTCACAGGTTGTGTGCTTGCCTAGAACAAAAATGGGGGTAAAAAGAAGATTGCGCATGAAATGGTATTTCTTTTCACCAGCTGTATATGTTTAGACTGTCCCATTGATAATCAATTTCATTTTGTTTTGAGATCTGATGAAAGTAAATAATTAGTAAATAAAGTGTGCATGCGATCATACAGGCAGCTCTTATCTAAAATCAAAATGTCATTTACTCTATCTGAGAAAATGCTTATAAATAAATCTGAATGTATTCATATAATCCAGTATGTAATCAGTGCGTGAAGTATGCACAACTGTGTTTAAGTGATTCTAATAAAATTCTTAAGGGCTTAGCGCCACTTTAAAATACCAATGCGCTGCTCACCACTGTAACAGCAATGTTTCCTAATGGATTTCATTTAAATATGTTCATTTGCGATTTTCTCCACCAAATCATCTCTATCTCGGATATTGTAGACGGAGATTATCCCTGGGATTACAATGTGGGGGGAGGGACATACTTGATGTGTATTTACCCACAGCTTAGCGATGTAGCCTAGATGTTTTAAAAAATGGGTCTCCCATATGAGATATAAAACCTTGACAATATCAGCCGGGTGTCCTCCATCTGGCTTCCTGTTGGTTTGTCATTTGTTGATATTCATTTCCAAAAATGGAGAGCTAACAGACGTTTACGATGCAAATCGCAGGCCATAACTCTTGTCAGTGTGGCAAGCAACATTAATCCGCCAAATCGCTCAGTCTGGCTGGTGCCCAGAACATTAGAGGAGCCCAACTTTGATGGTGGTGCTGCACTGCAATTGCAGCCCATGTCACAGGAGAGTCTTCAGCTGCTATTAAAGGCTGCCAGGTGAGAGGGTTTGAAAATGGAAGATATTTTTCCTTGTCCTCTAGCCACTAACACAAACTTAGGAGCAAGAATGTTTAAATGATGTAGCAAATGGAGGAAAAGGAAGAATGAAACAGTTGTTTTTACTTTTAATTCATGTTCTTTTCATCCCTCAGGGATAAACCTGACTTTGTGTGAGAACTAAAATTGCTGTCTTCCTAATTCTCTCTCTCTCTTGCTCACTATTTATCTCTCTATTGCTTACTCTCTTTGTCTCACTCTCCCTTTTTCACTGTCTTTTAAGAGCTCCTGAATATTTATAAGAGGGTGTCAAAAATAGAGCTAACCTTGATTTTACTTTCACAACTTCAACCCTGCATTGAACCTCTCAGGCTGCAGTATTCAATACTCTTGCATATAAATTGGATTTGTTAGTAGGAGGTTGCCAGTGTGACATCTGGGTGGGGTGGAAAGTATTTTTCCCCCCTACAGCAAGGTTTTTGATTCTCACCTGTAGAAAAAAAAGAGACGCTTCACAAAAGTGGTGATTAAACATCACCACCAATGTTTTAGAGTTTAGCTCGACAGAACCAACTGTTGCCTAGCAGTAGAGTTTAGTGTTTTCTGCTCAAACTGAGGCATTGTGATAGGCAGGACCACACGGAATCTGCACCATTGCAACTCTGCAGGTCTGCAGAATAGAATATTCCTATTGTGTACAGTTATACATGCTCCCTCACTGCATGTGGTTTGTTTATTTTAGTTTATTTTATCCTAAATTAATCTAAAATAAAGCTTGGGTGGTTTGGGTTTGTCCATGTGTGTTAGCGCTGAGGTCATTTTGCTAATAACATCAACGTTTTAGCAGATAAACACATTTAAAATTTAGCTATTCAATTCAAGAAAAATAGACTAAAATATTGATGACTGATGTTGCATTATACAGATTTTGGTACAATCAGTTACTCTCTACAATGAGAATAGTTATTAGTATCTGCAAACGATTTGGTCCACAAAACTACAGCCTTTTCGATATTTAAAACAAAGAACAAGCCCAAACTGTTCAACAAAAGAAAGAAAATGGCACTCATCAATAAGATCTTTAAACAACAGATTACGGTGTAGTGCTCTCATCTTTGTTTAGGCACATTTTAAAATGTTAAAATTTTTTCCACAGAATTTGTCTTCAGCTCTCGCCTGCAAATCGGTGTCCACACATTCAATCTGGGCCTGGTGATGGGGCTATTGAATTGCTGATGTGAATTTGCCAGTATACGTTGCTGCTCGATTAGAAAAACTGTTTTTTTCATTCTCTGTTGACTTTTATGGCACAGACGTGGCATATATTAGTTTGATGTCTGAAGCTAGTCATGGAGCCTATGAACTGTGCAACAATTATTCACCCTTAGGCTTGGCAGACAATAAAAATACTCATTTAAATAGATCTGTTAATGTAGCTGCCACCACATATTTCCTTTGGCTGGACACTTAACCTAAACTGAAGAAATCTATCCCTGTACCAGAGTGCATGAATTGAAACCACATTAGTTTGCAGTTCTAAGAGCAAAGTGCTGATCCAAAGCAGCATTCAGTGTTTGTAAAACCAGATGCTTATTTCGTCTGTTTTTAAAGGTGTGGTCACTCTTGCTCAAATTCCAGAATTCCAGGAAGTTTATCTGTATGTGTGCCATGTTAACCACACTGCACAGAGCAGATTCCAGCCACGGCTGCTTTTGCTGACTGCGGAGGTTAATTGCACCTGCCCTCACACGGCAGGACCATCACCAGCCACCATTGTGTCCCAGCAAACACAATAATTAGTGTTTTGAAAAGAACCCCCTTTCCCTTTTGTTTCTGAGCAGGGCCTCCCGGCTACTAGTTCACAATATCTGGGTAATTGAGAACTGAGATGAGATTCAGTGAGGAGACATGTAAGACGTCTAAGAACAATGTCATTAGCATAATATCTGAGCGTTCAGATCTACATCTGCAGTATGCTCAGCCTGCACACTTTGTGCCAGAATGCCGGAAGCTTCTCAACGGAGCTGGTCGCAGCAGTCCAAACATAGTTCCAGCTGCTCTCAGAATGACCTGTTACTTTGGGGTCAGAGTTCAGCGATGAGGTGTTGTGGGATGTGGATGCTTACTCTGTGCGAATGGGGACTGCAGTTGGAAGTGGGGTCATGAGAGTCACAGGGGAGGTATAATTATACCATTTCTATGGACACCAACAGCCCTATTAAGAAGAATGATGGAGGAAAATGGTGGTCAAAAAGGTCTTTAGGATGCGTGTAAATGTGTGTGTTAGTGAGCACCATTACACACTGTACACTGTCTCACTCTCACAAAAACAGCAGGCTGAGATAGAAAACTACTATTTACTTTTGGTTGTTTTGTTCTCAGACATGAAATACTTTTTGGTTATGCAGTTTTAGGTCCTTGTGCGTCTTATTTCAGCCAGTTTATTTTTATATGTTTTTTTACTTTTTCTTGTCTAGCTTGTATTTCCACAGTTACTGCCATTGTACAGTTTCCAGCATCAACATTTTCTCATTTCATCTGTAAGGACACATTCTTTTTCACAAGTGTTAATGTTGTCAACAAAATCACTGACAAAAATACTTGTGGACAAAGATTCTTTTATTTCTTTAATTCTTTAATGAAAAAGACACATTATGACTATATTTTTTTAAACTAGTTTAATTAAAACATACAGTTGACAAAAAAAAAAACGTACTGCTGCTTGTTTTCCTAACCGCAATGGAAACTACAGAACCTGATGCATGCTTGTTTCTCTGTTTTGCGTCACTCAAATGTAAAATATGGCTGATGTACCCTTGACGGAGCAGAATTGCATCCTCTGCTGTCCCCCCATCTGAAAGGCATGTGACTGCGAGCTGTGTTCCTCACCCTCATAACAGATAAATAAACCGCAGTCCGAGCCGAGCCCTGTCTGCTTTGGCACGCGGGCTGTTGTAAATGTAATGAAGGCGGATGGTAATTCTTCTCTCTGTCAAAGCCACACAGCCATTAGCATTTACATCCAGTCTTGCCATTCACTCACTCACCTTGCGGCCCTTTTGCCAGTGCTCACGCAACGATAAGAATCACAATCAGCGGCCTTTGCGCAAACCTATAATACAATGCCAGCCTCCAGATACAATGCCGAGCTCCTGACTATTAACAAGCACGCTATCTCCCCGACACAGGAGTTTCAGGTGTAGGGGAGGGGTTGAAAGAAAGCTGGAGGAATCCGACAGCTTGTTCTGTGCTGTTGGAGTGTCAGTATCTCTAAGGCCCAGTGAAATGCTTGAACAGATGGGGTCTGGGCCATCCTTTCCATTAGAAATTATTGCCTCAGATGCCATTTAGTCGTGAAAAATGCGATGTGTGATTTCCTGTAGGGAAGACTAAAAGGGCATATCGGCCTGTAATTAAACGCATATTTGTCATTTTTGCGATTGTGTGTTTGTTTGTTTACTCATTCTTTTGCAAGCCTGGCATTGGTAGAGGGGGGTTTTGGACAGTGCCATGTCATACGTCCAGGTGCTTGGCTATAATAGAGCCAGTGAAATAATAATGTGTGGATGGAATGGTTTTCCACCACCCCATCAACTAATTAGGATCTAATTATCCAGGCAAGTGTAAACAATCGCAGCAGATGGCAGAATGCGCAGAATTAACTCTAATGACCCGGGGCTCAGTGGAATTCTCATTTCGATGCCTTTGTTTGTTATTTTCCTCCATTCTTCTTTGCCCTACTTTCTAAATACAGTTTGGTTCGCTGCCTTCTGCCCCGGCTCTTTCTTCTTTGCACTCGGTGGGGTGTTTACATACTTGGAATGTCTTCAACTCACCTAATGTCATATATCTTCTTGCTAAAATCAAGCAGATATGCACCTTTTGCTCTCATTTGCAGGTTTGTTTTCCACCTACTTACATTAAATTACCAAAGGAAAGATCCTAAGGTGTACATCACATAATTACACCACAACGTCAGTAAAACGTCTCTGCTGCTTTTCTTATACAACCTCTTACTAGGCAAACCCATCAATCTGTATCTGACCTCACAGAGTGCACTGGATGGAGAGAAAAGCTTGCGGTCGAGGCATCTGATTGCAATCCTTAGAGGCATTGGTGAAGGGGGAAAAATAGATGTGGATGAAGTATGAGGGTGCACATCATCTCATTAATTGATGGTTGATTTGTGTGCTTGCTCCTCTGTGTTGTGCCAAGCGCTCTGGTGCCTAATTAATCTCCAGGATATCAGAGACGCATCCCAGGGCACATGCATTCCTGGTGTTGAGTCAGAGTGAGAGAGAGATTGAAAAGCAGAGAAGGAGAAAACGAGATGGAAAAAGTAGGGAGGGAGGGATGGTGGAGAGAAGACCAAACAGAGGTGAGAAAAGAAAAGTTAAAGAAGGAGATGCAAGACGACAGCAAGAAGCAATATGCACATAGCCAGTGACTTTGACAAAGTGAAAAAGGAAGAGAAAGTGACAAACGATAAGAGAATAGATAGGTATTGAAGGAGAAAGAGGAAGTGAGGACAAAATGTGTGGCAGCATATTGTGTCGATGCTGCCTTCAGGAGGCTGTGCTTGGATAATTCAATCTGCCGACCATTGACTGCCCCCCATTCTGTCCTCACTCCTAATTAAATCTCCATTTGATAGCTCAGTGCTGCCTCTAATTGTGTTTGAGTTACGTCACCGGCTGCCCGCAGCCCCTTGGATCAAAATCGCAATGCCGTGCTACATTACACCTCAATTAATCGCATCAATTACACATCCATTAACCCACGGCAACCTACTCATACTGCAGTCATAGACAGATGTGCCAAGAAAACCTGAGGAGCTAATGAAATTCAAAGCTATGAGAGGCTGCAAATTACCCCACCGATTGAATTGCAACAGAAGTCAAACAAAGTAATTCTGACATTCTTTATTATTCCACGCCTCATTCAACAGACCTGTGGTGCTTTTGAAACTAAAACAACAACAGCAAAAAATGTTTCCTGTCTCTCTTGTAACTATTGATATCTGTCTAACTAACAAAGGATCTGAAATGTCCATTGTTGTGTCCCAGAGATGTGACCGACTGGCCGTAAATACACTTTAAGTGAACGATGCAGGTATGCTGTAACGCATGGATTGAATGCGATGGGTGATGATAGTGTTGTGGCCACACTTATGTTGCATCTGTGTTTGTCTTAATGTGCTGAAGTGCTTGTTTGGCCTGAAGGGTAATGGGGCTCTTCACCTTGCTGGCAGGGTGGAGGGCACTTTGCACGCTTTGAGAGTTGATGAAGTGTAAATCGGCAGGGTGTCGGTTGTCACAGTGATAACTGCCGCTGACAGAGTGACAGATCAGGCTGACCTTCAGCAGGGACCAGGAGCACAAAGCGGGATTGTTCCTGTGCCAGCCTTGTACGCTTACCTGGACCGAGCAAAATACACATTTGCATTGGGGGCTAAAGGAACGACAACCACCAAACCTCAGGGCAGTACAGAAGGTGCTGTGATAACTTCTCTCTTTATTGGCTAGAAAAAGCAGATGTGACTATTGCTCTAGGGTATTACACTGATATGAGAAAGTATCTCTTAAAAACATATCTTTAGGAGCCAGAGGTTGTCTAGGCCTGCCGTCCATTTACTCTAAGCCCCTGTGATGAGAGGAGCAGGATTGGCTAACGTGCTTATGTGCAGGTGCCAGAGGATTATCTTGAAGGGTACACGGTCCCTACCATGCTGGAATAAGGAGGAGGAACAAGTGTGCAGTCCGAGCCCCAAGAGTATGACTGCATGCCAGCGTGGTGCAGTGAAAGCTCAGAGGGGCATGCTTTATGGATCCTGGTTGGTGCATGTGGCCTTTGTCTAAGAGCTATTAAAATTCTGTGTGTGCTGCAGCAGCATTCTGAGTGGAGTGTTGCCATTCGAGGTTGGCTGTCAGGTTAGTGATTCTTTTTGTTTTTAAGGTGGCCAGTGATGGCAAAAGGGTGAGGACACTATAAAATGACGATCTCAGCCTGGCCAAGCAGAAAGAGAACATTAAACGCCCCCTGACTCTGGCCAGCTCAGCTTGCCTGCTCCAGGGCTCCTCCACCGCAGAGGAACCTCCCCTAGGTTCTCCATCTGGACCAGCATTCAACACCACCCAGAGCCCACCCACACAAATACACTGTGTGGAAACAACCTCAGCACTGCACAACAAGGTATAGGTTGTCATGGCAGATTCCTATCTCTTCCCACCCTCCTACTGAAGACCAACACAAAAAGACCTTTTCCTCTTCTTTAATGTTTTTCACTTTCTTCCACTTCTAAACTGCAGGGATTCTTATGAGAAATGGCACCTGCGTTATGGCTCATTTAAGCTGAGTTTAGCATCATCCTGACCTGGGGTTTCCTTCTCTCTGTGGGTATGCTCTCCTACAGACCTAGCCCGCCTACTCAAAGCAGGATTTTAGTGAGCGAGAAACAGATCTGCTTAACCCTGCCTGAGCTCTAGCAGATCAAAGTATGACACTCAGACACTGAAGGGGCCACAGGCACTGACTGACATCTTCATTTCAATATGGAGATCTCTCTCATTACTAAAAAGCTTCCTGTTCGAGCACAATGTCAGACCTCTGCAAACTAGCCTGTGCTGACATAATGGGAACCCATGGGAGCAAGATTTCCAGTGCTCAGCGTACTCTTCTACGAAGACCTTGTTAATCGAAACATTTTTTTATAGCTAAAGAGATGCAGCCTCTCCTGCCCTTTAGAGATCTCCCAGACCACAACACTTAATGGTTAAGACAAACAGCATAACTTTCTTCAAAGGCAGTTTAAGGTCTCTGTTTTAGTTCTACCTCACCCAGAGCAATTGCTGTTTCTCTCACAATATTTATTTTTTATAGGAGACATAATGAATGATTCAATTATGGTTTGTCTATCAATATTGCTTTACAATAAATGTAATAGATAAACAATAGATGTAAGGTAAATGTTTCTCTTAATATCCCATAGGAGAAATAACAACAGAGAACAGTACACAGTGTAGTTTAGGTTTCTGTATAGAGAGCATTGTATTGATTATCTAAAAAATGTGTTATAATTTTTTACCAAACTACCATTAAGAAAGTATAAATACAGATGATTTAGTCTTAGAATAAGAGAAGTTTATTTTAAAATTGAAGACGGTGTGAGACATTGTTGAGATCTTTCTGAAACACATGAAATTACTGGGGTCTTTTTCACGGGGGAAAGATATTAGAAGTAGAAGTCTCCATTTCCTCTCCACGTAATCGTGTTTCTGTCCCAGAGAAATGATTGAGATGAGCTAATATCTCTTTTCTGGTTGAGGCAGTTGAGATGAGACTTTATAAGATGCCACAAAAATCACACTGCCAAACGACACATACACATTGCACACATATGCACAACAATCTACCGTATCGTTGTGGGGTGATTCTGCTTTTAGCCAATCGATGTGGAGTCTGATTTGGCACCTGAGGTCTCTAATGGTGGTATGTTTATTGTGCGGCATTGCTAAGTGGATGTGCCCCTTCTCTGGCTGTGCTGAAAAGCAGTACATTTACTGGAGGATAAAATAACTATGGTGGTACGACTGGCAAATCTGTGCACTCAGGGTTAGAGGAGAGGATCTATATCTGCTCATAGAGAGATTGTTTTCAAGAGCCTGTTACCCAGTGGCAATGATTTGGAGGGTTGTACCAAGCTTAATTTTTCTGATAATAGTCCAACTCCTGAGTATTCAGTAGATTTGATCAGATATTTAGATAATTTATATTAATTGTTTACTATAATTGTATATATGATATTCTGTGTCTATTTGTATGTCTTGTAAATTTACAGGTATCATGATGTTTTGCATGCAAATGTTTGTTTGTGTGGTATATTATAGAGCCCCCTAGTGGAGAGGCTGTAAAATATGCCTCCCAATTTTCCCTTAGAATGCAGAAAAAACATGCAACGTTTGAGTCAGAGACAACAGCTTCCGGCAACCCTGAAACTGAGCTCCAGGGCTCACTGCATTATTGCCTCAATTAATACAAGCTTTAATTGGCCTTTCTCGAACACAGTGACAATCAGATCTATGTCACCTTCAGAGAATGCCTCAGCGCGATCAATACATGCCATCATCTGCTCCTTGTGAGGACAATGAAAGCACTTTGTCTCCCGACTGAAGGCACACGCATGCGTGGCTTTGTGTATTATACAGACTCTGAGAGTCTGTATAATCCGGCTGTTTTAGAAACACAAGGATGAATGGATTCCTCAGCACACTATAGCTCATTCTGTCAGGTTTGCGGGTGGAGCGGCTGCATCTTAAACTTATCTTCAAATCCTCACTTACCTCAACAGGCCCCTGAAAGTCACTCCCTCTATCATCTTGTTTTAGCTTCTCAACATCAACAGCAGACAAATTGTTTTGTAAATTGTCTTTTATTTTTTAGAAGGCCAAATTTGATTGGTCAAATTGTGTTCGGCTCTTCAGTCTTAATGGCCTCTTTTTTCTTCGTCTCAGCCTCTCTTTCTCTCAGCACGAATTGTGATTTAGTCAGGTAATGGATGTTGCTGGATCATTGTTCTTCGTTGACAGCAGATCAACATTCTTATCAAACAATCTGAGCTAAACTGAGACGTGGCCTGGTGGTGCATATATAAAACAGCCAAACAAAAAAAGAAGGAGTAATAGCCCTGTGATGAACATCATGTCTATACCGGGCATGAGCGTTGTGTCATGTTGAGTCAAAACTGAATTGCTCCCATTATAATCACTGAAGCTGTCTACACAACTAAAATCCAGACCCTTTCATCTGATAGGTGTCTTGTTTCTGTTTTTGATGTGCTGCAGAGATACTCTGACCTAGTCCTTCTGAAAAGTGACTTCTGTTTTGCTATGAATTTTATGCATTTAAATAAGTTAAAATCAGCCTATAACAACACAAGAAAGATTGTGATTTTCTGGTCTCTGGCTGTCTATCCGGTAGTTTTATTGGTATTAAAATTGTGTGTAAAATTGTTTTGCTATTCTCAAACAACCAATGCACATTTTTGTAGTAATTCATTGCTATTATAAAAAAAGTATGATTTTATTTTCAGTTTACTCTTGCTGTTGCCTTAAGCTCACAGCTGGGATGTTCTGCGTTTTCAACCCTTCCAGTATAGACAACCACAACCCAACATGTCTGGCATTGATCATTTTCTAGTGTAGACACGGTAAAACCTCTTCCAGGAACACCGACTAGCAGCGTTTTTCTCTGAGGAGGAAAGGGTGGTAGAGTGTAAAAGTCATTTTTCTAACATACCAAAAAAATAAAGGCTGTATGAAACACACCAGCATTTAAAAGGAGTCCCTCTCACCTCTCTTAAGCTCATTGTTTTCTCATTGAGGTTCTAAAGAGTGATTGTGTGATTATGAGCTAAATACAGGTAAAACAAGGCAATGCCTCCTTCGTTCTGATTAGCTGATTACCCTGACAGTGGTATGATGCCCGCCCATGATGTTTGCCACTGGTGAACAAATTGGTGAAACGGACGGAAATGGATGAAATAATTACAAAGTAAACAACTCACCCACTCAGACATCACTGCTTGCGGTTACATTTGAATCAAAATTACCTTGAAGTGACTTGAGACACGATTTGATCTGGGAATGAATCAGAAAGAAATTACAGGTACACCTTTGTTTCTGTGACGATATTACACCTGCTGTATACCACAATTTTGTTTAGTAATGGTCCAGAAACCCAAAAGTGAATATTGTTGAATGTTTAAGGACGCATAAACTCTGATGGGACTTTTTATTGAAAAAATAATTTAAGTTACTGTAAACAAAAAATACGATGGCATCGATTGTTTGTTGATAGTCCCAAGTAAATCAATTGCAAATAGACTAAAAACCCGAATGCAGAAACTCCACCACACACGACTGCTAACTAGCTTAATGTCGTCTTTATTCCAAGTCAATTCCTGAACTTAAACTTACATCTCTAGTGCTTTGCTATTCTAGTAATTGAAATTTAGTATGGTAGCACTACATGTATTGTTTTTCATTTGCATCAATGTTCTTATATATTCTCATTTGTAAGTCACTTTGGATAAAAGCGTCTGCTAAATAAGTAAATGTGATTGTAAATGTCAGTGTAGCTTCAGTCCTTAGACAAACTGTAAACCTTACACAAACCTTACACAACCAACATCTGATACCAATGTTGTTCCATGACAGACAAGGATTTTGATACAGGAACATGTCCTTTGGTGAATCTTGTTAAGCCTCTTTTTTTCTCTCTCTTGCTCTCTCTCTGTCAGATGATGTTCCACCCTACTTCAAGATGGAGCCAGTGGCAACCCAGGTCCACCTTGAAGGGAACCGCTTGGTTCTCACCTGCATGGCTGAGGGCAGCTGGCCTCTGGAGTTCAAATGGCTTTACAACGGTACCGAGCTGACGCGTTTCTCTTTAGAGTACAGGTGAGCCCGATGCCATACGTCCTTCAGACAGTTTAATTACCTTCGCAGATTCAACATTAACCACAGTTTCGTTTTAAACGCATTTCTCATTTGCTGCTATTATTTAAACAACGTCTCGTTTATTTTCAGCGAGATGGAGGATTGTAATCCTCTTGAGATGTGGCGCCTCATTCCCGGTGCAGCCATGAAATTACACTCGTATTGCCTCTGAGCCCACATTAAATGAGCATGAGATGTATTTCCTGAACGGTCCCTGTCTCCCATGTTTTGTTTTATGCGTTTTACATAAATGTTGTATCCTTGGTGAAGGCAGAGTGGAATTATCCATCAAAAAAGAGCAGGTAGCCCAGATCCTTGTGAATTATTTCCAATAGCTGTGAGTACTATGTAATATTTATATTTAAAAAAAGGCAAAGTGATTTTTTTCCTCTTGGCTTATGGTAAGTAGGGTGGGCTTCATTCCATGCCCTTACACAGCATACCTGCTGACCACAGGACTACAGATGGAGTCTTTCATATCTGCCTGTGCATTTAATGGCTAAGTGGATCCAAAAACACTGACAGTCTAACCTATCTGCAGTGTTTACTCTAAGTAAGGGTCAAATTTGACATTTTCTGGTTTCTTGCCAGAGGTTCTTATTTTTTATGCCTTTTCTGCCTGCCAGTCATGACAATAGCAGCTGTTCTGATGCAGTCCACAGTGCTTCTCCAAAAGATCCCTGGTGACTGAAACTTCCCCGCAGTCTCTTGCCTCTCAGACACTGAAATGTGTGTGTGCACTTCCTTTCTAGTGAGCAGGGAGTAGCTCTCTTCTTTGTATTCCTTACATCAAAGAAAAAGCTTGAATCCACTTCAGTAGGTCATACTAAACCTTTGACTAGTAATGTGCGACCTAAGGAGCTTGTGGTGTTAAAATGAGGCAGTTGTGGCTGGTAAAGTAAAAGCAACACTGCCCACATACTCCGCTCTCTTTATCAGTCCATTTAACTAATAGGTTTCGCCACGGGCTTGTGACTGAGGCGGTTCACGTAGGTGTATGAAACATGCATACTTAACGTTTTTATGATGACAGTCTGTTTTCTGTTCTGTTAGCGATATTTTTCAATGGCCTTTACATGGCTACAGTTATAGACATTTACAGATATTCAAAGACACAAACTCCACCCATATGCAGGGCAGGGAAATAGCACTCCAAACCCTTGCCCCTGGTTGTAGAACTGCTTATCCTATAGTATTTTAATCTTAAGGCTTAACGTGGTTTTAAAACAAACAAGTAGAATGCATGAATGTTTTTGCTTTAAAATTTTGATCATTTAAATAGTAATAATGTTCTACTTAGGAACTAATAGATGAAAAGAAAGGATGTAAAACATCCCGCTAGATATTAGTTTATGCTGTATCTGATGAGCTGACTGGGGGCTGTATTGCTCATCTTCCTCAGAGTGTGCTGAGGGGGTCAGGAACCCTAGTGGTCACCTTACATTATGTTTTTAGAGTGGCTAAAAGACCCTAATGGTCAGTTTGCCATGTGACCTGAAGCTCTGTAGGTCCCTGGTAGTTTGAGGCCCCTGGGCAAAACTCTGCTTTGTCCATATCAACGTGTGTGTGTGTGTGTTCATGTTCTCTATCACTGTCACAAGTTTTCATAAACTCTTCTGTTTTGTGGCCCAATCTGCCTTCAAGTAGTGGATAGCCCTGTATGATTAATTATAGACCGGTAAATAGGTTTTTTAAAATCAAAGGCCATTTGTTTTAATCAGTGCTTTGTGTTAGCCGCAGGATGCAAGAAGAAAAAGTGGGAAAAATATAGAAAGGCTGATAGTATTACGATTTTCTTTACCCAGGTACGTAATTCCGTCACTGGTTCGTTCCCATGCGGGCTTCTACAGGTGTATTGTCAGGAACCGGGTTGGAGCTTTGATGCAGAGGAGTACACAAGTCCAGGTCGCCTGTAAGTGTCACACCACATTCAGGAAAGTGCTAAATCTCTAATTTACTTGGATTTGTCCTTAACACCTATGACACCAACAAGCAACACCCAGCTATACATTTCCCCAGTAATTGTTTTTATTAAGTGACTTTGATTAGCTCCACCCAGAGCAAAATGTCACAGCATTTTATGACGCATGAAACAGCTAACAATTTCAGGTTATGAGAACATTTCCCTAATGTTTCCATTAACTAACAAAAATGTTCATGTTATTTTTAATGTTCTTGCTTAAATGTTCTTTCAAACATTTTTGGTTATAAGGTTGTTATTTAAACTTTAATTCTGTAATGTTTTTAAAATGTGTAAAAGTTAAGAATAATGCTATTGATATATACCATTACAATGTAAATATACAATGTAAAAAAGTTCTACTAATGTTACTGCAAGAACATTTTTGATAACTTTGAGAGAACTTTTAGATAATGCTAGCCAATATTCTGAGAACATTTCCTGTTAGCTTGGTAGTGCTTGCCCATGTAAAACTCCATGATGCCAGGACATTGCTAGTGGTTGCTGGGGTGTTCTGGGTTGTTGCTTACTGGCCCCAAAAGAGCCCATGATTTAGGAAGTCATGAGGTTCATATTTGTAGCAAAAGCATTATGAAGTTTAATACTTAGACATTCTTAAATGTTATAGTAAAAACAGTAGTAATAAGAATCACTAAATATGCTTTGATTTTGCTAGGTGTAGCATTTTCCTATTTTCTATACAAATGTTACTATGTGCTAGTTAAAACACAGTATTAAAAAGTAAAAAATAAAAAACTCACCAATACTACAATATCACTGTTATGAGTCACAAAATTAGAGCATTTGTGCTTTATACTGTTGATTCACATTTTCCCTTTGCTTCTTGTTCTGGACTTCCTCTCTTTCTCAGATATGGAAGGCTTTGTGGAGGCAGAACGATCTCAGGTGGTGTCCCAGGGAGAGGCGGCATTGATCTTCCCCCCGCAAATCCACAGCTTTCCACGGCCCGGGATCACTTGGTTCAGAGACGGCCGCAAGATCCCCCCCAGCAGTCGCATGTAAGCTCCTCTTCATTTGTGGTCTTTGCTCAACTTAATGGCTCTCTTTTTCACAGAAGGGCTATTATACAGTACCTTACAGAAATAAAGTACAATGTTAAAGTATAATTATTCCAGAACTTCCTGTCAGAGTGAATCTGAGCTCTCAGAAACACTGTGACTCGCATTGATAAAGTCCGTTATAATAAGAACCCCTGTTGACTTTAGACTAAATGTGATTGAAAGCTGGAGAGGAAGCCAGCAACACGGGAGCCAATTAGACAAAATGGACAAAAGGCCTTTATTGATGACCTTGGATGATTGGCAGACTTTATGGCAGAGCGCACACAGAGTTTGTGCGTGTGTGCACAACACGCTGTGTATATGTGTGCTTGCCCGGTTCGCATTAGAAAGGTCTTAGTAATCACCTGAGATCAATTTACTTCATCCACCAGCAGGAGGTTCGACCAAAACAGTCTGTGTGTTTAGTGATCTATAATTCATGCTGATCATCCAGAGTGTCACATCTGACATGAGGACTTTAGACACTTGCGGGGGTGCGGGGGATCCCACTGATGGGAGAACATTCAGACTCTGTTTTTTAGCTGCAATATATGCAGGAAATCCCAGATGAGACCCTGGGCATTGAGGCAGGGGATATATAAACATCTGAGGTTTCCAGCGGCATGCCTCAGTTCTCCATTCTCTCTCTCTCAGTGGCTCTCGGGCGGCAGTAATGGTCATATATGATGGTGAGAGAGCCTGACAGCGTACGATTTGTTTGCCGCTTGTTTGTTGCACTTTCGGTGCATTGATATTCCACTGCGCATTTGGTTGGGTCTCTCTGAAAGCCCTCACTCTAATTGCGCTGGAGTCGGTATAATCTGGTCTGATCAGGGCCTGTGCTGACAAATACACAGGCTCTAATCTCGCTGCACTCCAAGTGTCGACTCTCATTTAACCACACACACTCGTGCATGACCTGCGTTGCAGCTCCAGCAGTCGTAAAACACTTATCCACTCAAATCTTCAATGCAAATAACATAACCCTCCTAGCCTGTTGGCTGTTTGCGGTTTTCCTCTGCGCTCTGGTGTTGTAAGGTGTTTGTTTACGTAATGCCGGATGTTGTTGTTTTTTCTATTTTTTGTTCTCTCTCTTTCACTCCTTAGAGCTATCACCCTGGACAACACTCTGGTCATTCTCTCGGCAGTGGCCCCTGATGCCGGCCGCTACTACGCCCAGGCTGTCAATGACAAGAATGGAGAGAACAAGACCAGTCAGCCTGTTGTCCTCAGTGTAGAAAGTGAGCAGTAAATAAAGACTGTCACACATCAACAAGTGTCCACAAGGGTTCTGTGGAGATAAGGGGTCTTCAACAGGGGTCTGCAATTCAACAGGGGTCTGCAATTTTTTGTAAAATACAATATTACGTTTTATGATAATATAATTATAATATAATTAATTATATTCAAATAATATTCAAAAAAGGTAAACTTAAGCTTTTTAATTAAATGTTTCATTATCCCTTCCACATTAAAATAAATAATTTTGTATGTCAGTAATTAATGGAATTAATTTTAAAATTGTAAGGGTGGACTTAAAATGCAACACTCAGTTTCATACAATATGTAACAGGGGTCCCTGCTGTATTCTTATATCTTACAAGGTTTTCTTGGATAGAAAAAGACTGAAGCCCTTTTGCCAGTTGTATTGGTTTGGTTTGGATAGTAGAAAGAGGGCAAAAAATGAGGAGAGAAATAAATAGCCCTGTATATAAACTCGCATTTCGCACATACGCAACTGTTCAATGTGTGAAGCACATGCTTCCTATATAATCCTGTTTTATCTTATTTGTTTGCAAATGTATTTTAATCGCTGGCCACACTGTTCAACAGGTGAAGTGACCTTTTCAATAAACCCCAAAAACATCTCCATCGCCCCCTAGTGGTTATCATCAAATATAGCACACAAAATGGGGCACTGGCTCAACTCAAGTGTCTCAGAAATCAATATTCCCCAACTGACTGCGCAGTAGATTGTGAGTATATGGCATGTGGTGAAGCTTTGTGGAGCTTTGTGTGATAGCAGAGGTCCTGTGGTGCCACAATGACAGGGTGATTAAGCACCCTCATAAAAACAGCCCCAGTCTTTAATAAAGCCCGCAAAAAACAGATTTATGAAAAAGAGAGACCATAAAAACCCACTGTAACTCTTATCCTGGTGCCCGAGTATATAGAAGAGGAAGCAAATAATGTGGCATCAGATCAGGATGTAGGAAAAGAGAGATCACTGATTGAGGGTAGAGAATCAATGGGCAGCTAAAGGCTTCCAGGAGCCGGCAAATGATTGTGTGCCATTTAATCATGTCACCGGTGTCTTTCAATCAGGCCCCATTCTGCAGCACAGCACATTAGTGAAGGTATTACAGTGCACTTACAGGAGGAGAGGGCACAGACAATTACATATATAATACTAAGCACGTAATGGTGAGGGTTGCGTGAAGGAGAAGAACAAGTGCTCTGAGCTTAAAGAGAATCTTTATGTCTGATTTCTCTCTGACTTTACCTCCACCTACACTCTCACTTGTCTGTCTCTGTTCTCAGAGGAACATTTTATTGCTCAGAGGTGGTTTCTTTAAAGGGGTTTCTAGCTTTAGAGGCACTCTGTGACTGCACAAAAAGCTCTGGTGGAGTCAGAGGGATGGATGTGGATCCTGGGGCCCGGAGATGCCCACTGAGAACATCTGTAGAGAAAGATATAGATAGAGTAAATGTAGATAGCAGTCTGAAGCTCTTGGAAGAATTTTATGAGAAATGTTTGAGTTCATATTGAAATCTTTGGCATATTGAAATCTTTTGACATTGTTGAGATTTTTTAAAACTCTAAAGGAGACACATGTGAGACATGTGAGAGACTGGAGTCTTTCTCAAGAGAAAAATCTGAAAGCAGAAAACTTGAACCAAAGTCTCGGTTTTCTCACTGTTTAAAGTCAATGCAAACTCTGTTCTCAACCAGTTTTACTTCCATAATCTGATGATGATGAGTGTTAGAAGTTACTCTACAAAAACAAAATTTATGCTGGAACTTTGATTGGCTTCTGAAAAGTGGCAGTTTTATCACAGAATTGGTTGGTGGTTTAAGAGGAATGGCTGAAAATAAGCTAAAAAGGAAAGATGTTTAGATATAGCCAGGGTAGATATAAGATAAAGATATAAAATTTTGCTCAAAGCTTACATAGACAAACTTGTGCACTAATGAACCATACAAGACAATCATTTTAGAAAGTGCATGGATTGTACAATTATGATTGCATGTTGTGATGTTCAATTGCTTTAATTTAAAGCATTTGCTAATGATTTTAAGCTAAATAATTTTTTGTCATTCTTTATTATAATAACATGTAACCTTCTGAACTCTTAAATGTTATTGCTATCTAGCAGAAACAACTGAGATATAAAAGAGATCTAGTTTATTTTATTTTCTTCACATGAGTTTCTGTTTGTCTTTGTCTTCAGATGTTGGTGGCCCGGCAGACCCTATTGCTCCTACTATTATAATCCCACCCAGGAACACCAGTGTGATGGTGGGAACTTTTGAGGTCACAATGGAATGTGTGGCCAATGCAAGGTCTGTGTTTGTGTGTGTGTGGGCAATCAAAATGACCTCTATCAAACTATTAAAACTCAGTTCTGTTTATTTGTTTTCTTCAGGCAATTCCTATCTCTCATTCCCTGTCTGTGTTTATCCCTGTTTCTCTCCTTCTGTCTTCAGGCCTCTCATTAAACTCAGCATTACATGGCGGAAAAATGGAGTGCTGGTAAACCGAGGCCTCAGGGACTTTGGTCGCCGTCTGACAATCAGTGGTCCATTGGTCAGTGACAGCGGCTACTATGATTGTGAAGCCTCCCTCCGGAGCAGCAGTGCCCCCTCTGTCAGCGCCGGGGCATATTTGCACGTGCTGGGTAACTTATGTGCCACCTTACCATACTCCACTGGGCCAAGAGTTTCTTCTTTCAAATACCTGTTTCAGATCTTACATTAACACTGTATGTGCTGCTTACATAGAAGGTATTCACTCGCTTGCATAATTTTCTCATTTGCTTACTTTGAAATTTGAAATCTTCCTTTAAATTTGAAAGTTTTTTAATTCAAAAAATATATATTTTCTTTCAATACCTTTTATGTCCTCAAAAGTAAAGGCTCATTTCTAAGTCAATACCTTGTGCATGTTCCTTTAGCAGCAATTAGTCGACTTAAGTCTCTGTAAGCTTTGTGCATTTAGATTGTAGCACTTTTGCCTATTATTCCATGCAAGTACACTCCAACTCTACCAAATTAAATGAAGAGTGTGCAATTTTCTGGTTGTACATTAGATTTTCAATTGGATTCAAGTCAAGCCTCTGCATGAGTCATTCCAGAATATTCCCCTCCATTTTTAATGCTAGTCCTTTATTGCTGTGTGCTTTGATTTATTATCCTGAAAATGAGTCTTTAATCTAAACCTGACTGAAACAGGTCTCAACGATTTGTGTGTATTTGGATCTATCTATGCTGCCCTTGATGCCAATGTGCTATCCAGCTTCTTCTGCTGAAAGGAAGCTATAATTATCATGGTATTACCTGGGTGTTGGGCTGTATTTGGATTGCACCAAACATTTTGCTTTCCTGAAATAGCTTGACTTGTTCTTCATGTTCTTCTAGTAGGTTTCAGCTTTGGTTACTTGTCTTCCATCAAACTATGGCTATATGCTGTAAAAGTATTGGCCTTCCAGTCTAGTCAGCTTTATAGAAGTAATTCTGTGAAGCGCTACTCTTCAACTCTGCTTTGCAGCTGGTCTTTTTTGCTCTTCTTGTTTGGTAGCTAAATTTGTTTAGATAGCTTGATCCTGAAACTGTCTGGGTTGTGCCATGTTTATTCCATTTTGTTATGATAGACAGCCTTCCAATGAAGGTTCCATGCTTGCCAGTCTTTTTATAAACTTCTCCAGGTGTTTTCCACCCAATAACTTCATCTCAAAGATCTGCAAGCGGCCTGATGTTCATGTCAGCAGGTCTGATCTCATCTCTGCAGACGTCAGAAAGTCGATTTTATTTATTGTACAGTCAGACTAATAAAAATTAATGAACGCAGGTAGATTCAAAACAAGCTCAAGGTGTACCTAGTTAATGTATTTAATGCGATCTCTCAGGAAAATTAAATTCTGCACCCAGGCCTATCACTTATGTTTACAGGGCGTGGGACAAAATTTATAAGAGCCAGCTCCCCTTAACTGAGTCCAATGACTATACCATTGTGAACTATAGAGGGAGTAGGCTCTTTTTACCACATAGTAATGCCAACATACATCCTAGAAACTGAATAGCAATACACTAACAATGACTTAGAACACCATAGCAACTGCTTAGCAATGCCCTAGAAGCCACCCAGAGCACACAGCAACAGCATAATAAATGAAGTGTTATATTAAAGTTTCACTGTAATGTTATATTCAGTAGAATTACTTCTACAGCCTTGGTCCAGAACTCTGTGTGAATACTTTCTGAAGGCCCTGCTGTACATTCCTCGTACACAACAACATTCTGAATTTAGAAGCAGCTTTGGTTCAATGACTCAACTGAACTCTGTGCAGAACATCCTCAGTTTGTAAAGGAGCCCGACAGACACATAACTGCCGAGATGGAGAAGGTGGTAGACATCCCATGCCAAGCTCGCGGTGAGTCTGTGCAACGGTGTGTGTACGGTGTGTGTGTGTGGATGTGTTAGATAACACTCTTCCTCTGATCCCCCTGCAGGTGTTCCTCAGCCAGATATTGTGTGGTATAAGGACGCTGTACCCATAAGCCCTGTGAAGACACCTCGTTACAGGGTCCTGGTAGGTGGCAGTCTGCAGATAAATGGACTGCTCCCTGACGATACTGGAATGTTCCAGTGTTTCGCTCGCAACCTAGCAGGAGAAATCCAGACGAACACGTACCTCGCTGTCACCAGTACGTCAAAGGACCATCTGGGCCTGTCAATAACTCTCTCTTCATTTATTCCTCTTCTCCACTCTATTCATCATTTCGCTTATCTCCTGTCAGATTTATCATTTTATAAACTCCACAACTTATCAGTGGCTTTTACAAAGAGAGAAAGAGGGAGAGATCGAAAAGAGAGATTATTTAAAGTTTAGAAGTGGGAGATGGAATGAATAATGGATTTCTTTCAGCAGTGGACAGGTCTTCACAGGTAGTCATCCACTATTTATTTAATTTGTCTTTCTTACTACCCGTAAGGGTCGGCTTCAAAAAGACATTTTGATGGTTTGGTCAAGTTAAATATGGAGATGTAAATATAGTTTTAGGTGGAGGATTTACTTGAATGTCCACCTGGTGCGGATGGCTGTAAAAACCAACATTGGGGTAAAACAAAATGACGCAGAATTGACTAATTTTACACACCAGAGGCCTTTACATTACTTATCCATCTACACCAAATGTTAATACAGCTGCTTCTAAAAAAAGGAAACTGTGGTGCTTTTAATTTAAAAGACTATTTTAATTACAAGACAACCATTTGCATATATATTTCCTGAAAATAAAGCCTGCAAATGACAATAGTTCAAAACCCCTTATTATGAAATTTACATGTCAGTAATTTTGTGTTCATGCTTTTTTATTGCATTATTAATTTTAATAATAATTAATTAAATTGACAGACCTACTAATAATTATTTAGTGGAGACTTGGAAACAATTGATTCACTTTTTAACTCTTGTTAAAAATGTATGGCTTGTATGACGAGCAACTCGTACAGACTTCATGTGGGAAAATACACAGATTTTCACTGGTACAGCCCACAGCTTCAGTTGGGTCAGACTTCCATTTTTTATGTGCATATGTATGTCTGACAGCCGGCTTCTCTTCTGCAGGTATCGCCCCGAACATCACGGCCGGCCCCTCTGACAGCGCCGTGATTGATGGCATGTCCATCATTTTACATTGTGAGACCTCAGGGGCCCCACGGCCTGCAATCACATGGCAGAAAGGTCAGTCCCCAATCAGTCATCTCTGTAAAAGAAAGATATTCATCAAAATGCCTCGTGGACTTACCAACATTAATGTAACTATGGAAGCTTTGGGATGAATCAACTCTCCTCACCAGTTCTCTGATAAGCATTGGGACCGTCATGTCTGTTTGATTTTCATTCAAATTTCTCTCTTTCTCCCTTGTGTTTTTTCGCTTGCCATCTTTTCCCAGCTGATCGGGTTTTGGCTAGCGGATCTGTGCAGCTGCCACGTTTCACTTTGCTGGAGTCAGGCAGCCTTCTCGTAAGCCCTTCCCACCTGTCTGATGCTGGATCCTACACCTGCATGGCCAGTAACTCTCGTGGGATTGATGAGGCCTCGGCTGATCTGGTGGTGTGGGGTAAGAGTTTTGATATGAAATCTGGTCCCCATTGCAGCATATTCTGACAAGAATTGAAAATTATTGTAGAAAGAACTGATGTTAAATGGCCAATCACATTTTGCTTTTTTAAGTGATGTGTACACAATGTTTTGACCAGATGCAATATGACAAGCCATACTACAATTTATTGGTTGTTGGGTTATTTCTTCAGCATTGTGCCAGGTAGCCCCACCCATACACTGAAAATTCATAATTTAGACCAAAATCTCACTCCTCTGTATAATAAACATCAAACATGGATGAGGGGAGATTTTTTTGTAAGTTAATAAAGTTTGGATGTTTTATTGCGATTCTTCGATTTCTACATGAAATCTGTAAAAGCTTGCTTTCATGGAAGTCTTGTAATAATGGAAGAATGTGTTTTAGTTTTACACTCTTCAGCTGTGCAGTATGTTACAAGTGTACATGCAGAGTAAGCTCACACTTTTATTTGATTGCCTGTTGTTGTTGCACCAATCAAATTGTATTTGCCAATTATCTTTGATTTTATAAAAGCCTTTTTTGTGCAATATGCATCAGACTGTCTACAAACAATCCATGAGTGTGGTGTCTGAGGGTAGTATTAAGTACATAGCTAATAGAAAATAGAAATCGATAACAGTACTATACCATGATTTACCTGTATGCAGCTCGAACACAAATCACGAATCCACCTCAAGACCAGAGTGTGATCAAGGGCACCAAAGCAGCCATGACCTGTGGGGTCACTCATGACCCTAGTGTTACAATCAGGTAAGACCTCCACCCTGCCTTTGTTTTCAACGCTGTCTACATGCTTATTGTCTTTCCTAAACTCTCTTTTCTGCTCTCTCTTTCGGTTTCCCTCCCGCCTAGATCAAAACACACACTCACTCCTTCACTTCCTATCCTGTGTGTTTATTATACTCAGTCTCATAAGACTTGATTTAACTGTCACCTGCTGGGCTGCTGTTATTTATTTGATCAGGGAAAACAGATGAATATGTAAACAGAGCAATAACTTAGATGGAGACTTTAATTAAACGCAAGACAGGCGAGATTAAACAGGGAAACGATGTGGCTGCAATTAAGAAGTGTGGGCGTATATGTGTGAGTGCATACATGTGCACTGGCCCATTTGCTATTGTGTATGTGTGTGTGTGTGTGTTCATTAAGTAAATAGCTTTGCCATGTATTGTTGCTGCTTACCCTTTGTGAACAGGAATAAGTAAATAGGCCCGGTTATTTACAGGCACGTCTGGGAGAAAGGAGGATCGGTTATTGACGTAAAGTCAAGCCCCCGTCTGCGTCTAGACATGAATGGCACCCTGCATATCACACAGACCTGGTCAGGGGACATTGGGACCTACACCTGTAAGGTCACCTCTGTGGGAGGCAACGATTCACGCAGCGCTCACCTGAGAGTGAGGTGCGTGACGAAGGCCCTTTTCTCCAACCAATTATTCACTTACCCTGCCCTTTGCTTTATAGATTTGCATTCTGGTCTTGTTCTAGGACATAATTTTGTATTGAAACGGTGGGCTTTGTTTCGCTATTGGGATTTCAGAAATTAAGGTAATAGGTGGTTGGAAATACACAATGAATAGTAAACAAACATCCCAACATTGCACTCCCTCCTGCTCTTCCTTATTTATGAATGTTTCATTGTTTCAAGTACAAAAGTGCATTGTATTCTATTGGCATAACAAATAATGGTAAATTGGTACTGTCAAAGCCTCTGAGAAAATATTTATATATAACAAGATGAGACAGTATTTATATATACTGTAAAAACAGAAACTCTGTGTTTCCCTCATTCTCTCTCACCATCAGTTTGCTTCACTGGCATTGAAAGCTATTTGCATTGCAAAATTTGCAGCTTGCAAAAAAGTAATATGAATTCAAATGACAACAGTCCAAATTAAATAAACAAGAAATGTTAACAAATTTAACATTTGTAAAAATTCTACAATATTTATTAAATATAATTTCTAAGCATTTGTTAAAAATATTAACAGATTCTTTCCTTCTGTTTGTAGGCAGTTGCCTCACGCTCCTGAGAACCTCATTGCCACTCTTAGCAGCTCTGAGAGAAGAACCATCAACCTGACGTGGGCTCAGGCCTTTGATGGGAACAGCCCACTCATCCGCTACATCCTGGAGGTGTCGGAGAACAGTGAGTGTTGCTGACCGTATGTTACATTACTCATTCTTCTGCTGTTCTTCTCTGAAATCCTCCCTCACCCACTCTGTTTGTCACAGACGCTCCATGGACTGTCCTCTTGGCCAACATCGATCCAGAAGCTGCTAGTGTAATTGTCAGGGGCCTCATCCCTGCACGCTCCTACCAGTTCCGTCTGTGTGCTGTCAATGATGTGGGGAAGGGCCAGTTTAGCAGGGAAACAGCAAGGTAAGCGAGCACCATAAAGCTCAAAACTTTAGGTCACGTTTTTTGTTATACAACAGTTCATTCTGGTCCTCCAATTTGATTGGTCGAGTGGCATTCCAAAAGTGCTGGTATTGGGTACAACAGCACAGGGACCTTTTGCTGTCTGTATCTCTGTGGTCGTCAGAGGTGTTTGCTCCATTAGAGACCAGAATTTGTAAGCAGTGTGGAGTGGATATGGAGTGGGGAACAGAGTTGTGTGATTTTGCCTGGGGCGAACAAGTCACAGTCTGTCAGAGAATATTTTGTGTTTAAAGCTGCAATTACAAATTTTTCCCCTATTAAAAATGTTTATCACAAAGAAATGAATAGTACTTTTGAACAGTGTTGAATACTAACATGAAGTGAAGATTCCAGTCTTATCAGTAGACTAATGAAGCTGTTTATTGTACATGGTGCAGGCTGCCTCATGTGTGTTGACATGTTAAGATCACATGACCAGCCGAATGCCATTTTAATATGCTTTATTTCAGTAATGCCCTCAGGACACTTTCATTAGTAGAATACATGTAGCATCAGTAACCCTTGCTTTTGCCTGATGCTGATGATGTATTCTGAATCTGATTCATGCATTGATAATTGTTCGTCTTGCATTATGCACTGCTGCAGTTTACAAATGCTTTTCTCTACAAAATGATTCAAAAACTGCTTACTTGTCAGAATAGAATGACATCTTATTTTATCTCATTTGTGATTACAAACTTATGGCTTGTTGTGCAGCCACTAATAATGTCAGGGCATCTATCATCAGTAGAAACTCGTCATTGAAAAGGCAACAAAAGACAGCTTTCACTGCTCACATCATGTCTGGTTATGTGTGAGGCTTAGAACTTCATACAGAAAGAATCACTGTTGACAAAACGCTTCGTTTCCCGAGAGCTTGAACATGTTCAAGGAAAAAAGACATGTCCGTGAGAATCACACTTAAGCGCCGAAGAATGCCCACAAAGGCCCAGCGAAAGCAGGAAGGCTTTTGTGTTGTGGACCCGCAGCCTTCACAAGGGAGTCGGTGCATTATTCAGTTGAATCTGGGGCCGCAGCTCCAAGTGCAGCAGGAGCAGAACAGACCACAGAGAGATTTTAACAGCTTTTGTGCGACTGCTTCCTACTTTGCCTACTACAGCATTACAAAGAAGCGCCAAGTGACTTGTGCTTACAAACACACTCAGATCCCACAGGGACAGCGCTGACGTCTGCGACACATGCACAGGCGCCATCCTGACTCAAAGATGCCCAAAAAAACGAGAAAGACGCCAAACAACATTTCTGCATTAAAATGATGTGTTTGCGCATTAATATTCATAATCTCCTTGCGTTGGAGGATTTCCGCCAAGAAGGAGGCAGCCGTTCACAGATATGTGATCCTCCTAATCTGATTGAACAGTTAGATGTGGAGATTTTTTTTGGATCAGCCAGAGACTGTAGCGAGCGGGTTACGTTACAGCAGGAGCTGCAATGATTGAAAACGAAAAAGTCAAGTCAATGTTTGAGGATGTGATCTGTACGCGAGAGGGAAGTAAACAGTCTTTGTCAGTCTGCAACATCCCTCGCATGCACAGCTGTTGCAAATCAATAATCTGCTGCTCAGGATACCGAAGTCCTCTGCGGGTTTAAAAGACACACACTGGGGAAATATTAAGAAAAAAATTCTGTTGCTGATGCAATGCCCTGTCAAGACCTACAATTCCTGAGGGTGAAAATGAACAAACTATTACGGAAAGTCATATGGTTCTTTAACCCAATGTGTCCTAACGTTTAATGTCGTAACCCAACCCAACCCCCACAGCCCCCACCCCCCCAACCATTGATAAGGCCTGCGTGACCCTTCATCAACAACAATTTTGAAATGTTCTTTTTAATTTGCATCTGTTATGGATGTATAAACTGATTTACCAAGTGCAGCAATTGGATCAATATAGGTAGAATGGTTCTTTTATAACTGCATTTAGTTCAGGAGTGTCCAGTCCTGCTCCTGGAGGCCCAGTGTTCTGCAGAGTTTAGCTCCAGCTCTAATCAAACACACCTCAACCAGCTAATCATGGTTCTAGTAGGCACGTTGAGGCAAAACAGTGGCCCTCCAGGACTAAGTTTGGACACCCCTGATTTTGTTTGATATTGATTGTTCATTGAAGTATATTGAAGTGTCATATTGAAGTGTCATCCACACAGATTGCCAAAACATGCACATATTATCTTCCTTTCCTTAAAAAGTGAATGTGTGAAGTAATTAATTATAAAAAACATTGTCGTTTTTTTTTTATTTTGGTTTTATAGGTTTAACAAAACTCTCTCCAAGTACTCTCTGATGGAACCTGTTAACGTGCATCTGGGTTACGCTTTGTCCTGCAATAAACCCCTTATTGCAACTAAAGGTCTGGTTTAAGTGAACCCACAGTCCTCTTGGTGCTCATAATTTGACACCTAATTTAGCACGTTCATTAGTGCAGGCAACAAAGTCCCATCCATTCATTCCCACAGACTCTGAACTCAAGTAACTATGTCTATTTTCAACTAACCACTTGCACTTGCTTTTGCAAGTTGCATACGCACAGATCAAAAGAGATACCTTCTCCTTGTGTTCAGACAGGGAAGCCACAGAGGAGGGGTGACATAACGGCACACGGAACTCAAGGATCTGCGCCTCTGTCTTTGATCCCAAAATGCTGTGCTTTATCTCAGTCACGGAACTGCAGCTCTCACAAAGGAGATATCAAGATGTCAAATTAAATAGATTTAAGGAGAGTCTTGCTGGATTTTTTTTTACTTTGTGGCATTAGCCAGTTTTTGCCGTGGTGTCTTTGATCATGTGCATGCTGAGAGACAGCATGTATCTCTTGGGCCCCTGCTTATAACACGGTCAGTGCTCAGACAGCTTATGAGTAAGATAGAGAATCAGGGTTCTAATCGTTACTCACTGCCAACCCATGCATTGCAGCGATGTGCATAAACGCAGTCAGGATGGACATAATATTAATCTTGCGGCTATTAGGACATTCAAAATTTACAGCTGGTAAAATTTTGGTCTCTCTGATTTTTACATTTTTTGACCTCTTAATTAGATGGTACAGTAAAGAGGGATATTATTGAGTAATGAAGTGCCACAGTTCAGATTTAAACAATTACCACTCTGTCATAGATCTCCTTTCTGAGAGAAAAACTACTTCAGTCTGCTTTTTTTCTGGTCTTGGCTGGTTTTCTAGCCTGTTGTTGGCTGGTTTAAAGGGATCTTGGCAATCAGCATGGCTGATTTAAAAAAAATATTTATCATCATATCTGTCATTCATCTCTTTTGTTCTCTACTCATTCCTTTTTTAGAGTATCATTACCTGAGGAGCCCCCCAGCGCCCCTCCTCAAACAGTAATAGCCAGTGGACGAACCAACCAGTCCATTATGATCCAATGGCAGCCACCGCCTGAGAGCCATCAAAACGGGCCCCTTCAGGGCTATATAATCAGGTGAGAGAACCCTGGGAATCCACACAATCAAGTTTAAAACTCAGACAATCTTCTAGCATGAACCCTACCTAGAGATGTTTCACACCTCATCAGAACTCAGAAATCAGAAATAGTGTCCACTCAGCAAGAATTCCTGCTTTTGTCCTTGGAATCTCAATTGTTAAGGTGCTATTGTTTCCACTACACCTTACAGGTACTGCCTGTCTGGATTACCAGTGGACTGTCAGATGAAGAACATCACAAACCCAGACCAAACAAATCTTCTGCTTGAGGACCTCATAATTTGGACCAACTATGAGATTGAGGTGGCTGCATACAATGGGGCTGGCCAGGGCGTCTACAGCCCCAAAGTCACAGAATGGACCCTGCAGGGTGGTGAGGATTATAAAAATATTTTACATCATCAACTTTAACCAATCGTGTGGCACACTTATCAAGCTCTAGTTTATTTTTTTATGGGCCAGCATGTTGTATTTAACATTCTACTCTATAGCATGGGATGCCTGTGTCCCCACCCAGCTTTTAAACTAGCTTACAAGCTCAGCTCAGCAACAATCCAGCACTAACCAGCCTAAACCAGCCTGGACTAACATGGAGATTCAGGCTGGTCTCTTCAGCAGGGTCCTCAATGTTTTCTTATTCAGTCTTTCTGTCCCTTCTCTGATTTCTCTTACCGTCTCACTGTCTGATCAAATTTTTTTCAAGTGCCAACGGTCCCACCAGGCAATGTTCAGGCTGAGGCTGTCAACTCCACAACAGTTCGTTTCACATGGAGTGCCCCAAGTCCACAGTTCATTAATGGCATCAACCAGGGATACAAGGTGAATGTCCATCTACTGCCCTCTAGTGGTCAAGAACAGGACTGTGGTGCTACTTTGTTTCATTACTTACATGGTTTCATTACTTCCAATATATGTCACGCTGAGACAGCAGCAGGATTCACATTGGCTTGTGCTAAGCGATAACGGTCTAGGACATCTGTGTTTTTTATTTTAGCTGTTGGCATGGGAACCAGGCCATGAGGAAGATGTTACCTTGGTTACGGTGAGACCCAATTTTCAAGACAGCATTCATGTAGGTTACATCACTGGACTGAAGAAGTTCACAGAGTACTTCACCTGTGTGCTGTGCTTCACCACGCCGGGTGACGGCCCTCGCAGTACTCCACAGCGCATACGCACTCACGAAGACAGTGAGTGTCATTCTGTTGCATTACATTTATCTGCACTCATGTTCTGTTTAGGCCTGCAAATCACAAATTCTTGAAACATGAGACAAAACGTTACCTGCCTTTACTTCTTAAAATAGCAATAATTTCAGTTACAAATAAATCAAAGACAATCAATTGATTGTTCTAATGTTCTAACACAAATGTTCTAATGACAATAATAATTCTACCCATCCTCACAATGTGAGGATCTATTCTCAGTGCAATGCTTCACATAGATTATCTTTTAAATATTGAAACGTTGCTACTGTCTCCTGGCACAAAGTAGATCCTATTTGTATCTACTAGCTAGCGACACTGGAGAATCAAAATGGCCTCTGCATATAAAGCGTATAACATTCAAAATATTGTTATTTTGCCTGCTTTTATGTCTCAAGAATTAATGTGGTGTTTTTGGTCTGATCTCACTTTTGGTGTATGTGTGCTCAGCCCCAGGACCTGTAGGTCACCTTAGCTTTACAGAGATCCTGGACACATCTCTCAAAGTGAGCTGGAAGGACCCACCTGAAAAGAATGGAATTCTCACAGGTACCATCATCACCCCCTTTGGCAATGTCATCCGACCTTCTAAAGTGACTGTAGGGCCAACACTGTCTGGTGCCTGCAGGGTATCGCATTTCCTGGGAGGAATTCAACAGAACGAACACACGGGTCACACACTACTTACCAAACATGACGCAGGAGTACCGGGTCACAGGCCTGACTGCCCTGACTACCTATACCATACAGGTGGCCGGTATGACCTCCAAAGGTCAAGGTCAGCTGTCGTCATCCACCATTTCCTCTGGTGTGCCACCAGGTCAGTTCCTACTGTTTAATATTCGTGTCATGTTCCCTTAACTCAACTGGTAGAGCATGATGCTAGCAACACCCTGGTCGTGGGTTCAATATGAAGGGAAGACACAAATTGATAAAACAAACGTTTTGAATCTATTGTTAGTTGTTTTGGATAATAGCATCTGCCAATTAAATGAATATGTGATGACCTGAAGACACAACTGGGCTGTGCATAGCACGTTAACTTTTTACACAGTGGCCTTATTAACCCAACTCTTGATATGGCTACTAATGAAGGCATGCTGAATCGGATGTGTTTATGCATTAATATTCATAATCTTCAGCTATCCCTCAGACACAAGCTGAGACTGAACTCTCAGGAAAGATACTTTGAAGCTGTCCTCTGTAGGTGCTGATAATGAAGGATCGGTATGCTAGATGGATTGCACTGTTTTAAATCAAACCTATCTTGTCTCACTTTTTGTTCCCCATGATGCTAATTTGCAAGCTTCTGCTTCTGCATGCAAAAATTAACTGATGGTAGACAGAAATGTGTCTCATGCAAATAAGGACAACATGTGCCTGTCTTTGATTCTGGATGCTAAAAAACAAGTTAGATCAGAGAGTGATAGAGGGAAAGCAAGACTCTCTTTTTATATCTGCAGTATGGTGTTGTGTACGTCATATATTCAATATGAAATAAATTTTGCAGGTGGTGTTGTGAGTTAATCTGAATAGTATTGTTCCAAAGCTTTTTATTTTCCCTGCTGAGCCTCTTCTACTCGTCACTGTCCAACCTTTCTCTTCCTGTAGAGATGCCTGGGCCTCCTACCAATATCGCCATCTCCAACATCAGCCCACGCTCGGTTACCCTGCAGTTTAAACCGGGCTATGACGGCAAAACATCAATCTCACGCTGGCTGGTAGAGGCTCAGGTAGCATTTCTCTCAAAGCATCACCTTCTGTGTCGGGTTTCATTAGTCGATATTGATCTGCCTACTCTCTCAACTGTTTCAGATTGGTGTTATTGGAGAAAATGAGGAGTGGGTCATGGTCCATCAGCTAGCCAATGAGCCTGATGCACGATCACTTGAAGTTCAGGGCCTGAACCCCTACACTTACTACAGGTTCACCTGCTGTGACGTGATGCATTATGGGATGTGATTGTAGGCAGTCTTTGTGGGCTGCGTTGTAATTTGATTTTTTTCATTTGATTTTAGGTTCCGAATGAGGCAGGTCAATATAGTAGGCACAAGCCCACCAAGCCAGCCATCCAGAAAGATCCAGACTCTACAGGCACCCCCTGATATCGCTCCAGCCAACATCACACTCCGCACTGCCAGTGAGACCAGCCTGTGGCTCAGATGGGTGGTATGTATACTTGATGGTAATGTGATCAATGCACTTAAGAGTCAATAAAGGACATGTTGCATGCTTACTAATGTATTGATTGGATTACAAATTTGTTATGTAAGGAGCTTGCATTTTGACCCAGAGGGAAATATGTTTTGCTTTTACAAACATAAACAGAGGTTGCACTTTTACAGCTCAGGACACTTAATGGATGTCTTAGACAAATGTGAAAGTTGTGGTAATGAATTTGGTCTTGGAACATTTAGAAGAGATGTTTGTGTTCATGTTGATATTTGCTGACTATTTGCTGATATTTGCTGACTCATAAGATTTGCTGACAAATCTAAAGATGTTTTGAAACATTGTTGAGATCTCTTCTGAAGTTTCAGAGGAAACGTGAGATTCATGGGAAGATTATTTTTCTCAGAAGAGAAATCTTTATTTACACATGATAGAATAAACAAATGATATCTTATTTTTTAAATCTTTGTTATAGCATGTTTGTTATTCTGTTGCAACATCATGTGAATGGTGAAAAACAAATGACGTCAAATTTAGTCATGGTCTCAGATTCTAAGATAGAATTATAGTCTAAGTTGAAGTATGTTTATGTTCCAGCCGCTACCAGAGTGGGAATACAATGGGAATCCAGAGCTGGTAGGCTACAGGGTGCAGTATTCCCGACTGGGCTTAAAGGGTGGACTCCTGTCCCACATAATTCCTGACAGACTGGAGAGAGAGTTTACCATTGAAGATCTTGAAGAGTGGACAGAATACGAGGTCAAAGTACAGGCGTTCAATGGCATTGGCCCAGGACCCTGGAGCCAACCAGTTCATGGTAGAACCAGAGAGTCAGGTGAGAGATGTGCTGGACTTTTCGTTTTCTTTCTTGAGCAAAAACCTTGCTATTAAAAATGCTTTCACAACAGTGTTGATCTTTGAATTAGTTATGATGGCAACCCTCAGGAGCTGACTTGAGATGTTCTTTCAGTGCTCAGGAGACTTTGTAGTTGGAGAGTTTGCAGTTCTGATTTATTTTAAATATCAGCTTAATCTCAGAAATTCCTCAAGAGTAATGTAAATAGACACAAATGGAAAACTGTTGATGTACAGTGGATGTATAGAGCTTTAAAATGTATTTAAAAAACATAGCTCAAATGACGTGAAAACATTTTTGTATTCATTTTAAAATGAACACAAAAAGATAACAAAAGTTATCTTGGCAAATCTGAGCACAGTTTAAGACATTGAAATCTTTTCTGAAAGTCTTGAGGAAACACATGTGAGATCACTTTTTTTCAGGAGAAACATCTGAAAAGCAGGAGATAAAATAAAAGGTTTCAATTTGATGTCTGTCTCGTCGCTGTTGAGGAAAGACAAGTTTGGTTTCCTGTTTGGTTTCCTTCCCTATGAGAATTCCTTACTTGGTTAAAACAGTTCTTCGGTTCACTTAAGAATTCAAAAAAGTTGTTTTTCATCCATCAAACCATCTGTCATGCACTTTGATCACCAGCTGGCAGCGTAGTCACAAATACGTTTTTGCCATTATGAGCAGAATTTTAACCAGACTTCATTGGCATATGCTTTATCTTCTAAACATGTATCAGGTAGAATACAGTAGAAACTATCACTTTAAAACTTGAATGTTTTTTCTCCTTGTATGTGTTAGTCCCCTCCAGCGGCCCTGCAAATGTTTCTGCCTTTGCGACCACATCAAGCAGTGTCCTGGTACGCTGGGGTAACGTGCCACAGACGGACCGTAATGGACTTATTCTGGGTTATAAGGTACATTGAAAACAATTTTTCCACTCCATTTGATCATGAATCTGTTGTAATAAATCAGTGAAGCGATACATATATCTGATGATGTGTAGGTGGTCTACAAGGAGAAAGATGCAGATTCAGCCCTGCACTTCTGGACGGTGGAAGGAAATACTACTTACAGCGTTCAACTCACTGGCCTGGGAAAGTACGTCCTTTATGAGATCCAAGTTCTGGCCTTTACCCGCATAGGAGACGGCACGCCTAGTTCTCCTCCTATCTTTGAGCGCACACTTGATGATGGTGAGAATTTAAAACAACAACAACACGCCACAGATGTCTTGCTGTTGGTGTGTTTATTGCATGAGGCATTATGTTTTTTAAAACAGTACCTGGGCCTCCAGTTGGGATC
The DNA here is from genome assembly GCA_036877525.1 of Chromobotia macracanthus. Lineage (NCBI taxonomy): Eukaryota > Metazoa > Chordata > Actinopteri > Cypriniformes > Botiidae > Chromobotia > Chromobotia macracanthus. Next base: position 2,798,679 of record JAZGTH010000043.1, on the reverse strand, counting down.
CTTTTCCCTGAAGTGAGGACTTCCTCTGTGCGACTGATCTGGCAGCCCCCTGCCCAGCCCAATGGCATCATTCTTGGTAAGCTTGGAAATCTTAACTATATAAATATGTAGTAATTATAAGTAATATAAAATATAAAAAATACATTAAAAAATAAAAATATAAAAAATATTTTAAAATATAAATATATTTTAAATATAAAAATATAAAACATAAGTGGAGTTTTTCCATGCAGCAAAATATGCTACCATAATGATAGTGTGTTGTGAGTGGTTGCCAGGGTGTTGCTATGTCTTTGATAGTGGATTCTAGGTGATGGTTAGATGATTACCTAATAGCCAGAAGAGTCAGAACAAGTCTCTGTGACATTCTAATAGAAGAAATACCATGTCACAAACCATGTGTTTTCAATAATCTGCATGATTTGAAGTATCATTTGTGTCCATATTAGTGCAAGTTGATGATTCAGTGATCCAGTTTCCAACTGTTTGTAATGTTTATGTTTCTCGGTTTGTCTAGCGTATCAGATTGCTTACAGGAGAAACTCCTCTAGTATTACCTCTGCTACTGTTGATGTGCTAAACCCCAGTGCACGACAGTACACAGCCAATGGACTGAAACCAGAGAGCGTTTATGTGTTTCGACTCACTGCCCAGACTCGAAAAGGCTGGGGAGAGGCAGCCGAGGCCTTGGTGGTCACTACAGAGAAGAGAGGTATGGCTTTATTCATAAAGTCAGAGGTGTTCATTTGCTCACTATTGTTTATTCCATAGAATTGATTAAAAGAGCTCATCTGATCTTCTCCCAGCTCGACCACAGCCTACAAGTCGTCCTGTTGTACCTCAGGAAGAAGTGCAGGCCCGCAGTGTGTTGTTGTCATGGGAACCAGGCAGTGACGGTCTGTCGCCAATCCGTTACTACACCATCCAGTACAGAGAGCTGCCCGAAAGCAACTGGACCGTTAACTCTGCGTCAGTCAACCATGAGGCCACCTCCTATGTCATAGACAAGTAAGCTCAAATTGAACCTGTGCAAAATTTCCCAAATCACAGAGGGTCACAGAGGACAACACTGAAAGCACCTTTTAATTCTTCCTGTGCTGAAAAACTGGTCTGCTGGCCTTGTAAGGTTTGCTGGTTTTAAAAAAAGGGATTTTCAGTCCTGGTTCTAGGGACCCATGGCTTTGAACACTTTGTATGTCACCCTTATTTAACACACCTGATTCTGAGCATCAGCTCATTAGGAGAGACCTTCATGAGCCTAAACCAGTAATACATAAGAGAAATATACAAAACGTGCCGTGCTGTGGGTCCCCAGGACTGAGATTGAAAGCCACTGTTTAAGAGGGGCCTTGGGCACTCTCGTCATCAAATACCTGGTTCTGCTATTTAACAGAACCAGGCTCAGAGACCAACTAGACCAGCTGAAGACCAGCTTGTCAAGGCTAGGAGACCAGCTAGACCAGCTAAAGACGAGCAAACCAGCTTAGACTGGTTTATGCTTTGTTTTAGCAGGGACCTCTTTCTTGTTCACAGGCTCAAACCTTTCACTTCCTACCAGTTCAGAGTGAAGGCCACTAATGATATTGGGGACAGTGAGTACAGTGTGGAGAGTGAGGCAATCACCACTCTACAGGATGGTAAGGGCAACTGCATAACACTTTAATGCTGTAGCAGAACATGTTCCACACTGAGACCTACGATGAATCATAATGTGACCAAAATAGGACACAGCTTGTGAAAGGAAAAACTCTGGGGTAGTACATGGTTACCTAATGCTTAACTTTTGACGTAGAACTAGAATATTGCCAGCAGTTACACCGCTTTTAAGCTAGGTACACACTGTACAGTCTTTGCCATTATTTTACTGTCTGAGGAAAATTTTAAGGATCATGAAAAATTTCTTTAATCATGGAACAAAACTTTTCGTCTTTGTTTGCTAGATTTGACATGCTTACAGATGTCTGATAAGTTCTGATGAGTTCTGACAGTGGCAGAAATGTATGAGTGTGTAACTCAGTTAATTCTAGATTATCTTTATGATATCCAACATAAATGTCTTATTTTGTGTGGCCTTCTTGTTTAAACGTACCATCAGTATGCCTTTAAATAAGCAGTTAAAGAAGATGCAAAAGAACTTAAACACTCCAACACTTAAAATTAATCTTTTCCATTTTAATCTTTTCCAAACATTGTCAACATTTGTGTAAAGGTTTGCTTCTGCCATGCCATTTCATTTTCATATCTCAAAATTGGGGCCCCTCAGAGTCTGGTGTCCTGGTTATGTGCCACATATGCAAAGCCGGCAATCCCACCCTGCGTACAATCAGAAGAAAACACCAATCATAAAGGACAACAAAGTTACAGCGTACAACCAGCTTTAGTTGGTTTTGTGTGGCTTATTGTTTATTGTCTTATCAGGGTATTTGCAGCTCTGCAATCATAAACCAAACAAACTGTCTATTTGTGTTACATTTAGCGCCCGACAAAGCTCCCACAATCCTCTCTGTGACGCCACACACCACCACGTCTGTGCTGGTCCGCTGGAAGGTAAGGTCCGATTTATCATTGGTTCTGAAAGTGGACATTTCTGTTAATCTGTTGTTGAGCATTGAGTTTACAAACTGGAGATAATGACATAATCTGTTTGAACCCATCCAGCCGCCCCCTGAGGATGAGATCAATGGCATTTTGCTAGGTTTTCGAGTTCGCTACAGAGAACTGCGTTACGACCGCCTACGCAGTTTTACTGTGCGCACAGTCAACAGCCCATCTGCCAACTGGGCTGAGCTCACAGGTGAGTTTCAATTCAGAAAACAGAGTTCAAATGAGTATCTACTCATTGACTCATTTATCTAATTCCAATCTATTAAATCACTATGGAAACTATGTGCTTTTACAAAAGTACTGTGGCTGTACCTTGGTCACTAGGGTCACTATCTATATATATTTCTAATAATATGTTTTTTCATATATACCACTGTATTAAATAATTACCATATCCAGTGGTATTAAGTGTCTGCTTAATAGTTGAGGACTTGCAAATATTCAAAACGGTTCCATTTTAAATAAAATCTTTCCTTTTTAAATTCTATCACTATTCAGTGCCAGTGCTACTGATAGTATATCGCCACAGAAAATAATGTGTTAGTTCAGATGTGAGTTTGCCTGATTTGAATGTAATAAAATAAAAAGACTGGATGCCACAAAATAACACAATGACAATAAATATTGCATTATCTTCATACAAATATACTGTGCAACTAATGTGGTCTGATTCACAATCAAGTGACTGAAATCAAATTCAAAAGAATTGTTAAGTGGAGTCAGAACAGAAGCCAGAATTGTTTTCTTTTGAATTCGAACTTAAATCCCTTGCAGTTCCCATGCCAATCCAAAACATCATAATTACTAAAGTTACTACTGTAAAATCATAATACATTTTAAGGGGTTCAACTTATGATTTCAGTTTACCTCAGTTATTTAGCATAAAAAGTAGCAATGCTTAAAGAACAAGATTCCTGTCTGCTCAATACAAAATACTGCATAAATACTGATATCCCAAACATTTATACTTTGAAATTATTCTGTTACACATATTAACCTTATTCACCAAAATGCTAACTCAACTGTTTCTTTGGACTCTGTAGAGGCTTGTCTCATTAACATGCCTGTAATGAAAACTCTACAGTGTATTAAGGCTGTGTTAATTGTTTCCTCAGCAGTTAGTTTTCTCTGTCAGAGGCTGGAAAGCTGCCAGTCCAGCCTCTCTTCCTGCTAGCATTAAACTAATGCACTAATCCTGCTCTTCTTTCTTTTTATCTCTCTCTTCAACATTTTTTTTATCTCTCTCACTGTTACCTTTGGTCTTCCTCACTGCAATCTTCTTCCTTCCCTCCACCCAACCATGCTCAGCTCCCTACAGTGTGAGGAACCTGACCGAATCCTCACTTACCCAATACGAGCTGGATAGTAAGTCCTGAGATTCACTCTTGCTCTGTCATCACTGTTTGACATTGTTTACACCACTGTTGGGGGAGCTTTCAACTTACAATAAAAGTAGTTATGATTTACCATATACCATATATGACTTACATCAGCTAGCATGGACAAAATATTTACATATAGACAGAACAGAACTAGACAGCGGAGAACTGCCCCAAATTTTTTGGAGCTTGTCGTTGCTTTCCACAGTTACCCTTTAGATTTCTCACTGGGACTCACAGGTAAAATATATAGATACTTTCCTTGAAGTGTTATTCAGTGAGGGCCTGTGGAAGTTGTACTACAATGTTTTTCAGCAAAGATGTTTTAGAACAGTGTGCATTGGGAGTGCTATGTTAACAAAACTGAACTGAATTGTAGTCAAACTACCCTTTTGAAATTGTTTTTGTTTGTTTGTTCGCGTGGCTGTAAACCTGCACGTGAAATACATTCGTACAAAAATATAGCAATTTTTAGTAAGTTACTGCCTGACACTTTCTACTCATCTATTCTCCCATCCTGCCAAACTCAATCTCTGAACTCTGGTAACGACTCTTTCTCACACCTCGTTTGCTTGCTCACATGTGAGCCGAGTCTCATTGTCTCTTCTCTCACGTCTGTGTCTCCTCTGACTACGCTCATTTCTCTCTGCACTGTCATTGACTTTTTCCTCACAACATCTCACTTCATTGGAACTGGATCATTATGTTTTAGCACCACTTAAGGTTTTATCACATGATATTGAATGGTGCTCGTGCCCGCCTGTGTGCGTGCACTTATTCTCTGTTGTTCAGATCTGAATAAACACAAGCGTTACGAGATCAGGCTGAGCGTGTATAACGCGGTTGGAGAGGGGCCTGTCAGCTCACCACAGGAAGTCTTTGTGGGAGAGGCTGGTAAGAACACCAAAATTCCTCTATGCTGCTCTAACTCAATATTTTCATTTCACAGTAGCTAATAAAACTGGTGCAGCAGTGCTGTCAGTCGGTATAAAATCTATTAAATCAGTTCAGACTGTGTGGGTGTTTTTCTGGAGTCACTCTGGAGTTTAATTACCTCTCTCTATACTCAACAGTGCCCACCGCTCCACCTCAGAATGTTGCTATCCAGTCCTCTACAGCAACTCAGCTCGATGTAACGTGGGACCCGCCCCCAGTTGAGGCCCAGAATGGGGATATTCAAGGCTATAAGGTACAACACATACTTTCTTGGTGTGTTCAGGCAATTGAAGACCATACTCTAAAACAGTGCTTTGTTAAGTGGCCCCTAATGGTACATTACAAACTGCAGTTTGTAATGGTGCACAACCCTGGAATACTCACACTAATACTAACACTTGTCAGTGTGAGAGTGTTCTGTTCTCAATATTAATTAAAGGTGAAGTGTAATTTCTGTGCCCCAAGTGTTGCCAAATGGAGATGTAAAATTCATTACTGTAATAGATAAAATTAAGTTTGTCCTTTCTAGATCCATTGTCCCAGAGTGAAGATTTAGACAACATTATAACTCCAGTAACACACATTTTTGTTTGAAAGAACTGAAGCTGTAATCTGTAACTTTTGCCTCTCTATCACCATCTCTGTTTAGTTATTTGAGAAGTTATTCTCTTTATGTGGGTTGTGTTTCAGCACTGCTTCTGCGTATGGATAAAATAGATGGTTAGCTACCTATTGAGTCAAATAAAGTAAAATATAAGTAAAGTATATTTTAAGTAAAGTAAAATATTTTACATGTTCAGCAGGTAAAAAAAAGCCATCTCTGCATTCATCTCTGTTTTTAACCCTTCAGATCTGGGAGTTGCCATTACCTCTCAAAAGCCCTGCTCTCATATTTACTCTCATTTTGGCATGGGCTCTGTTGATTTCCTGTTTTGACTGCAGGCTCTGCAGTTGGAAGTTTTGACAACATTTAATTCCCCAGATGTCAACAGCTACTGTCATTTAGAACTTATTTAAATGAAAAGTTTAAATTCTAAGCAACTGCTGTAGAGCAAGTTACAAATTTTCCATCCTTAGCCTCCACACATGTGACACAAGAGAAGATGGGCTTCTTCCATTTATTTACGGAGGTGATGTAATCATTACTATAAACTTACCATTGCAAATCAGGGTAAATTTTAGAATACTGATTCATAATGTACTTGCATAATATTTTAACCAAAAAAGTAACAAATTGTAGATTTATTACATCACAAATATGAGCTGCCCACTGTAAACACATTGTTTGTGGTAAGCAACAACATGCCACAGATGCTGTCAAAACAGTTTAATGGAATGTTCCAGAATTAAAACAAATACTAATATTTTAATTACAAAGTACATTTTATTCAAATTACAGTTCTCATCAATTATCATTCAAATTTCTGATCTGTTGCTTTAACAGTTCAGGCTAAGCCAAATTATTTCGTCAGCACTGCAGGCCACAAATAGACTTGTATTATATTCTGTCAGAACACAATAATGACTAGGTAAGTGGTACTTCCAGTAATTGGTCTGATCTGAAGTGACAGGGCACTTGGTCTTTTATGTCTGAGAACTGCTGCTCCAAATATAATAACCACTGCTCCAATAACTTCACTAGCCCATTGGATTTACAGCTACTTCTAATGTTATTAATTGAAGTGATTTGTGATCTGTTTTTCAGATTTATTATTGGGAGTTTCAGCTTCAGAATGAGACTGAGAGAGTCCGCACTCTGTTCCTGCCTGAGCTGAGCGTGAAATTAAAAAACCTCACCGGCTACACTACCTACATGATCAGCGTGGCTGCCTTCAATGCAGCAGGCGATGGCCCACGCTCGCTGCCCACCAGAGGGCGCACTCAACAAGCAGGTGAAAAGACTGCACATCAGTCAATAATCAACTTGGGTGAATATTTAGGGCTTCATGTCCACCGTTTTCCCCAAGCTCCCTGCTGAAATAGTTATTCATTTTGAACTGGAGGGATCTCATCTTACAGAATGCATGAGGGTTGTGGTGTTATGATGGATATGAGTGTCTTTGAGTTTTGGGGGGTATCCCATAGAAACGGAAGCCTATGACAGTGTGCTTAGGACTGGGAGCTGGGAACTGGGTTTGGGAAAATGGGCCACATGAAAAGGAAGTTTTTGGCAGGTCAGCATAGGGAAAGTGGTGTTCCAAGCAATTTAGAAAAGTTCATTCCGTCTTTTCCGCTTCCTTGAAGACTGTGACAGTATAGTGAGGATGTAACAATGAGAACAGCACAGAGAGCTAGAATCTTGGCAGAGTTTCTCCAAATCTCTGGGAGATGAGCCAACATGAGCTCCTGGGGCAGGGTTCCTCAGGGAAAACCAACTTTTTACATTACTGCTAAATTAAACTGACCCCTCACTACAAAACAGTTTTACATATAAATGGATTTTAAAGTATTTTTCATATTCCAAATGCTGAAGCTTAGTGTGGTTTACAGCAATACTTTTAAAGATCCTTAAATACTTTTCTTAAATGTTTTTATTATAAAAAAAGTGCTGTTCCTGTGACAAAAATTATTTCGCTTTTTTGTTGTATTTAGCATTTTTTTTGACAAACTGGACAGGTCATTTTGTCACAGAGACACATAATAATTTTTTAACATTTTTGTTGTGGTGGCTTAACACCAGGAATACAGAGAGCAGCAGGGATGATGTATGTTTGTAGGCCAAAACTCCGAAATGTAAAACGTGGAAAACTCTGAACTCCTGGTTGTCTTCCCCTGATGTCAATGGTTTAAATAGGTTTTTGGTTAAAGGTATAAGATAAAGTCTGTGGTTAACACAAGCTCAAGATATTTTAATTTTCATGTTTTCTTCTATGACATGATTAAAATGTTTAAGTATTATAAACTGGTGTTGATTGCAGAGCTTATTTTTTGCTTAATTGTTTAATCCAAAAGACTATGGAAAAATTATATAGACTTTGTGTTGAGGGAGCCCATGTAAAGCTAACTTCTAGGTTGGCCTTCAAAAATATGTCATCCCTGCAGATCTCTATTCCACATATGTCAACAATCAGAGTTCGGGAGAGACATAAACGTAATAAAAATATTAAACCTTTTGAATGATATTAAAGCTGTTATAAAATCATGACGTGAGTTATGACAGATGTTTTCTTTAGTGCAATGTGTCTTTGATTTGATTCTGTCATGGAATCAGCTAGGTAAAGATTACCTCGCAACTGATATTGCGAGGTAATATTGTGACTGATCTGAAGCATAATACAGGGTTATTGTGTTGCAGTTTCTAACAAATTTACTGGGAAACTGACGAGTAATAGTTTTATTTATTCAACAATTTTCACTTTCGTATTGTGCTGGTCAGGTATTTGTATATCTGTACAAACAGTTTATAATACTTTGCTTTGTGAAACTGTGTGATGAATGTTAAGTAGAGTTTCTTCCCTCCACAGCTCCCAGTGCTCCCAGTTTCATCCACTTCAGTGAACTCACCACTACCTCTGTCAACATGTCGTGGGGTGAGCCCAAGCAGCCCAATGGCATTGTGGAGGGTTACCGCGTGGTCTACGAGCCCTGCACACCCGTGGATGGTGAGAAACTGCTGCATTCTATTTTAGTCCTGTCATGCTTCTTTCAGTGTATAAAAGTCTGAAATTTTCTCTCCAAATGCATTCAATATGAGGTTTCTTTTGGCATGTAATGAATGGCATTCCTATGTAAGGTTTCCCTGCCCTTTGCCCTGTCATTGAGCAAGGCCTGGTTAAAACATTTCCAATGTGTGCTGCATTGGCCAGATTCCACTGTAACTGGGATCAGAGAAAGGAGGGAGTTTAAAGATTACTGTGGTCCCATGCTGTCCACATAATGGCCCCAGAGTGGTCAGGCCAGATGTACTGGGCTGTTTATGCAGCCATATCTTGAAATCTGAAGGATCCGCCTCATGGAAAAAGCCAGACCTTTTCTATTAGTTTAACCCTGGGAGCAGGACTTTGTGTAAAGTTCACGCATATGGGTCAGTGACATGGGTCAGAAAATGTGTGAAATGTTTAAGAAATGTAGTTTAATATGCATGCACCAAATTCTTATTTTTATGTTTCATTTTTTAAACCTTTTGATTTAAAGATTTGATTTAATAACTCTTTAATGACTTTTTGACTTAAAAACCTAACAAAAATGTCAAGTGGTTCAGGTATCAAGGAATAAGTCAAAATAAAATGAAGAATATGAATATGAAAATAAAAGTTATGCTTTTTTAAAAATTAATAAATTGTACATTATTTGTGTATATATGTAACAATTAGTGTTAGTGTACATTTTTCACTGTAGCATGGTATCTAGAGTTTGAGTGTTTCCTCTACAGACTCCTCTCCTCACACTTCAGGTGTCAGTAAGATTGTTACTGTGGATGTGAAAGGCAGCACCCCCTTGTGGATGAAAATCAAGGATCTGGCAGACGGAGTGACCTACACCTTCCGTATCCGTGCCAAAACCCTTACCTATGGTCCTGAGATCGAGGCCAACATCACCACTGGCCCTGGAGAAGGTCTCGTGGCCTGATTGTTTGCACCCATATTTTGATTTTTAATATTTTGATTTTGCTTTAATATTTTGATTATACATTCACTTCAGAATTTATTACTGCAGTTTTGCTGAACTTTGCAAGCTGTTGCTTTATTGCTTCATTTGTATCTCAGGTGCTCCAGGGCCTCCAGGTGAGCCCTTCATCTCTCGTTATGGCTCGGCCCTTACCCTCCACTGGTCCAGCGGTGACCCCGGCCGTGCCCCCATCACACGCTATGTCATTGAGGCCAGACCATCTGGTGAGATAAAAAAAGTAAAACAAATATTGTTCATTAAAGCATAATTTTTTGTTTGTGTGTAATTCTGTACCACGTTGCTGTGTTGGGCTGATGGGGATGCTTAAACAAACAATGCAATGTTCTAAATGCACCAATATATTTCCACATATTACGCTAGGATAGGAGTTGTTGTAGCAATATCAAATTTCAGCTTAAAGATTTATTACAAAGTTCTGATGAACACTGGTATGTTACTGCCAACAGATGAAGGATTGTGGGATATTCTCATCAAAGACATTCCTAAAGAGGTGACATCATACACTCTGAACTTGGACATGCTTAGAGAAGGAGTCACCTATGACTTCCGTGTCATTGCAGTGAATGATTATGGCTACGGTTCACCGAGTGCTCCATCTCCTTCAATATCAGGTAAGTAAACTTAAGCAAACATCCCAGAGGGCCTAAGTTTTGTTTTTGTAAACAAATAAACCACTTTTCTGCTCTTTTTAACAGCCCAAAAGGTCTCACCCTTTTATGAGGAATGGTGGTTCCTGGTGGTAATTGCTCTCGTTGGCCTCATCTTTATCCTTTTGTTGGTTTTCATCCTCATCATACGAGGGCAGAGTAAAAAATACACCAAGAAAACAGACTCAGGTAGGTCGATAAGCCACTGAAAATGTACTGAAAATAGATCCATAATATCCCTCAATTACCCTGATTGCTTTTCTGCTAAGATGGACTCAAGTTCAGCTCCATTTTCCCACTGATGGTGGGTTTTGCTATAGTGCTATGAGAAAAAGTGATTTTCCACTTGGGAGAAGCTCAGAGAATCAATAGCAGTGTCTGTTTGCTTCAGTTGATGTTGGTCATTTCTAACAGCTTGATTGCTGACTCATTTTGCTGCCTGAGTGAGGTGGTCTGCTGTCTAATCCAAAATTACCTCACTTATCATCTCAGTTCTCGTCTCAGACTGGCAAAGAAAGTGAAAATCGAGAGCTCTTTTTCTCATCAGCTCCTGTATTTCAGACTGATCTATGAATTTCAAACAAAGCACAATGGATTGGCTGCTAAGAATCAGAGTAGGTTTTTGTCCAAGTATAAGATTGTTGTTACAAAGAGTGTGACTGGACAGACATCAAAGAGTTGCTCACCTCAGAATTGTGTGAATTGGATGAATGAACTAAATAAGCTTATAAATAAGATATATAGAAAGACAGAAAGCAACAACATTTCTTCAGTACATACATTAATATAAAATATATATAATGATAGTGAGAGAAGGATATGTAAAAATCAGTGTTTGGGCATTATTGTGATATTGGAGAGACACTAATTGTATAAAGTTCCTATGTGTCCAATAGGTATACATGTTTGGAAAAAAACTGTTCTTGTGTCTTGTTGTAGTGCTAACTGTGCTAAACCTCATCCTTACGGTACATGCAGCGGGCAGAGTGAGAGGGATTATAGATTATTTTGATTGCAAGTTGGTCCACAAAGGTTTAACATAGCGCAAAGCAATTCATCTGCCAGGGAGGTCTGGAAAAGTTTGCTTGCATGCTTGTGTATGTGTGGGAGGGGTTCTCACATGGCTGCTCCAGGGCTTGGTCAGTGCTTAATGCTGTGCCAGGGTCAGTAAACAGGGTTGTGGATGAGTGAGACAAGGGAAGTGTTTATGTGGAGCACAAAGGCCTTCTCTCAAACTTCACCCCACCCACGCGGCTCTGTTACATGCTGTTCTACTGGTGGCGGCTTGTTTTACTGAAGTTCAATAAATCCCAAAGTCCATTTAGGTGAGCGGTCACTGCCCTCCTGACCTTAAAATCACACTTCTGTTCAACTTTGAGGTCAGTGTATGTGAGGGTGTCAGATAAAGAAGAGCCAGGCGGAGAGACTTTGAGATCAGAGGTCTTCTGAATTTGTAAGCTGTAAGCTGCATGACCTAGTAATCATATACAGCACACAACAAGGCCAAAGTACACTGCTGGACATGGGGAAATGTGGCTTAGTTCAAGATCTGGACTGGTAACTTTGGTGGGCAGTAGACATTTTATGAGATACCAAATTACAAATGAAAGACTTTTTTGTAGCAATAATATTTTTAATTAACTAGATTTGTACATTTTCTTAAGAAACCACAATGCTAATGGCAAAACCACAATGCTAAGTTGTGGTTTTATGATGTTTCAGGGTAATTGCTAAATAGTTGTTTTCTAACTCAAGTCAAAAGAGCCTCAAAGATATTCTGATCCATAGATATGACTCAGGTTCCCAGGTTTCTCAGGTATTAAGTACAGATTTTTCTGTTTGTCTGTGTCACAACCCAAGACAGTCTGATTCATTTATGCCATACCTCCTTATGAGCCACATGATTTTAGGTATCACAAATCTCTAACTCCTCACCTTTAGCAAGTACCACTAATAATAATATAATGATATTGTGAAGAAATACATTACAATACAATACAATAAAAGCGATGTAACTAACCCCATAAATGTTATAAACTAATTGCCTTAAATCCTCATAAAGAGACTTCTTTCTTTATAGGATCCCACTCAAATTGCACATCTCTGCCCCTGTCCCACGGAGAGATGGTGCGGCTGGATGAAGGACGTTTTCCTGCCCTGGAACTCAACAATCGTCGGCTTTCTGTCAAAAATTCCTTCTGCCGCAAAAACGGAATCTACACCCGGTCAGTGTGCAGGACAAATAATTTATTTATTCTAAATATACAGAGCTGTAAGTATGCTAGATCATAAATATGTGCCAGCATAGTTTGCTTAGCTAATGTAATGTTTTTCTTCTGTCATTTTTATTGTATATCAGTATTCTGTTCAGGGTATTATTTGCAGAATGAGCTTCATTCTCAAATGGCTACAAACAAAGAGGGAGAGTGGAGTGTATTCTCTGCACACTCAGAGCTTTGGCTCATTCATTGATTTAAATTCTACTTCAGCATGCTTTAAATGAATGGTGTTGGCATGGATTTTAATGACAGTCGCTCTTTTCAAATCTCCAACTGCAATCTGTTAGTTGAAAAGAACACACCAGACTGTGGAAGCTGGACCACTGAGATCCCCTTCCTTCATGTCTTATTGGCATTCAAAGTACATGCTGCAGAAAGTGGCTGTTTATATAAGCTTCTTCAACAAAATCATGCATGAGAATGCATAAAGTCATATTTGTGATGGACATACTGTGTCTACAGTAAAATACAGACAAAAATGTTTTTTTCAAGACAGGGAGCATATTATGCAATGACTTTTGAAAATAAAATTCTTTTAGCTGATTGATTTGTCACTGACAACTGTCTTCTGGGGCCTTTAGCAAAATTTTGAATCAAACATTGATTTTTACACTTTTTAGAGCAACAAAACATTTAAGCTCTTCTTTTTTGTAGTATACTGGTATAATAAATTAATATAATAACAGCACTTAAACTTAGTTAATTTACAAAGCGCTTAAATTGCCTACTGTTGCTATAGTTACTTGACCAGGTGATGCAAGCTCCTAACTAACATAATCTGAAAAACCTGTTGAAATATTCTATATATAATATGTAGAAATAAAAACTGTTCAGTGCATATTTTAAAGACTCTAACCAGACTTTCCCCAACCCCCTATAATATGTCTAGGTTTATTAAGCATTTGCATTATTCGAATGACAGAGATCTAAGTTTCTTCGTTGAGTGTGCTTGCCATTTAGCCTGCCTGGATGGAGGGATGGGTCTATTGCAAGCTTCCTTTACTGGTAATTGGAGAATCTGCTGTGGGCCTATTATAGTGGTATGTGCTGGGGGGTTTGTGCTGGTCCTTTGCCCAGTTGCTGAGACCCATGATGAGGATCAAAGAAGAGGCAGTAGATGACTTCCACTTTGGATGCAGTCCTGCTAATGAGCTAACATCTAGATGGAATCACAAGAGATACAGATGGAGGTTGAAAAAAGCTTTAGGTTTGCAGCAATGGAAGGATACAGCGCTTGTGAATAATTGAAAACCTTCTCTGGCTGCCGAGGGTTGTTGGGGGCTGTTGACGTGACTCCACCTCTGCGCTTCTGCTTTTCCCAAACCTCAGCCTCCTCTGAATTTTAAACAGTGTCATAATGTCATAACCCTCACCTCCCCCTCAAGTCTCCTTGCTTTTATCCCAGGGGTCCCGTTTTGCTGGTACAACCCCTCCACCACCAGGCTTTTCCATTAGTATAAACTGTTGCATGGTCCTCTTGTTCGTTGTCAGTTTGAGCAAAGCATCATGCGTTTCACCATCGATAGTTTTGAAAATCCTTCTTGCATCCTTATTAGGGCTTGGTGATTCGAGGAATATCAGATATTCCTTAAATAATTAGCTTCTTTACAGCTTCTTTCCTTTGTGAGTTTACGTTTCATCTTGATTTATTTTTTAAGCCCACTGAGGTGCAGTTCTGAACCAGGGCAGCTTAGCATCCTTGATTCAAAAGCTAATGTCTCCAGTGACCTTAGCTTTGAGCATACAAGGGCCTCATTATGGCTAATCAAGTAAACTCATCTGGCCATGTAACAATTTCTCTCCTTTCATTTTTCTTTCTTCTGTGAAGACACAAAAGGAGATGTTAGGTACAATTTTGTATGGATGGCTTTTATATTTATTTAATTATTTACGCATATGTATGGTTCATACTTACACTCCTACAATGTTCAAGCCAAATCTTGCCAAATACCTTCTTTTTTGCTTCATGGAAGAAAATAATAAGCGATTAGACCAACATAGAGTAAGCGATTATTTTAAGATGACAGATTTTTTGGTAAACTGTCCCTTTAAGGTCAGAGACACAGTGGTTAACTTTCAGAGTATAGTGCCTCCACTTACAGATCTCAAAATTTATTAAATGCCAATTATAAAGGAGAACTGAATAACTGTCCCTATAGAGAAACAGACCTATAGCTTCTGTCTAATGAACCCTTTTTTCACTTTTCCTGTCTTTTCCCTCCAGATCTCCTCCACGGCCCAGCCCCGGCAGTCTGCACTACTCTGATGAGGATCTCAGCATCAAGTACAATGACCTGGTCCCAGCTGAGAGCAGCAGCCTGACTGAAAAGCCTTCTGAGGTGTCTGACTCACAGGTGATTCACTCCTAACAAAACAAATGACTGTCTTAAAATAGTTCCTGTTTCCTGATGTTATCTCATCTTCAAAGTCAACATAAAAGCAGAATGGACCCTATTTACTGTCTTAATGCCAGTTCCTGGTCATATTTGATGTTGTTTGTCTGTGTTGTCTTTAATCAAAAACTATTCGCTTTCTTAGCCTTTTAAAACTTCCTTTTCAGCTGACATCACTTATTATCACTTCTTTTTAATTTCTACATGTTATTTGTGTTGTTTTACATTTTGAAATAGTTTGAAATAGTTAAAAATAAAATAAATCAAAAATAAAAAAAATAAATAAATAAATCGTTTAATCTATTTAGCACACACAAAAAACTAAAGAACACCTCTCCCTCCATTAGAACTAAAAATCACAAAGGAGAGCTCCTAAACATCTCAGTTATTTTCTTAGCAATAGCAATGAGATTAAATGGAGAGCAAATGGAGCAAAAGGAGATGTTTGCTTAAGTTTCAGGCTTCTCAGATTTTTCTGTTGATAAAGAGACTCGGGTAATCTCCCATTAGTGCCACTTTAGTGGCCCTAGTGTCTCCTGCAGGGTTTAAAAAGAGATCTCAGCTCTATCACAGACTGTTTGTTAAGATGCCAAAATCTGCATGTAATAAACATTTATCATCCATTTTTTAATCATTTTCAGAAGTTGTAAAAGGACAATAAAATTCTCCTCTGTGTCTCTGTCTTCCCAGGCCAAAAACATGCTAATGTTTTAAATGCACACATGTTAAAATAAATCATGATAAGGGAGCTTGACCTTCCTTTTACAAATGTGCATCAACCCAAGCTGAAACATCTCATGGACAGGAAACCACTGGGGAAAATGACTTGAATAAATTCATCACAATTATTGAGGTTCCTTTTATAAAACAGGGGACATCTTCTCATATATGCAGTATGATACCATGGCTAAATTAGTAGGGCTTCAGCTGTCAATAAGTTGTTTTGTAAATTATTTGGTTAAAGCTGTAGGAAAGAGGCCACCTCCTTACTTGAGCATTTGTCCTTTCTCCCACATTCCCACTGAGAGCTTCTGCAGAGTTGTCAGGTGCAAATAACAAATAACATTGTTCCTCCATAGGAACCCTCTAAATTTAACAAACCTTTTCTCACTTTAATAAACTGCTTACGTTTCCTCAGCACTTATCTAAACATGCAGACCTGACTCTCTGCCTCTGCATGCTCCTGAAGCCTCAACTTTAACATGCAGTAATACAGAGTCTTGATTCAGACTCTTTCAGACAGTGGACAGCAATCATTATCCTTCTAGACAGATTCAGTCTGTGTGGAGCTTGTTTTTCAGTCTCAACCCTTATTTTGGCTGTTTTGTCATATACAAGGCTCTATAAACATGTTTTTGTTCTTTCAGCAGGCACTTATGTTTTCTTATAAGATCTCTGCTCCTCAGAGTTTTGGGTGTTTTGGGTAGTTTGTGTTAGCTGGTAGCCTAGCAGAGCAGTGCTGATATTAGGAATTTGTAGAATAATCTGAATATAATAACCAGACTCTTCAGATTAAGGGAGAGTCCACCTGAATTGAGAATTCTGTCATTATTTACTCTTATTAAACCTCTTGTAATTCCAAACCTGTTTGCTGAATCTCTTTTGAAGAATCTTCATGCAACAAACTATTGTATGGTTTCTGAAAACTTACAGAAGTAATTTACAAAAATCACATGAACTATTTTTAATGATTGTTTCATAGTGCTTATAAGAAACTAGTGACAGTTTTATTTTTAGGTGAACAACTCTATTAATCAGTGTCCAAATCTGAAGAGAAATTTCTGTGATAGTTTGTCCTGGGAAAGCATGTAATTTTTTTTACATCTCTTTGTTGATGGTTTTCTTTTTTTTAGTTGTCTAAATTTGCATGTATAAGCAGACAGTAGAATTTACAGCGATAAAAAAAATTGTCAATTAAACTGCATAACAGAGGTGATTTTGAACTTTTCTTTTTCAACCAATTGCAGGGCAGTGACAGCGAATATGAGTTGGATCCGAACAAGCAGAAGACCCACTCCTTCGTCAATCACTACATCAGTGACCCCACCTACTATAATTCCTGGCGCCGACAGCAGAAGGGCGTCTCTCGCCCTCCAGCGTATGGCTACTCCCAGCCTGACACGGTGGCAGAGCAGGAATCCCGACCCCACCCTCCTCCTCTGCCACCGTTACCACCTCTGCTACCCCACAGCAATCCCTCCCCGCAACCTCAGGGCCTTGGCACCCTGTTCAGGCCCAAGGGCAGCCGGACTCCCACCCCATCACTGCTGTCTTCTGACAACCACAACCAGCACACCCTGTACAGGCCCCCTAGCAGCCTGGGGGCCTCCACCCAGGTCCCAGCCACAGGATTCTCATCATTTGTTTGATACAAGACTCTCATTTCAATGACAACATAACTGTGTGAGACTTCGCATTATTATCGGCCTGTTCTTTTGGTGCTGCACCTTGTCGGACATCCAGAGCTGCTTTTGGATTTTTTTTTGGTCTCTTGTGTGGGTGTGCAGATGTATTGTGGGTGTGTACGTGTGCAGGAGCATTGAAACAGACAATCATTTCAAGAAAATTTGTTTGTCGCTTGTTGAATTTAATTTATTTTATTCACTTCACCATTGTCCAGTTTAAGAGATTTTCAGAGGAAATATTTGGAAATGTAATTTTAATGTGATACAGTGGGTTCCAAAAGCATAATATTTAAAATCTTTTTTGTCACTTTAATTGGAAAATAGGGTACAATTCTACACTATTACATTCTGCACTATTTCTATAGCACTTATAACATGTAAGCAGATTTGTGACATTGATTATGGCAACTCACAACATTATGGTAACTCTGGTGAGATTTTCTTGCTTCCACTGAAACACAAAAATGTGCTCTTCGGAACATTCTTAAATCGTGCTGGGGCAACAGCGATCATTAGATTAAGAAATGTTAAAATTCATGTAAAATTCCCAGTTCAATGTTTCCGTCAAGTTGATCAGCTGATAATACAATATGTAATTAACTATTTTAAATTAAATACGAAAAATGCAAAACACAATTGTTCTCAAACGTTTACATCCTGCTATGAGAACAAATTGCATTTAGCATTGTATGTAATGCTACAAATTTCCAAAGCTCATTATAAATCATTATAAATCTCAAAGGATTGTGTCAAATACTGTTTGTGTGATATTACTTTAATGTGTTCTGTCAATCAATGACCGATTATTTTTAAAAGCAAAACATAAAACTGTGAATTTGTAGCAAAGCTTGTCTTTGTAACAGAGCTTTTTCCTGCTCTTTAGACAACCAAACCTAACACTGAGGAAGACAAATAGACTTTCTATAAGAAAATTCCATCTCTATAGGAATAAACTCATGACAAGTTCTTAGTTTATTTTTGTATATTAGTGAAAGGCCCTGGACACATTTCAAAGCAAGAGGCTGCGTATGCTTTATTTCACAGATGGCTGCTTGTTTTGTCCTTCTTTGCTTCTGTTGTTTTACCATCATGACATTTTGTATGCTGTTGGTCCAGTTAGTCTGTGGTATTCTGGCAGTGGTTATTTCCCTAGGACTGACATCTTTTGAATTATCCCTTATCCTGCAGGTGATGGGAACCTGTTTATGAGGGACTTATAATGCACATAATAAAAAGGAACAATCATATTTATTATGTGATAACAATTCATTTTAAGAGCAACAGCTCAGAATGTTTGTGCACATGTGACAATATCATGCATAAGGCAATGTAAAGATTACAATGTGGGTCAGTATTTTCCATAGCTTACAATGAAAGATCATCATTAGCACATAAGCTACATGGACTTGCGGTTCTGATGCTACTCTGTGTCTATTGATTTGTATAGATAAGTCACAAATGCCATCAGTTCAGTCACATTTGGGGTCCATTTTAAATGACATATGTATTTTACATATGTATTATATGTATTTCTCTGAATATATTGTAGAATGTGTTTTCCTACAGTTCACAGTTTGACAGTGTACACATACAGTTTGCTTTCGTGTATGTCAGCAGGTATGCTTCATTCCTTTATATTCGATTGGTTTTATACTCAAACTTAAAAAGAGCAACAGCAGACTTCAAAAATATGCTGATCATGAATCACAATATCTCCTGTCTTGTTATCTGTGAGGTGACTATCATTGTAAAGAAATTGATGAATTATATTGGACCAAGGCATGGTTCATATCTAAAATAAATAACTCTATTTTTCAGTGTTTTTGTTGATCTCTTGCTTTGCCTTTTGAAAGGCAATCCATATTTTTCGTGTTTTTGTTTTTTATTACAAATATCTAAATATCTTTAACAAAGGATATATTTACTTCTTACGCATAAAATATTAGGACTTGTTCTCGAAGGAAATATTTTATATTCAGTGACATTTTCTTTCCCCATATGCAAATTGTATTAAGCATAAACCTCACTTCTATTGGATTTATGCCTAAACAGCTATGTAATTTGCCAATAGGGTGGAAAAACTCAAATAATTCAAGGTGTTTTGTCATCAAAGTCTTAATATATTGTATACAAGTAAATGTATTAATGTTTCAAGAATGTTTAGATCTTTTACTGGAAAATGTGGCAAAATACTGATTCATGTTTTGGCTGTGCATTGTGTTGAATCTTTTGTGGAATCTTATTTCAGCCTTGTTAAAATGTATCTATATGTGATGCCCCATAGTTCTTATGGAAAAACTCCAGAAAGCATAGACAGACAGGCAACTCTTGCTTCATTTCCCTGCAGCTACAGTGGAGAGAGATTCAGGCTGGACTAGAATGGGTAAGTGAGCATCAAACCATCCACAGTCCAAAGAAACTGCTCAGACGAGGGAGAGTGCATCTGGAGATAATCTCTTTATTCCAGGCCAGAAAGCATCGATCTGGATAGGAGAGATGAGAAATAATAACCTAGTAGGAGCAGGGGACAGCTTCTGTGTGCTACAAAGGCAAAAAGCCATATTTGGTCATACCTACAAACACAGAACATTATACTGTGTTTTTACTGTATGTAAAGATAAATCATTTGGCGATAATGCACATTAACACATTATGGACAGTGCTTGCAGCCCACGGCTGATGGATCAATGAAATCTGGGAATGCAGCCAAATGGAGGAAATGTCTTTTAATTATTACTAAAAGACTTCCTCAATGTACTGCCTGTCACACTGTTAATCTAATTATGACAATGTAAAATTACGCGTCATAATGTGCTCCATTCACATCAGTTTAGTGTGTGTATGACTGCATCTTTTATTATGTCTTAAAGTAAGTGAATTACAATGGAACTCAATGCCACTGGTTGGACAATCAAGGCAATAGAACAGTGATATATGACCTTACTGTTTGAATCTCAAGCATTGATAGTGATCTCACTGTTCAAACATGCCTTTCTTTTGAGCACACAGTGCCAAAGGCCCTGAAATGCAAAATGATACTCCTACTTAGACCCATGTTAAAGGTGCAGCTCTACTTTAGAGGTGCAACTTCATAAGAATGATGACTAACAATTGTTCACTGGAAGATCCCTATCAGGGGATAAAAAGACCTCCAAGGGGAAACCCACTAGGAAAGTAAGCAGAGTAATATCCCGAGCACTAGAAGATATATCTTTTTAGGATAATACAACAACCGTCTTAAGTATCAGTTGTTAAAAATCAATGCAGCAGAAATATTTTTCATTGATAATTTTAATTACAGCTCAGACTAAAATAATTTAGAAAACACTAAAAATGTTTCAATATAATAAAAACTGAACCTCTATTAATCATTTTGTCATGCCCCATTCTTTTTTATTATGGAAACGACAGTGTCGTTGACAGTGAGCTTTAAAGAAACAGACCGTTTAGGCGCTAGTGAGCTGAATGAATTAATTGTGCTGTGTCTTTAAGCGCATTGTGTAGGGGTGTCTAAGTGTGGAAGGGGCGTGTCTTAATAAAAGGAGGCGGGGCTGAATGAACTACTGCACAGAGTGGTGAGTTTACAGCAGAGGTTGAAACAGGAAGGATGCGGGTGTTTCGACTCGCAGTCTGTTGGCATTGTGCAACTGAGAGAAAGATCTTATCCCTATAGAAACGTCTCAGAAAAACAGATGCTGAGTGTTTAGTTGCTGAAACTACCCGCGGAGATAAACTCACAAGCTTTTCTGTGCATGGGTCACAAGGTTTAATACAGTAAGTATTTTTAAACTTATATATTAAATAGTGTTTTACTATAAAAAAAATCTGGAATATTATTTTACGCAATATAATTTTGCGTAATTAAAATACGCACGAATGCTGCTTCTTTTTTCTGTTTTTATGTGGGTGTGAGTTTGGCTTGCTCTGTGAGCAAATCCGTTTTATTTTTCATTGTTTGCTATATTAGGTTAGGTCAGCTTTTTGATTCAGTTTATTGAGGATATCCAAGTAGGTACTATACCATCCCCAAAACACAGCCTTCAAAGCCATGGTCCAGTAAGGGAGGGTCACTGTCTGTCGTTATCGTGGGAATTTATGATTGCATTACGAAAATATAATGAATAAAATGTTGCAATACTGTTAAATGTCAATACAATAAGCATTTGCATTTGGATGCGTCTGTGCAGCTGAAAGCGGCGCTTTCCGGGTGTGCATTCATTGTTTATTTCTGTGAGGATCCATCATCGCTGCTCCACATGGTCAGCTGGAGCATTGTTACCTGCCGTGCGCTTCGGTTCTCCGTTTCAGGCGACAGTCGAGAGTCAGATAATGCTACATTTTTATTTGCCCTCCTGATTCCGGTCAAAAGATCAAGTTTACTCAGTCAGCTGATCAGGCACACATCTGAGCACGGCTTTTTCAAAACCCTTCATATTTGAGGCATACTGCAAGTGTGTTTCATGTAAATAACCGCTATGAAATGTGGCACGCACCATTTACAACATTTCTTTGTTTTGATTAAGAATTGGGGGTTTATAAACGGATCTGAGAAACAAGGTCTGTGAGGTTTCTAACAAAGAGGAGATCAAATGCAATGGCAATGATGCTCATGGCAGTGGATGAATGAGATGAACTTGGATGCCCTGCTGTTTCTGAAAAAGCAATGCCTTTGTAGGGCCAAAGTCTTAGAAGTATGTATTAAATGTGAATTGTGAACAGATAAAAAGATGAGTGATGCGTATAAACCTAACGTCCATAATATTTAAACAATAATGTTTTAAGCCTCGCACCAGAGTAACCATAATTTCTGCCGAAATATGACCATTACTACAATAAAACTTGGCATACACACCACTAGTCATTACAAAAGGAATTAAAGCAATTCCTTAAAGCTTCTTACACTCTTTGGAGGAGATCCCATATTCATTTATTTTGAGTTTATGGTATTTTAATGGAAACTGGTACTTTTTTGTATGGGGCCTATTCAGCATATTAATGTATGGCTTTGGGATAGCACATGGAGCAGTATGTGTGTCTGATGATCTGTGTTTTTACACGTGTGTACTGGCTGATAAATGTTCCTGCTGTTTGTTTAGCTAGAGAAGTTCAGCACCTGCTGATCATCATGGTACTTAGGATAATGTGTTTCCCATTTTCCTAGTCATTACTCCTGCAACCGTAAATAGACCACCAGTAACAGCTGTACAAGTTTCAGACTAGTTTACATTTCAGATAAGTGTACTCACTACTCAGAAATGTTAATTACGTGCTTTAGGTTTGTTTTAGTTTTCATTTATCCTGAATTTTATGAAAGCATTTCCCTCAATTAACAAAGCGGCTGTCTATATAGGCATATTTTAGTTGCATGCACAGAAACATCTTTTTGTTTTAGGATATAATTCTGTTGATTTCCTCTTGGGACACTAAGCACAACTGGTGTTAAATGGATGCAAAGGTTCCCAGTGAGAAAGAGGGCCAGACTATGGTTTTAACAAGTGGTGTGTGTGGTGTGTTTTAGCAAGTCACAGCATTGACCCTGACAGATATACATGTTCTGTGTGTGGACAGCCTTTGTGCATTCCAGGAAATACCACATAAACTGTATTTTTCTCTCAGAACAGAGCATATGACCGTAAAGTGCCAGAGGCCCACCCGTACATGGCATGGAATCTTCATACAAACACAAATGTTAGCAGGAGCAGAATTGGTCAGAAATGACATGCTTGGTAAAACAGATTGCACATTAAGATCACATGAGATTTATTTGATGTAATACAGTGGGCGGTTTAAAGCCATGTGTATTCAACTGTGTCCAAACCGCTTCAGTCTCTTTCATCCATTGCCAATTCACTAACTTCTGTCAGAAGTTTTCATTTTTGTGACCTCTATCGGAACTAACAACCACTTTGAACACTTTAGCAACCACATAGCAACAGCCTGGCAACCACCTTTAACACCCTCGCACTGTGGCAGCAAGTTTTGCATGGGCAAACCCTGCTCGGAAGCATTTTTTATTCATTTTGTATTATTATTAGCAGGGGAACTTTTGATTTGTGCTTTTGCTTTGTGTAAGACTTATTTAGCATATCTGTGCCTGGTTTTCTCTTTTTTTTCTTCTGTTCCACTGCACATCAACATAAAGCCAGACCTCGCCTCTACTAGGCATGTCAGTTATTTAAAACAATGGCTTTCAGGATCTATCCCTAGAAACATTCCACATTTTATGTTCCATGTTTATGACTTCAGAGTGTTTTACAGAAACTTGTTGGCATTGCTTCTTTCTGGCTTCTTCCTTCCATATCACACCTGGAGAGGATGTAGGTCAGATGGGGAATGGCAAGACTGGTGCTAAACCTGTCTTAACATGGAGGAAAATAACTTTATCTCTGTAAACATAATAACTTGCTCTCCCTTTAAATAACAACTTTTCACCTGTAATGTTTTTAAACTCCTGCGCTCCAACTACCATCCAGTCCATTTAATAATTTCCTGATAAAATACATTGTAAATGCAGTTTTGTGCTGACGTTGCCAGATTTACAGTAAGTTTAAAGTGTTTTGTGTAAGAATACACTGATTTAACTAGCCTGAAAATAAAAACACTGGTAATGCTAACAGTTAAAAGTATTCCAAACAGGCATTTTGATGCAACTACATGGGGTCTCAGTGTGAGCGTCACTTGAGTTATCACTTGAGAGATGAGTATCACTACGAACTGTCATGGTCACAGAGGCCTGCTGTGCTGTTTGTTTGTTTAGTGTGATGGGGAATTGGGTTTGTGGTGTGTTTATGTGCCAGCAGAAGGGCAGGAAGCTGATTCCTTTTGGGATGGGAGGTTATGGACACTGCCCTTCCTGTCCAAAACACTAAACTCCCTTTCAGTTACGTCTGTCTGTATCTCACCAGGAATTAGCTGCATCGCAGCTAATGCATTGGTTTAGGTCGCGATTCATTAATTGTTTTATTCACTATTTAAGATCCTCCCTAAAGTTTTAGGACTTTTATGAATTGTTTAATAAGTGTCAGTTAAAGATCACTTAAAGCCTTCAAAACTTTGTATACAATTAGAAACATAATTGTTGTTGTGTTCATATACATACACCCATTTTTGCTATTTTTCATTTTTTTTCAGTGTAATATATTTCAGGTAAATCCATAATTAAGTCTTTTTTACTTTACAGGTACATTTTATGGCTGCAAACGTATGTCTGTTTCTTTCATGTTCTTCTCTTCTGATCTTTTATCTGTATGTTATCTGTTGGCCGTGTGGTTGATGTTTTGGACACACTGGTCTTTTGGGAGCAGAACACCAGCAGTGGATTGTCCTCTGTAAACATGCAGCTTTGAAAATATTTTGTTTTGGAGCCAAATGAATATAGATGTGCTGACGCGATTATTCCCCTCCGTTAACAATGGAGTGTGTATAAACACCAACATTTCTAGTGTGTGAATAATCGTTCACATCGGTTTATTGTTTCTTTGCTCTAACAAAAAACAATGTCCAGAAAAATATTAGTTAGTGCAATAAAAATCTGCCCCAAAATACATGATTTAATGTTGTTGCTCTGTATTTTAACCGTTTTGTGTAGATTATTTAGGATTGCATTTCTAAAGTACCTTTCAATCAAGTATTAAACTTGTGCATGTATACTACAGTATACAAGTCATGTATACTTTTAGCGTCATCACACCAGCTAGTTTATGTCCTCAGCCTCCTCCATAAAATATAATTAAAGCTAGACATATGTCATTCTGTAAGAACTGAAAGAATTGTTATTTAAGAGGTAATATGAAAACCAAAAATTGTCTGTAACTGAGATGTTTGCTCCATCTTATCCCCCACAAAGCAATGAAGATATTGACATCCAAGATAAAGACTTCTTGAATATTTTGTCTTGCTGCTTGACCCATCCTGACTATTGTTATGCTGTTTAGCTTTGAGTAAGAGGTGTGACACATTCAGGCCAGTGACCTTTTGTGAGCAAATGTGGTGACACTTGAGGAGATGGGCGTCATGCTGAGGTGTTGGGCAATGTGTGAGGGGAGGAAGAAAGGTTAATGAGGGACTGTGGTGTGAAGATCCTTATCTACGGTTAATAATATTTACTTATTCTTTTCACACAACTTAAAATCTCCCCTAGAAAGGATTTCAGAGCAGGGTCAATGAGGATCTATGGCCCGAGAAGATGCTGTATGTGCTTAGTCACTCTGCCACAGATAGGGTGCATTATGGGTAATTGAATCGGCTCTGCTCAATGTCCGCTCTCCCAGTCAAATGTTTAGCCTATTTCTGGTACAGTAGATGTAAAGTGTTTCACGAGTGGTTGGCACTTATGGCAAAATCCATAGTCATGCTATAAACACAATCATGCATCACACTTCTTAACGGCCTGTTCACACAGAGTGAGTTTTCACAGCAACTTTGAAATAAAATAATGCATGAAATGGATCTATTCACAGGAAATTTTTTGTCAATAGAACAAAGTCTTTTAGTAAAGGTTTTTTGTTTTTTGTGAAATCTTTGTCTAGTGAAATTATTTTAGTTGGTGAGAGGCTGTTGTTGAAAGATGAGGCAGTTAGAAATTACATTGGAGCTGACAGTTTAAAGATTTGCAGTAATGTAACTTGAATTGTACCATATGGGTCTCTCTCAGTGTTGTTCAGGGGTCATGAAGACCTCCATTTAGGTCAGTGACTCCTAATGGGTCCAGCCAGCCAGAACTGTCCCAGCTGGGTGCACACACCTCATCACATGACAGGTTTGAGTGGTCAGCAGTGATAGATTGATTTCCAGCAGGAATCACTACTTGATTGTAGAAATCTATTCACTCAATAATTAAAGAACAGTGTGCATGCACAATATAATGTTTAATGCCATTTGCTGTGATGATGGTTGATGCAAGGAAATCTCTCTTTCAGGTACCCATCTTAATAGCATTACAAATTAATTAAAGCAAAGGGCCTTTTTTTCATCAGTAGTGCTTTTCTTTTTTGGATTATTGAAGGGCTGTGGTATTGAACAAAATGCATGTGATTGATTATTTATTGCCTAGACGTACAATTGAAGAGAACGGCTCTCATGACTCTGGGGGCCTCTGCTCAGGCTGCCAAAGAAAAACATCCACACATCATTCACTGTCTGAGTGCTAGGATGCACTCAGCACTTTTGTTTGATTCACAGAGAGGTGCTTGTTCGCAGAGAGCAAGCTTTCTGTCTATTTTCTGCGACAACCAAAGACTCTATGAAGTGCATGTGACATGCGAGCAGCATGTTTTCATGTCATAATGTGCTTATAAACATTGTAGTTTAGCCATTCCTTATGTCCAGTGTTTACAAAAGTATTAGACACATAGGGCACAGTGTCACACTTAAAAATCTATGAATGCTAATTGCATTAAAAACGTTCAAATCAGATTACATTTATTTAGCTCAAGCACTTTTAATGCTAAACATTTAACGTTTTGAATAATACAACTTTTTAAAGCAATTATACAATAGTATTAGTACCCAAATAGGTTTTTATTAGTCACTAAATAAATAACTTAAAACACACCTGTTTCGCAGACACTTAATCCCTAATGTTCTGATGTTCAGCCTCACTCGTCTTTTACCATTTGTCCTCTCTTAGCATCAAACTCTTCCCATTTCTAAATGTAGCTTTGTAGACGAAGCTTTTTGGTTCTTAGGGTAAAATGTTAAATGCTGTCTCACTTGCAATAGATAAAAGTGTCTGCTAAATGTAAATGTAATTGGATTTAAATGTTGCAAGCAATCTCTGCATTCTGACTTGTTTAAATCAAAATCAGGATTTGCAGTTCCCTTAGAAATGCTCGTTGAAATTGACATCACACTCAGTGTGTTATGTTTGTGAGGGTAACATGCATATATTTTTCTATGAGATTTGCTAAGCCTCTTAAACTCACACAGGGGTCACAGGTTAGTATGTACATGGTCGTGGGGCTGTAGAAATGGAGAAGTGGATAGCTGGAGAGAGGGAGGTGTGTTTAGTCTGTAAAGGGCGCTTAGTGTGTGCAGAGCTGCGCAGAGGAAGTCCAGTGGCTCCCCATGACCTGCATCACTAACATAGATGTTATGAGAGGGTATTTGGAAACTCACTCTCCCCCTCAGAGGCCTTGTGTTTCCCACGCTGCCTTCCCATGACCCCCTCCTTGCTTCATATTCACACATGGCTATAAATAAGGCTTCATTCCACCAGACACATTGGATAAACTGGTCCAGAGATGTGTGTGGACCATTATTAGCTGAGGTCGTTAGCCATTCCCGCTATGTGCTAATTTAGAGGCATATTTAGATATAAATGCCTGAGTGGTTAAAGTGCATCTCTGCAGTTAGGCCTGAAACACATCCAAGTCTGGTAATGCAAATTAAGAACCTGTAACCTACACCCTAGCACATACTAGCTACAGTAACACAATAATGCAGATTAGCAAACATCAAGGGGTGATAGTTCCCATATGCAAATGTAATACATGTATATGTATCCAGTGTGTGTGTGTGTGTGTGTATACACATATGTCACATATGTAATATGTAACTAATATATCACTAATCACTAATATATGAGCCATACATTACATTATATATTCTATTATATTACAGCATTTAATTGTTTCCACTAAACAATAAAGAGGTATTTTATTCTGTATTTTATATGTAAATATAACGTATATGGCAATTTCACTCGATATAGGGACATATATGTCATGTATTACAGTTCTTCATGTATTACCTTCAAATGTCTGCATGTGTTCTAGACATACTCATAGCTGCTTACCTCAGCAATGTTCCAACTGTTGCTGTTTCATTACAGTAGTTGACCTGAAAAAGAAAATATAATGTGCTAACACTGCTTGCTTCTTATGGACATGTTAAAAATGCAACACATACATGTGATGTGTTTTAAATTACATTCTGGCACATTTTGGAATGCAATTGCTTGAAATCGAAGCTACTATATACTTGTGTGGAGTAAATTTTGGGCCTGTGTGTGGGAGACAGATCAATGGAGAAGCGTTGTATGAGAATTCAGGGCTTTTACATCTTTCATCTGCCACTTGCTTTTCCATCAGCTTATGCCACCCAGTAGCAACACCTCACGTAAACACTGCTGTCTTTTTTCCTGCATTGTTGTTCTGCATTGTAATTTGAGTCACTAATTGAATAGTTTTGCATGTTGATAATCATACAGCTGTAGTTTTTCCTTCCTTTTAATGAGAAATAATTTGTTATTCTCATTGGACTTCCCTATTTCTATTTGTGAATGTCTACATTAAGTTTGGAAATTAGTTGACTATTTCAAATTGGTGGACACACACACACACACACACACACACACACACACACACACACACACACACACACACAATTGGTTTGTTATTACATCACATTATTATGTGTTCATGAGCCAACAGAGCGTTCACACTTAAGATCCACTCTTACCATAAGTCTGTCATCAAACTATGACGTATAGTAGGAAAAAAATTATTTTGAAATATATAGCCAATATCAGATTGATGCTGAATATTTAACAAAAGCACTTCTGTTGGCAAATACAGATATTGTCACTGATACATCATTTGGAGGCTGTGAAAGGGTTTGCTTTTGTTTCAGGTGGGCTTGTTCAGCCTGCTAAGAGCATGAAATGATGTCATGGAAACAGGTGTTTGTAGAGTAGAGCCCCAGGACTCCTTCAATCATTGGCTGAGCCTCATCCACACTGTCTCTTGCCTTCAGGGGAGGGTGCTGGTGTTCAGTCAGCCTCTAAGAGAACAAACAGTAAAAGATGTTCTTTATTTCTCACTTCATAGTCTAGTATGGAAACTAGAATTCTCACATTCTAGTTTCCAGTGATTCTGAGGCACGGTAGGTAATCTGGGATATATAATTGAATATATATCTCTTGAATTGATCTACTTAACTAAACAATTTCGGTTCTCAATTCTGTGACAGGTCTAGGTTGATATGGTTTTAGCTATGCTGGTAGTCATTTTCTAACTCCTATATCTTCTTAAAAGCTGTTTAGTGTGTGAAAATGACTTATTTAATGGCAAATGAAAAGAGCTTGCATGACAGAAAACCCCAACATCTGTGTGAAGACAAAGCTAGTAAAGGAAGACATAGTCAGAAACAAGTCATTAGTTTGTTGGGCACCTCAGTCAAAATTACAGTTGCTGTCATTCCTTTTCAAAGCAAAGACTTCATGAATATTTCAGTAGATCAGAGACAGGAAAAACCTGTTGCCAAGCGTTTGGCCTGCCTTTCACTCTCAGTGTTCATTTACTGACCTGGGAATACAGCTACAGGACTCTTCAGTGAGGGTGAGCAAGTGCTACTTTTTGTTAATTTGAAATGAAATTTTAAAAAGCATTGTATCTTGCTAGGGTGCTTTGGATCTGAGGTTTGCACTTACTTGTCTATGTGTATGTGGGTAATTTTAACCTTATTGTGGTTGTCCCTGATCATACAATTAATTCACAGAATAGAGGTTAAGTTTAGAGTCAAGCCATCAGTCTTTGGTTACCCTGTTCTTTTGTTTCTGCCTTTTTACAGCTGTGGCTGTTTACAGAGGATGTAGCTTTCACTTGCACTTATCTCTGCTGCAGTGCAATGGTGTTTGATGATATAAGATCTATACACACACTAGTAGGTCCATCATTAGAAGGAGGTCACTGTGATGTCATCCCTCTATGAGTGTATTCTTCGGCTTATTTTAAAACTATGAAAATATTTTGCATTATGATAATTAAGATTTTGGCACTGTTAAGAACAAACCTTTTCACTAAAAATGTCTTTCATATTTTTGTGCCACTTGATTTGGGAGTGGAATATAATCCTAAATTGTTCTTAACACATTTTGTAAGATTGATCCTACGAGTATATTACTAATCCTGTAACAACACATTAAGAATTTCGGTAGCTCCACTCTCACATCAACCTCTGCTTATCTTATTAATGTTTAAAACACAGTACATCTGACCGAAAGAACCATGACCCTTGCTTCAACTGAATGGCAAAAACCTCCCGCAATGTAAATTGAGATAAGAATGACACTGCTGCTCCTGGTGGTATTCTGGCCAGACGCATTGATAAAACGTCCTGGACCTGCCTGTTCTGCTAATTCCTTTCTGTCCGTATTGATCTTGCACCCAGTAGGACAATTGACACAGCACTATGATTAACTTAATTAAGTTAGTCTGTGCTTTGCATTGTGGTTTTGTTTAGAGTCAAGATGTCAACTCCAGTTAAGTATGAAATCTGATCTTGTTTGTTTTTTCCCTATTACAGATAAATTATCTCCTGTCTGGAAGCTGAAGTCACATCGATCAAGAGCACACCTAGTTGAGCTGAACAGAACCTGGATAATAGTTTGACAAGCCTTTTAGACGTGTTACTTAATAGTTAAAATACAACATTACCAGTCAAGCAGATTTTAGAACTGGGTTTGAACATTGTACAGCACAAGATGCCTATCTTAAAGCAGCTGGTGGCTGGCTCGTCTCAGACTAAACGGCGCTCTCGTATGGACCTCACTACTGAAATGATCAGTGCACCCCTGGGCGACTTTCGACACACCATGCATGTAGGACGCAGTGGGGAAGCTTTTGGAGACACTTCTTTTCTTAGCACTCGATCTGGAGAGCCACCTCGAGAGGATCACACCTACCCTCGCTCCCCAAAGCCTGGACTTTTGTCTCGTACCTTCCGGAGCAGCAAGCGTTCTCAGTCTGTAACTAGAGTAGATCAGCGAGAGGACACTCTACTTCCTCCTGGTGGATCACCTACCTTTGTAAAGAATGCCATGTCTCTGCCCTTCCTGAACAATGAAGAGGGACAAGATAAAGATGGCCGGATTTTCAAGAGCATGACCTCTAGCCCCTCCAATGGGGCCTCAGCTAATGTGCTAGACCTAGAGCTCCATGAGAAACACTTTGGGGTGTTGACAGACCTACGGCCCTCCCCATCTTACAATGGGGGAGGTATGAAGAAGGCTGAGTCTGTGATGTCATTCCATATTGACCTTGGGCCCTCAATGCTGGGGGATATCCTAGGGGTCATGGAGATAGAAGACAATGACCAAGGGTTTGAGGAAGGAAAGGGCAGTGAAGGACATGCTTCACCTCTTCCCAGTAACCAAGGAGAAGTTGAAGATGATGAGGAGATGAGGGAAGAGATAGTGAATAAGGAGAAACCAGAGGAGTCAGTGGTTCATGATGAGGGTCCCATAAGGCCTCCCAGCTCTGTTGACCTGGAGATCCAAAGTGAAGGCACCAGCACTCCTGAGCCACACCACAAACATGTGCATCACTCAGACAGCTGCTCAGTCTCCAGTTCTGGTTCAGCTGCCATGGAAGAAAAACCAACTAATCAGCCTTACAAAGACGACATGGGTAGTACTGACAACAACTGCAACCCAGACAACGAACCAACATTCTCCTCCTTCATGGAGGATGAAGATGACGAAATCAGAGTATGAAACCCCACAATCAGTAAACCTTTACAGAGATGGAGAGACACATATCTTCATCAGAATTTGACAGTCTTCTGAAATTGTATTAAAAATATGCTGCCGGATTCTAAATATGAAGTCAGGGTGTAGATGTAAGCATGTCAAAGCTAGACACCTCCTAGATGACTCAGGATCCCGTGTCCCTGTAGAGAAGTTGGGGAGACTGGTTTAGCTCAGACACCAAAGCCATCTGTCACACTACTCACCCACTCTAAGAGGAATAGCTGGATGTGTTTACATTTAGACAGAAGATCAGTACAAAGGGGAC
Organism: Chromobotia macracanthus; assembly: GCA_036877525.1. Lineage (NCBI taxonomy): Eukaryota > Metazoa > Chordata > Actinopteri > Cypriniformes > Botiidae > Chromobotia > Chromobotia macracanthus. The sequence continues at coordinate 2,766,612 of JAZGTH010000043.1, read as the reverse complement.
TTTTTGCTAGTTCCTCTGATGGCTCTGCTCAAAAAAGGTGGTCAGGCATGTATACGCCACTGAAATGTTCAGTTGCTTGAATGGATGCATTTATTACTCCACAGTTCTATGACTTGGTGCCTAAAGAAAATGGTACTTTGGATTTTGAGCACTAGAGCATTAACATAAATCAGGCTCTGTGGCCCTGTGTTTGCTTTCCCTGCCCCTAAAAGTGCTCCATACTTTTTGTTTAAAAACAGCACTGTAAAATTATCAATATAGTAATCCTGTGCACAGAGAAAACTTTTGTTACAAGAAAGCTGATTCTTTTGTTACAAGAAAGCTGATTCTGACCAACCCTGGCTCAGGGTTGGTCAGACAAAACAAACAAGATGATCCAAAATGCTAATTGCTCTTTTAACGTACACATCCTTGGCTTGGACTTTGTGAAAGCCCTGCAAAAAATTCTCTCTCGATTGCATATAATTCAATCAAATGTCCGGTAACATGATGTCATTATAAGAGCTACTGTGTTTCAGAAGCTTAGGAAGTGTCCTTGTAATGCTAACAACTAACTGCACCTCCAAATGAAGATGATTTGAAAATGGCAGATGTTTGAGAACTTTCTTCACAGACTGCTCATGCTTTAATATTTGGAATAATGGCAACAGGTGGCCTTTCATCAGAACTCATTTTTCAGTTGGTACATGTTTTGCATAGCAGTTCTCTGCTCAGTATCTTGCATATCTCACCACTTCCTTCCTGCCCTTTATGGCACGCGAGGAGAACTACTTAGCTGTGTTTTTTGCTGGAGTTTTTTGATCTGTTCGGCTGTGTCACTGTTGTTCACGCCCAATGTGTGTTATGTTAGGTTTAACTAAGCCAGGTGTATGTGTTTTTGTTTTCAAGTAAACATGACAATGTAATTTCTATTAAAGGCGCTAACTCTAGCATTAGTGAATGACACTGGTATTGCTCCTCAGGAAATTCATAGAGGCGGTCTGATACGCTGTTGGGCAGAGACACTAATCTTTAAATCCATTTTCATCTTTTGACTTTTTCTTTGTTACAGTAAAGTATGTATAGGGCTATATAAAGATGATGACAACAAATAAACTAAAATGAGGCCTTTATTACTACAGAGTCTGGCTTTTGTGTAATCACTCTGTATGCAAGTTAACTGCAAACTGGTCTACAAGCTTACTGGCTCTGAATTTAGGACCAGGCATTATAAAGACAGTTTTGGGTCCTGAACCTCAAGACTACATTATGTATAAGACAAGATTTACAAGAAATTCTAATTTGCTTCACACTTCAGCCTTAAGGACGAATGGGGAATAAAGTGCCAAACTGAATCTAGTGTGTACTGCCAAGTGAGCCTGACTTCTGAGTATCGTTTAACATGGGGATTAAATTGGGCTTTCCCTTAATTTACTACTACAGATAAAGGGTCAAATCCATCTTAATTTGATTACAGTGTTAGCAAGAATTCACCTATTTTGCTTCAAGATGAACCACAGAGATAAACACATGCGGTTAGCAATTTGGATATTTGCATATTGTTGTGTGGTTGACTTTAAATTTGGGTTGGGAAAAAGTCAGGAATCTGTTTATATCTGAAAACACAAGGCTGTGTGTGCAGGCTGTATGTTTTTCACCTTGTTTCTGTTTGTTCTAAAACTGCCATGTGTTTTGCCTAGCTTATCTTTGCTACAATATTTGTTGATCATGTATATATTCATGCTTGTCCGTCTTTCAAAAGGTTATAACTGCTATATTTTTAAATAAAAGAAAATGTTGTCATTTTCAAAAGAAATTGTAATATGCTATTTACTTCCCTAAAAGATAATACAGACAAGCAGCAAGATGTATATTTCAGTAACAGATTATTATGTGGTAAAGTGAACTATACTTGTTATGTGGTTTAATACATTTAATACAGATTTATCAAGTAAGGTGGGGCTAATGGTAATAGGAGCTGTAGAAACTAGACTGGGAAGACTTGTCCTGACTAGACAAAAGAATACAGATTTGTTGTGGCTCCAATTTAAAAGACTCAAACCTACCTAAGACTGAGCTGAACACATGCAGTTAATAGAAGGATCACCTCCTGTGATTGATCCAATCACATGCAGCTCTTTCAGTTTGATTTCAGTCTGACTGCAGAGCTAAATCAAAATGTCATGTTTTTTCATGTTTCATGTTGAACACACACATCAATGTAACTTATCTCGACTCTCTTCAGCACTTCACATCGTGTAGATTCGTGCGGTTCACAGGTAATGATCCGCGTCCCATACCCAGCTCAAATTTTCAGAGTGAATATTTATCGATTTGGGCGTTAGAAACAAAAATTGGTTTGATTGATCCCCCTGCTTACCCTCCAAATCATGTTTAATTAAAAAAGCACGAACCTTGACAATAAAAGGGAAAAGCATTTTATCTGATTTACAAGCCGCTTGTTGACAGTGCAGTTATCTGCCGCCACCTGGTGGTCACGAATAAATTTACGAACAAATTTCCTCACCGAAAACATTTCACCTTGCAATAAAACAAAGTAAACCAAACAGTGATGAAACTTTGACGTTTATTAGGGAAGTAATTTCTTGACGATCTGTCGGTGCAGCTATTCCAGCTATACAATCATGTGAATGTTTTGTAGACGAATTTGTCAAAATGTCTGTGTTTTTGTTTTTATTGTTTGGTAATTATTGTTTTGTGCCCCAACTACCTAAATTTAGTTAGCTCAGTGGAGAATATTTAAAAACATATAATATTAAAATATTATTGTATTGTATATGTATTATTGTATTTCCATTCATTTAGCATGGTCCACCTACCACTACGTAATTCCCATACTTGTGTTATGTCATGGTGTGATATTAAAGTATAGTTTTAAAAATGAAAAAGCAGGTATGTCCATACTTTGTACTGGTAGTGTATGTTTATATATAATGTTAATACAGATGCTCACGATTCTGAAATCGTGATCCATATACTGCAGTTTTACTCTTTTGCCAGATGAGGTCGCTGGTTGTCAACATATGGCATATAACCTGGGCGCAGCCAGCATTGCGTCCTCTTCTGCCGAATCTCATGACAGAAGTCAAGGCTTCCGGGAGGAGACCAGCATGAAGAAATCTGGAAACCATTAAGCAACCTGCTAGAGCAGACATTTGAAAGAGAGGGAGAGATAGAGGAAGGGAAGAAAAGGGGGATGGGTTAAAGCTGGGAGTGGAACAGAATGCACATTCGATTTTTTTCTAGCTTGACTTTTCTTTCTCCATTGACACTCACACACACAAACAAACACAATTCAGCCTTCTTTGGATTCCAGTATGTCCCCTCTCATAATGTTTCCCTGTCCCTCCTAATGTTGCACATGCAGGGGTTTTCCTTTGTCTTCACAAACTAGTTTGTCACAGGATTTATCGCTTGCAGGCAGGCTAGATGGGAGGGAAATGGCTCCAAAAGTACAGTGAGGAAACTCAGTGATGGGCTTCAGCTGTGGTCCACCCTTCTGTCATGATCATAGAGGTCTAACATCATGCACAATCAGTTTCAAAAGAGTTGACAGTAACCAAACAGCTTGTCCTTTTAGCCTGTCATCTCTGCTGCATAATGGCCACATTCATGGTGCAGTACTGTCTGAGGCAACAATAAGACTTCTGAGATGAAGAAGATTGTATCTTTTATGGTCCTTCACAAAATAACATGCAGTTTGTATGTAATACATTTTCCAGCCCTATCTTATTATGCAAAGACAATAATTAAGCCATTTGTAGGCTGATTTCCCTGAACACTTTGACTTTGTTTTAAAATCCTGACTGTTCTGACATAATAATGCTGGCTTAACCAATGGGGATGGGTGTAGAGGAGGCCAAGATATCCATATGCAGACAGTATTTTATGCTTGTCCTTCGTTTGTTTGGGTTGTTGGTTGCAGATCTAACCACTATGAGCACAGGGCTATGAATTTTACTGCCTTTTGGAAAGTGTATTTAAATTTTTTTAATAAAACCCAAATGGAAACGTAGTTCTGCACTGGTTTGAAACTTATTTGACAGTAGAACTGCTTTTTCCATCAAGCATTTTCCAAAAGTATTTTAGCTGAGAGTGCAACCATGCCTGGCAGCATGCCGATGGAAGATTCCAGCTTGTGGTCTGAGAAGGATTGGAAAATGTAAACATACTGCATTTTGGCAGTGACCTCTGACCCTGGACCCATGGGACCACACACATTGGCGGAGGAATGATTTGGTTGAGATGAGTGTTTAAGGGTTTTAAAACCACAGTGGTTTAAAGTTAGCAGGAAAATTCTCCACTTGTACCTCTGTTTTATGTCTACAGTTTGTACTGATGATTTTGGTCAAGATTTAATTAGTTCTTTTAGCATTTTTGTATTCATAATGTAACACTCTTTTTTCCTCGAGAATATTGTATCTGTTGCAAAAAGCATTTTAATTTGTTACACACAACTGGAGTTCAAATACTACCTCTTAAATCATACCCCTACATCAGCTCATAGAGCATTCACCACCTTAGCAGAACTGTAAACTACATATATTAAAAAGATAATTAATCTTAATAACTGCCTTGCAGACACTGTCATAAACACCATCATTAGTGACAAATCATGGTTCGTTGCTTGGTTTAACCTGAGTTCATTTCCACTCCCTTCCCCATTTTCTTTGCCATTTTGTTGTTATATCATGCGGGTACCATGGTGAATTCTATCAGCAGCTTTTAGTCCTGAAGTTACATAATAACTCTGAACAGACAGCAGTTTTATCACGTTATAAATGTGTTCATTTTAATTTACCACCAAAACTTTATTCGCACAGAGAGACACTTGAGACTGTCTGCTGTAGATGCATTACAAGAGATGTGAAGAGGCCATTCATTCTGAAACAAACTGCAATGCGAGATGTATTCTATAATAAATGTGACTGGGAGCTTGCAAAGCTGCAAATGGCACATCATTATCAGATGTTCATTTCTGTGAGTTGGAGCAGAAACATTATGCAAGGGAAGAAGTGAATGGTTGACCAAGCCATTAAGCTTGAGGTCCTGTAAACTTTGACAGTAACAAACCTCATACTCAAGGGGGCAATAGAGTTGTCTTTGAATGCCTGTGCCATCAAACCAGATGTCTTGTTATTCAGGTAACTAGATATAAACATGTTAATAACACCCAGCTTGCTTAGCAAGATTCTCCCCAACTTGTTGCTCTGCTATGGGAGTAGATGATGATGAAAACTGAAATTAAGAAGCAGACTGTATGTGCTTGCCCTCTGTAGTGACCCTTGTAGCAACACTGAGAATGCAACACACATATTAGTTTAGCATTATGAACTTTCTAAATTAAGCACCTTTCCAAACATATTGATGCAAGAAATCAAACCTGTGAAACTAGAACACTTAGGTATCTATCAGACCCTAAGCCAGATTGTGTTAATGTTAGGTGTGATATCCCAAATTAGCTTTTCAGGTGAAGCTCAGACTCACACCAAACTAACCAATGAACCAACTTATTTCAAAAAGCCCCTCTGCACCTTGTATGGTTCAGGAATTCCCAATAATACTTTGCTTTGAAATAATTTCCAGAATGTGCACATGTGCTTAATATTGTGGATATTGATATTTGTCCCCTCCTACAGATTTGGCTGGTAAGGTCCATTAAACCCTTTTCCTTCATTCCTTCTTTCCCCGCAGAAAATGTCAGTGTGTGCCATGTGAGAATACACACAATGGGTCTGCATGGGATGCCTCACCTATTCTTCTTTCACTTTTTCACTCTCGCTCTTAAACAAGGCTCATTTTGGGGATCATAAAACATTTATTTTGTTGTAGGGAAAAACTGACAACCTTGAATGACTCAGTGTGAGATGTTTACAGATAAATAATTGATTGACTTTTGAGATGAATCTCAATCTCAACCAATATAAGTTAATAATTTACAATATAAATAAAAAAATTTTTTTTTTTGTTTGTACCTAGCTTCATGTTACTATTACCTCATGTTTGCTCTGAATCAGCAGTCTATAAACGCTTTTCACAAGCCACAACACTATGTTTCCCATGCAAATTATTGCCAACACAAGGGCTTTCCTGGATTCCCAGTCATCACTGACAGTCATGACCAAAGTCTTGAAAAGCTAATATATATTGTACAGTCTGACAGCTGATGCTGTACAGTCTGCCCTGGCTTTCACCCGAGATCTCACTGGTGTCATATCCTACAATCAAATATTGCAGTTTACATACAGCTTTACTCATTTTCTTAGTCTCACTCCCTCACCTTTTATCATTTACACCTTTTCCTTCATTATTTTTTTCTGTGGTCTATTTTATGATATGTGGGATCTTCCTCCCATACTTTGAGTTTCCACCAAAATGACAACACCCAATACATGCATGTTTTCCTATTTACAAAACCCACAATGCTATCCTTGTTCAGCACTGGGGTTATGGTAAGTACTCCAACACAGAGAAAGCATGCAAGGTGATGATGGGGTCAGATCTGGTCAGGAAGTAGGAGATCACAGGGGTCACTTGCTTTTAGCATGTATGAAACTCTAACCCCTGCAGACTTCCACCTCCTTTTCAACCCCTGTCCAGCACCATCTGTTTTATTTCCCCCAGGATATGGCTGCAGTGCTTGTTGTAAAGCATGCATAAAATACATCAAATATGTCTGAACGCTTTGAAAAGTTTCTGCCAGTGTTATGACCGGTCAGATCTCAGCATACATCATGAGCAAGTTTAGTGGAATCTGATTGGTCAAAACTTGACCTCATTACATTATGTATATTTAAATTTTGCAATTTAGTATTATGCAATAATCATTCTAGTACATTTGTGTTTGTATTTTATGAAATACATTTTGTGTCTTTTATCTAATTTTGTGTACAAAAAGTGTGCATTTAAACTTTTGGCAGTCTGAATAAAAAACTGGTAAAGAAAAATATTTGACTTATTTCTGGTTCATTCATCACTGTGGAAATAGAAGGGTAAATTAAGCGCATTACATGTTGGCAAATGCAGTAGATCATGCCGGCAACCATACAGACGTTTTACATAATGCATGCAACATACATACCGCATAGTAGGTATGTATGTTAGAATGTAGTTCAACAGTAGTTAGAATGCTATTACAAACCTAGCCTTGTTCAGTTTTCAACTTGATATCAAATGTGACTGACACAGTCTGGGAATAAAGATCTGTTCAAGATAGTGTTCAACACAGTAAGAACATTGATTGTAAATATGTTTTTAATATATTTCTGGCTGACGCTTTCTAATGCATTTGAGATTCCAGGCTGGTGTATGAGTGGATGGCTAGCTTTTGTTTACTCTTTCCCAAACTCTCCTCCCATTGGGTAAATCAAAGGATGTTGTTTTTATATCCCAGCCTCCTCTTGCGTGTGATGGTTGGAGGGGCCTTGAAGCAGCCAGAGCCGGGATCTGAACTCTCCTAGTATTCCTTTAATGGTTTTAAAAGGCACATAGTGTCCGCTCTGTGTATATGTATGCTGATCTTACAGAGGGTCATTAATATCAACCCTGGCTCAGAGCTATGTAAAGCACTGACTTTCCATTACTGCATACCACTTCCTGTTTTTACTTGCTATTCTCACGCTCTCTCCTCAAGATTTCACACAATGACATGGATTGTCTTTTAGATTCTGAATTTTATCAGTCCCGGCCCTGCTGCAAAATAAGCGCTCTCCTCTCTGCTGACATCGTGCATCGCTGGGCTTGGTGAGGGAGGGTGGAGACGGATTTATGAAGAGTTTGACAATTCCTTGAGCGCTACATACCAACTCACTTCAGCCCAGCATCATGGTTAAAGGATCTGTAAAGAATACAGGACAAATCATGAGATGAAAAGAAGAAACAATGCTAAATGAGTGTGCATGTCTGTGAGGGCACTTGTGTATGTGTTCTTATATCCTCCTGAAAAATCTACTTTGATGGTAGCTGTGTTTTAGAATGTGGTATCTGTTTCTCTCTGCTCTGGGCTGACTTTTAGCTGATCCAACAAAAAAAAAACTAAAGACAGATAAATGTGTATTCATTATCACCGAATCCAGAAATTACTACAACAGCAAATAATCAAAATTTCCCATATGTCTAAAGTGCTACATTTCAAGTGTTCTGAAACCACACGAGAGCTGTGAGTGATTCAGACTATATTTAAGGTCATTTTCTGGTGTTTTTTGTTTCTCATTTTCAGAGCATTAGAGTGAAAAATTATATTATTGCTCATTTCACATGTAAGGAAATTAACCAATCATGCTGAAGGTTATTTACATATAAAAGCCTTAAAGGTATAGTAGCAATTAACAATAGGGGTGAATTATAAGAGAGGATGAAAAAAATTAGTAGTAGTTAGCGTAGTAAAAATTACTATGTTTTGTCTAACGTTATAAGTGGACATCAGGGTAAATAATAAAATATCACTATAAAAGTGTGTGGAATATGGCTCCTTTAGTATTTGCTGGTGTGTGTTTATATCAGATGGATCGGTGATGAAGAGATTTCTCTGCCTGTCTGAAATACAAACATTTCATGAACTTTGGACTCCTGATTGAACTCTCATGTGATTCAAAACATCAGTCGCTCTGTTTGCAACTTAATTTGGCCATGAAGGTATGCAAGTGTAACCACCAAGCTATACTTTCTTTGTGGCTGAATGAAATAATTAAGAAAAGTTCAAACGAGCATATTTTTTTTACTTAAGGCTGTTCTTGGTGTGTGTGATGAACCCAGAATATCTCCCAAAACAGCATTCTTTTGACCTTGACAAAATGTGTGGTAATTTAAAAAATACACCTCAGTTTCATGTAATCCCTTCACAAAAAATGATAAATGAACACATGCTGTGGCTGTGAAACCTTTTAAAATATTTGATGAATTCCACTTAAGGAAAATCCAATTGCACGGATAAAGGATTAGACAAAAAGATAAAACATTCGGTTTGGAATCTGTCTCCTGTTCTTTCTTTGCATTTATAGGTATGTGTTGCATAGATCTGAGTGTATGTATTCTACATAAGCAACTGTATTTTTAATTAGCACTTAATGATTCTCCAGCATGTGTGTGTGTCAGAGAAGCCGGGTGGAGCAGGGTAATGAAGAGGGGGACGGGTGTAGGTGGGGTGATGTCACTGTTCTTTTGGCCCCAGGGACAGAAAGAAACACTACAAGACACTGAACAGTGTTTTAGCCCGGTAGTAGTAACAAAATTCACCTCAAAATTAAAATTCTGTCATTACTTTCTATCCTTTTCTATGGAACATAAAGGATTTTGAAATATTGTACCAGTTGCTCTTTTCCATGCAACTACAATAAAGGGAGACTGAGGCTTTATTGCTTAAAAACCGATAAAATAACACCATAAAAGTACCATGAAAGTGAATACTTTTATAATGATTTTTACAGTGCTGATCATTTTTTAAGTTTGACAGCTTAAGACTCTGCTCTATTTAACAGCATGCCAATTACATCTCGAACAGCAAACATCACATGCATGTCTGTATACACAGTTTAAAGTGGGTCGCATCATAGTATTTTTTCCCTGATGTCATCTTATAATGTTAGTAAAGTTTTTTTATGACCATTCTCCAGCCTTTTATTGGCCTTTTCTAATTAAACTGTTTTTTTGCTGCTCCCTTCACATGTGAAATGAGTGATAGTGCTAGTCGCTGTGCTTCAGTGTTACATTAAACAATTGATGTTAAAATGCTTCATATATACCATTAAGATCAGATTGAAAAAATAAGGGGTCTTGTTAAAAACACATTTCTGATGTTAACATCCTTCAGAAGGATACTGTATGCACACAGGTGCCACACACAGGGAGGAATAGTACAACGTTTGGCAAACTTTCCCACATATTGTTAATTGTTTTAGCATTTAGCATCTACCCTGCTTGCCCCTTATTATCTCATTGTAAGTAGGCATGTCAAGATTTTATTAACCAATAGGTGTCATTGTCATGTAATTGTTGACAATGACAGAGCATTTCTTTATATTTCTGTAACGTTTTAGTTTAGGCTAACTAGTTAGCCTAGTTACTACCTGCTGCACCTTACATTTACATTTAGCAGACGCTTTTATCCAACGTGACTTTCAAGGTGAGGAAAACAATGAAGCGATACTACTATCTCTTGATCTTCCTTGATCTGAGTGTTGTGTCCATGTAACATCATAACCCAATTAAAGTTCTCACACAAGTCACGTGAATGATTCAAGTCGTTATTGCATCTTAGTTTCAGTAGCCTGGTCATTTTAGACTTGACAGGATGTTCTGAATGTTTTAAGTTCTTAAAGCTACAGCATGTTTTCATAATACATCAAACTCTTTTATCTTTTTTGTTTCCTAAAATATGACCCATCTAAATGTCTCAGATGCCTAAACTTTGTCATGGTGGTCATTGAGAGTGTGATAATTGCAGCCACAGGTCTTTATAAGTGGGGCGTTTATTTATTTGACGTTTATTTTTCAGATCATCTATCTATTTATACATGTGAGGGGTTTATCTTTTCATTCATCTTACCAAAATATTTTGCGGATGGCACAGCCTGCCTGTCACCTCAAACACTTACTGCCATACTTCTGTATGCGTGTTTGTTGTTTTTTTGCTCTGTGTTATGTTTTTATTTAGTGTGAGGATTGGAAAGGCTGCAAATATGATTATAATTCTGCTCATGTTGTTACATTGCATATTGACATGAACAGTTGCAGAAGCCTTGTTCAAAATGGCTTTGTAATAATGCTAACATTGAAACGCCAGGCGCATTGTAACAAGAGCCCAGGTAATTTTTAAAGGTTATGTTTATAATGGAAAAATTCAAACAAACACAGGTTCTGCTTTCAATTATACCACACATTTCCACTCCCAAACCAGCAAAAGAGGTAAAAAAGAAAAACATGGGGGAAAATATAGTTTGCAATCTTTGTTTCCTCTTCTGCAATGTACAGATCACTTGGGTAATAAAGAAAAAGGGTATTTGGTCTTAGTGCTTTTTAGTACCTTCCCAGCTAATAGGGAATGTTCTCAGAACATTGGCAAAACTTATGTATTTAGTTATGTAATTACGTATCATATATCATATAAGTACTTAGGGGAATATTTTTTTATATAAGTTTAAAACATGTTCAAATAGCATTATTATAACTAAGCAATAATGTTAATACAACATCTAAAAAACTGGACATTTTAAACTTGAAAAAAAAATGCTTAAAAAAAAATGTTGTTAGCTGGATTTGTCATTGAGAGCTGTGTGAAGGAAAAAGCTGCAGTAAGCAGTATGGTGTTCCACTTGCAGAAATGTAAAAGTTTGTTGACTGCTTGGGGAGTTTTGATTGGCTGCTGCCTGCATTTGTCACCCACTTATTTGCATAGTTGAGCATTTCTCATGGTATGACTACTGAGCAACTTTAACTTTTTTTAACGTACAACCATTGTTTTTAAACCCATTGTTATAAATGTTCTCCTTACGAGAAGCCTAATCTGTTGCTTGGAGGAACGTGTTTAAGTGAAAAACATGAGGGTTTTGTGGAGGCTGTCTGGCAAGGGGCCAGTATGAAATGCAAAACACCCCCATTTCGAAACATATATGGCTGCTTCCCAAGAATGGGGGTTTGATATTGAGTGTGATTCTTGCATGCATTTGCATCCATAAAATAAGGGTGTGTCAGACTCCCTGCTGAAAACAAACCAGCATAGCTGCTTAGCATCATATGTTGTTGTAGATGCTTGTCTCTAACACAAGCAGGTGTGCTTGACAAAAAAAACCATTCTGGTCATCCAGCTTAATCAGCTATGTTTTTGAGTTTACAGCATTGTTATAATTGTCCACCAGCTAGACCTGAACAAAACCAGCACTAACTTCCATAACCAAGTCATGGACATATCCCCTGACTTTTTAAAAAAATATTTTAATATCCCAAAAACACAGACTTACACGCTATCTGTGAATGTGTGCTGGTAAACATCTGGCTTAAAGGCTTAACTAAAATTTCCTGTTAGCACTCTACTAAAAGCAAGATGTGGATCAAGCTGTTGTCCCAAACAATGACTCACACGTTCCATCACAGACAGAGATAGAGTGTGAATGTATCTCTGTGCAGTGTTTTCTTACAACACTGGCCTGATGCTGTGTTCCATTCAACTCCAATCCAATAGAATGCCACATGAAATCAGAATTCCAACCTGAAAACTTTTAATTTACAATTTTAATTTTACAGAAATGCATATGACGTAACATGAATATGATGGCACCAAGGGAGATGTACACAATTAATGATAAACTTGCACTTTTAAGTCAATAAAATGCATTACTGCAACAAAAATTTGCAAAGCAACTCTCCACAATTAAGTTGCTTTTATGGTAAGACATTGGGGATATGAAGTTAGGGACATATCCAACAACTGCTTAAGCCTATTTTTTTTTGTTACTAAAAATAAATACCAGAAATATACAATATACAAGACTTTTTGGGAATATTGGAGGACAGTACTGTTTACATCTGCACATTTGTGTCTTTTACTTAGAGATTTAATTTGATCTGGGCACAGTAACCAGCTGTGTGCGTCATAGTTAAAGAGCAATAGTATTTCATGAAGAGTGTAGGTAAATTATACTCTTTATTCTTCACACTCATTTTGTTGCTGTTCTAAGACTAAGAAGCATTTGAGGTCAATGCTTTTACCATACCAAGCCAACACCCTGGGATGAGGTAAGTGCACATACTGAGCTTTCAACATTCCAAGACAATTCTGACTAGATATGCAGGAAATCCTTCCCACAGAGGTCTCCCATTATAACCTGCCCCATCCCTCATGAACTCCAGAGAGATGTTAGTGCTAACAGCTGCCTTCACTTCCATTAATGGCTGCTAATAACAGGGGTCCCACCTTCCAGGTGGAGTAGACTCTGTGCAGTACAATATAATGGTAAATCTTTTTCAGCTTAGCTTTTGTGTTTTTGACACATAATTTTAAAATTTTCAACCCAACAGTATGTAATCTCTGCTTTCTCTCTTAAATGAAATGAGAAAAGATAGACACTCAGTATGAGAAAGAAATGTTTATAGTATTGTCAACCCAGCAGGAATGTGTTTTTGGGAGGGAACAGATGCTGAGTGGACTTCAGCTCATGTCTCTGTGGACATATTTCAGCCAGCATTTCACTGAGCCTTGATAAGTCTGGGACAGGCTTTCTCAACCCTGGTCCTAGTCTTTCTAATCTAACACACCTGGTTCAACCCATGAGCTCATTAGCAGAGTGCTCCATAATCTGAATTTGGTCTGTGAAATAAGAGAACCATCCAAAATGTGCTCTGCTCATTGGTTTACTCAAGGACCAAGATAGGGACACTGATCTTGGTAAATTTGTGAGCCCTTCCAAACCTTTAACTGGTTCTCTGATGCCTCCTATGGTCACTATCAGACCAATTCCTGCAGCTGTATGACAGTCTGGAGCAGTAATAGGGATGTGTGTGCTGAAGACATAGTCTGAAACAGGAAGCCAGGGCTAATGATTTGCAGATGGTTGGGATTGCTGGAACACAGAGGCCTGGGCTTCGTCATGGTGTGTGTTTGTGATTTATATGGCTGTTACTCTGAAAGGGGGCCATGGTAGAGGGGCTGAGCTTTGACGCTGAATGGGGGTGGGCAGTCAAGTTAAGCCATCGCCCTTTTGGTCATGGTGTGATTTTTAGGGTCTCAAGTTTATCCTAAAAGACTAGAACAAGCACAGTTTAAATTGAGACAGTTCCCAGCTTAGTCAGAGAAAGAGATGAATATTGGATCACACTTGGCTCAGGCTATAGAGATCACATCTATCCCAAACAACATCTGGGCTCAGTGAAATGTACGTGGCTGGATCTAGATCGAACACTAGCCTGGGTGTTTGAACAATGCTGCGGTAAGTGTGCCCTTGCTTTTATTAAAGCTGACTTTAATATTATTACAGCCCCTCTAGCCTGATATCTGATAGCCAAAAAAATGAAAAGTAAACAGTCACCACAGATCTTAGAGCTGTTCATGTAAGAATCATGAAAAGCTTAGACTGCGGTCTGAGAGAATGGGTAAAGTAAAAACAGCAACCATAATTACACTCCCTCTACAGACAAAGCTTATCTTTCATTTTGCCACAATACAGCTGTGAACCTTTGTCCAAGCTACAAGTAGCCCTGAGGGGCATGTTATGCAAAATTATTTCTCACATTTCTATCTTCTTGCATGGGTAATAAAGGAGAAATGGGAATTCTGCTGAGAGATTTTAAAGCTACAACACATTTTCTTCACAACAGCCAACGTTCCCAACAAACCCACACCATGATTTGTTGATCTAACCCATTTGTGACACATGTGAGTTAATGCTTCTCTCCTCCACCCTATCCATTTCAATATATTAGCCTCATCTGTTCAGGATGTCCTCCCTTGGATTTGAAGCAGTGTGCTCTGGTGACATAATACTCATGTCAGCCCACACCCATAAAGTTTTTTTCTGTGTGTGAGTCAATGACTTCCATTTGCTCTATTTTGCTGTCTTCACTCCAGCGTGATGTTGGCTCCTCCTTTTCTCCAGACATTTGAAATTCCCAAGGTCCATCCTCTTCCAAAACTAATAGTGAAAACTCCCTGATCACTGTCACGCTTTTCCTATGTGGTGTGGCTTGGCATGATGTGTCATTCTCACTGACTGCCTTCCTCCTCAACCAGACAGAACTCTTGAAAGCCCCGAGTGGTGACTCACCAGGACAGATCACTATAAGCAATGCCAGCAACTAACAACAAATGTATTTAGGAAGATTTTAAAGATTTTAGTCACAACATATGTTTGAAGACATCAAACGTGTTCCACACCAGTCTTTTGGCATGTGATGAAATGTAAACACTGCAAAACACATTCAATTAGAGGAGTATGAACTTGTACATCATTCTGTGACTGATGTGGCCCTAATGAAGGATGATCTTACACCAGGTCATCTCCAGAAGATCTTACACTCAGGCCAAGTGGTTTCCAACAAACAAACAAACCAAAAACATTCTTTAATTGCACACTTGAAGAGAGGACAACATCTCAATCTACCCTCATATTCAGAATAACATCTGATTAACCATTAAATATGGTTCACAAATACTGGAGTCTAATAAACACAGAATTGTTGTTGAATTAGTGGTCAAGAGACTAACTGAAGCCAAAACATCTCTGAATCACGCATAGCATGTTTCTCTTCCCGTCAACCTATGATATATATTAAATTGTTGCATCATTCAAGGTTAATCTTATGGATAGTGGGTGCACTAATGGGGCATGAATATGTTGAACAAACTGTATTTGTTGTATTTTTGTGTGGTTTTGTTTGTACAGTCAGAGTTGACCAGATTTCACTACAGGTTGTATGCTTATATAACTGTGTATGTAACAAATAAAAATCTTGAATCCTGAACGTGAAATCGTGATCACCAAAACATCTTTTCCGTTTTGATGGGAATGTGTCATCTGCTCAATTTCAATTCAGATATATGTGCCCCACGTTTAATATGATTGCATTAGATAAAGTTAAGCTGCATTTGTAAAGAAATGATATTTCTAAATGATATAAAATGATATATTTTAGGGTTATTTTTTTCAATTTCTTGCAAGCAAAGTAACCAGTTTATCACATTAAACTACTAAGCAAAGTAACCAGTTTTTCACATTAAACTACTAGTTTCACTAGTATTATAACTACTTTTTGTCTTCATTTTGAACATTAAATCAACTGTGAAAAATGTAAAATGTAATAAACTATAGAAAAATGTTTGCTTAATAAGTATGCTTGTGATATCTTTGGATAAAATGCCACTTGGTTTAATTTTTTGGCAGACCTTAATCAGTTACCATATATTGGGTGTTGGTTGAATTAGCTAGAAATCAAGCCAGAAAATACAATTTTTGTATTTTTGTATTTTTAAGTCCACCTTAAAAGAGGTAATTACAATAAAAAGTTAGCTTAGAAGATACTTTCTGCATGTACAAAACTTCACAACAATTTATTTTTTATATTAGGGTTTAACTATTTTGCTCAGTAACCTACCATTCCTTCAAATGCGTCACATTAAGCTCATATGAGGATTCATGAGCCTACAATTTCACCCCTCCCCCTTTCGTTAAAAAAAATGGAAAAATAAAAAGATTTAGTTGGGCACAACATTTGCCTTTTAATGTGCTATAATTTGTGTAGTCTGCAAAATAACTCTTAACTGTTATTAGGCAATAAAAACATAGCTGAGTACCAAGTATGATAAAGTTAAGTATAGAATGCACCCTTAATGGTCCACTGCCAGCACTATGTCAGACTGTAAACCAAATGGACTGCATGTAATTCAACAATGTGTATTTATGGCCCTCTGCATGACCTGCAACAGAATGGGAGATCAGGATGAATATATCGCCCTGCCGCTGCTACACAGTTACTCTGACCCATAATGCATCAATCTCACAGAACACAGAGCCCTAAAGCACAGCTCCCAAGCCAACCCACAGCAACGCTGTCTAAAACTCCAACCCTAAGCAAAGCGCAGAAAAACAGGGCTGGCACAGGGAACGCCTCCTTCCCTGTATTTACAAACACAGCTGCTGCCATGGGACTGCTGATGAGGGTGTGGCAGAGAATGGGTTCTTGTCGTCACATTGACCACACCAAAACAGTGTTTAAAGGTCCAGTGTTGAGAGGGTCAAGCATTTGTGAAGCATTATGAGAGAAATGGACATCTTAACGATTATTGAAAAGTTCTGTCCTGTTTGTATTTTGACTACAATGGGTTTTGGAGAGTGGGGGTTGGGAGGGGAGTTTCTGTGCACTCCAGAAGCAAGTAAACAGACACATGGCATACCGGGCATACTGGGCATACCGTGGGGCCACTGGGAGGGGCTTATACACACACATAAACCATACCCACAGTCACACTGAGGCTCACTCTGTGCCACTGCATAGCAGTGTGTCAAAATGGAGGACACAGCTGAACTTGCTGTAAGTGCGCATAATACAACAGTTTCTTATAACATGCATATAGGAATAAACAAATTACATGTTGTGAATTCGTGCATGAATACTTTTAAATATGAATTGATTATTAGGTGGTAGCTTTCCTTTTATTCTGACAACATACATTGAATAACTGTTACAAACAGTGTAAAAAGTGTTTCTATAAATCTGTTAAGGGTTTTTTAAACTCCAGAATAAACGTACCTGACAAAGAATAGTGTATAACAACTGCAAAACTTCTGAGGCGAGAAGTCAAGCATGGGAGGGCAAAGAAAGAGAAAAGTGTGACGTAGTGACGCTTCAGGGCGGTGTTCTCACGTTTCTGAAAAAAGAAAGAAAAAACGCAAATACTGCTGTGATACTACATCTGGAATTTGGAGACTCTGAGAAACTATAGTTGGATCCATAGCAAACGCAAGCCAGTGTTTTCTTCCTGCTCTTTCTCTATTAAAGGATTTTAATCGCTCTCTCGTCTGTAAGTTGGAGCACTATGGACGTTTTATTGTTACTTTACATTATTGATTGGTGGGATATTTGTAAGTAATTTGGGTTTTATCCTTCTTCATCTGAACAAGTTCTTGCTAAGTTGCAATTCGTTACTTTTCCCACAAATTGTTTGCTGAGTTTGCTGTTTTATGCAAAGGTTTTAAATATTATTATTAGAATGAATAAATTAGTTTATGCGTTTTTATTGCTTGTTTTTGTTATTATTAATAATGTTGTTAACTCTGTATACTCCAATATAGCTTTAGAAATCTTAAACAAATAGTATGTTTTGGGTACATTTGGGTACGTTTTCTTGCTTGGCTGTGGCGTAAGTTGCTGGCAGGGTTTGGCGCAATAACGGGTCTGGATGAAAACAACTGTGCGTAGGAATGTTTTCTTTTGTTACCTTAATTTCTGCTTCGGAAATTCGTCTCAGTACGCACTCCACAGTTTATTTCAGTTATAATATGTTGTTATTGTATCATAATTTGTATGATAAAAGAGGGACAAACTTTAGAAACATCAGTAAACACTTTTGAGGTGACGAAAAAGGCGGCGCCGCGAGAAAAAAATGGACCTCACTAAAGAGTTTTACTAAATCACTACTCATCAATTTTAAAGCACTACTATGAGAATGGTGCAAAGTACACATACAGATGCTGTTTTAATTAAAATGTGCGTTATGTTTACAGAACAAACTCAGAAAATAGACAAATTGAGTATTGGGCTAGAGCGCCATCTGGTGGCCAACTTGAGAACTGAACTGATTGAGAAAACTGTCCATTGTGAAGCTGAGTAAAGTGAACGTGTGATAAAAGAAGCCTTGATAACCTTTTCTTTTCTGTCAGACGGACCCCAACATGTTGGCCATTCTGTTAGCAACGCTAGTCTTACATCTGACAGATCTGATTATTCTCTTCATTTCCACATGTGCTAATGTGAGTATAACCTTATATGTTATATAATATATGTTATATGGGCTTATATGTTGTTAAGTCTGTGGGTCAGCTAAACTGGAATTTAGTGAATGTTCGGTTCTTGTGTACATGTAATCATATGGTTGTGTATGAAAAACAAATAGGCCTGGAGAACCCATGGAGCACAAAGTTATGATCTCTGGTATGATTGCTCACAAAACAATGGAGACTATCACTGTAGAGGGACTAGTGATGCAGGTGAGCAGAGGGAAGGTATATATGGAATGTAATTATGATGCCTTATTTTCTTGTTGCATGTTGTTAATGTGTTTGTAAGTAAAATCAATTAATGTTGTATTTACGTGTAACAAATATATGAGTACAAATTTAAAAACATTTGCTCCAGAATTCATCAGAACGACAGGGTGCATATCTTTAGTTAAAAATTAATTGTTAAATGGGCAACCATACAACAGCATCACTAGATGTAGACAATGAAATGTCAAAAAAAAAACTATATGCCTATAAAACTTCTGTGGCTCAGTGTGCTGGACAGATTTTTGTTTATGGATTCATGTTTTACTGCCTCTGTTTCTCTGCAATCTGTCAGACTGGCTGCAAGCAGTACAGGCTCTCATGGTCCTAGCCACCATCTTCTGCTTGACCTCCTTCATCATCTTCCTCTGCCAGCTCTTTACCCTTGTAAAGGGTGGGCGCTTCTTTTTCACTGCTGTCTTCCAGATCCTTGCCAGTAAGTATCATCTGCCCTGGTCTGTCACAGCCAACCGTTTACATGTTCTTCATTTCTCTCTCTCTCTCTTTCCCTCAGGCCTGTTTGTGATGAGTGGGGCCATCATCTACACAGTGATGAGTCCAGAGTGGAAAAGTGAGAAAGACACTTATGGATATGCCTTTGTTCTGGCCTGGCTAGCCTTCCCTCTTACACTCATCAGCGGGTTCATTTATATTGTCCTAAGGAAAAAAGAATGAGAATTCACCCTACAAGGATTTATTCTGGAGCTGAAAACACTACTCAGCCAATAGACTCTAACCAAATGGCTGTCTCCTCCAAGCCTGAGTATTTAGAACTAATGTGATCACAGAAAATGACATTTCATGAAGACTCAGTACAGCAAAGACATTGTGCATGACACAGATTTGTGCCTTTGGCTGTTGAGCCTATTTATATCAGTTTTCCATAGCTTTTTATGTAAATAGTAATGCTTTGACATTTCAATGAAGGCCCTGACTTTTTAATACTTTACTTAAGGAGGAGAGATATGAAAAGTATAAATCTCTTTTTTTTTATTGTGTTATAACCCAAATATATTGTTTTTTAACATAATAAAGTGTATTCAAAGGGATCTTCTTGATGTTGACTTGAAATTTTTCTTATAGCCATTTGAAACAGCCATGAAACAAAGAGTTTGTTGTGTTGGAATTTTCGGAAATGGTGCTATGCATTTACCATTGATAAACTTTATAGTTAGATATACCTATAGACTCAAATTTTGTACAAAATCTCACAAAACATTTTACAATGTGTATTTCACCTGTGGTTATATAACTTTGAGACGTCTTTCTGTATTATTTTTTAAGAAAAAATAAAATATCTAATTTTTGTTCTTGTCTCAATTTACATTTCATGGGAACACCAAGATTGTCCTGGCTGCACAGTAGCACCAATGTGTTGTAACAGATACTTTATCATCTTGTGAGAGTAAAGATTCCCTTTAATATCTTGACAAAAAAGTTTTTTACAGGCCTTCTTGCAGTGAAAAAAAAAAACATTTGACACAGATTTTTCATGGCATACCTGTGAGCCATCTCAAACTATCCTGCTGAAGGTCAGTGAAGATATATAAATAAGAAAAAGAAGTCATTTTAACGTAACTGAGAGCTGAAAATAAAGTCATTCAGTATGTGTGTTCACTGGGAATCAAACCCACAAATGCAATGCTCTGCCAATTTCACTACAAATTTCAAAAGTTCAGAAGGGAGAAGTCTTTAAATATAACACTTATAGATCAGGATACCTGTAATCAAAGGTTAATAATGTTATTTAAAACAACATACAGTATGTGCTTAAAATCAATCTGTTTCAGTACAGTTGTTATACATGGCCAGCAAATATGTGCAAGATCTATTGTCTGTGATTTGTAGCAATTAATGTTCAAAACTGGAACCATTTTATGTTTTTTATTTTATTTTTCAGTAATACACATGTGGCCAATCCCACTTTCAACATTCATTTTCATGTATTTGCATAATAACAATTTTTAAATCAAAATAATAGTAACATAAACAGAAAGAAGGCAGTTTCTCAATTTTCTGACCACTAAAGCTGTACTAGCTCTAGCAGGACTCGTGCTAAAATTATTGTTACATCTGCTCAATGACAATTAATAATATAAGGATCAGATATTGGGGGGTGAGGGCAAGAAATTGCAGTTAATTCTGTCTTGTCTTTACTCTGGGATATGTTGTTTGTATCACAGCAGATTAACCAAGCACACATTACATATTCTGCAGGAAACTGGAATTCTGGTAATATTTCTGGATATTTTGCTGGACTACTAGTGACCAGTTCGTGATAAACACACCCTTCACGTTTCAGAGGTTATATATTCTACCACTAGATGGAGCCAGACACTCGTTTGTTGCCCCTGTTAATTATAAATGATGAGAAATTGTAAATTTCATAAATTAAAAAAATATTAAAATAACCTGTTAATTTATTTTTCTTTTTACTTTCGAAAAACAAATATAGATTCATAATTTAGCCAATGCTTTGAGTGTGACATGTTAGTGGACACTTTCAGAATTATTGCATTTTCAGAAGTCAACATCTTAGGCTTGCTTGAGTATTTAAAGAGGCCTGGTTACCTTTGGTCTGCAGGATTCCCAAATACCTTATGCTGTACTGTAAAAAAGGCACAGCGGCAATATGTGATTTGCATACACAACTAAAAGTATTTTAAAAATATTTATAGAATTTAGCATCTCTTTAATAAGCGGTTATAGAACCTCTGTAGCTTTGTCTGCTACAATACCTTTTCCTGAAACTGTATGACTTTCCAGATCTCTGAATTATTTAAATAAACTACACAATGCTATTACTTCTTTGTATTTAAATGCATTTATCAATGCATGCACCCACGCACACAAAAACCTGCTTCTGTGACATTATCATCTGCAAGTGTTCCTAATGTTCACATCATCTATTCATAAAACATCTCACATACACAGATGATTCAATACATTCTGAGGACATCATTTGTTTAACATACACTTGTGTAATAAACCAGTCTGCTCAACACGAAACATGTCCTATCAAATATGCTCAGCCAAGGCAGAGCATACTTATAACATATTGGTAATGTCAGGAAAACTCTAGGGGCCCATAACGGTCTCACAGCTCCATTTCAAACATGGTTAACCTTAGAGGTTATTTATCACCAAGTGGGTCATGGGGGTTGAACAGTATTTACCACAGGACATGGAGACTTGCATCTGATGTATCAGTGGGGTGTATTTGAGGGGTTCAAATTGAAGAAGACATTTCTGTACTGTTTTGCAGTATTTAGTATTTATACTGTTTTTTCTGTATAAATAGAGCTGGACAATGTACTACATATGCCTAAACATGCAGTATTTATCGGACCACACTACATGCAAGGAATATTGTATCCCACAATTCAATGCACTCAACTTTGCATTTACAGTTTAACAAATAACTGAAGCAATTACATTAATTTTTAACATCAAAATCAACTCATGTTGCTAATAACTCATCTAATAATTCATAAAAGCTGAAGCCAGATTTATCATTTTTTATTACATTTTGGTTAAAGTGTTCGATTTACTGGAGTTTATAAAAATATATCTTATTGGTTAGGAAGGTAATGCATCACAATGTTCTCAACTTAAAGTCACATGCATTTTTCATGTTCTTAGCAACATTTTGACACAGAATTGAAGTTAACAGGGACCTCTGAAGGACCCAGTGTGTTTTTTCTTCTTCAGTGAACCCTCCTCTTTGATCTATACTGGCCCACATCAGCTGAAGGAAACCTGAAAAGAGCATCTCCGGTCTCCATGAACCCTCCCCACACCGCCCTCTTTCAGTTTATAGCCTTTTCATCCAAGACACCCATCTCCTAGAACAAAAACTGTCCATTTAGATCTTTGTAAATGATATAGAAAATGGGGAAACCGAGTATATTCAATGCAGATTTCATCACGCCCATAAATCTCAGACAAATCAAAGCCCAGCCCCTCCCCAGACTTTTTGTCTTGCTAATACACATTAGGGTGCGGCTGGCTGGTTGCTTTGACTGCTGCTGCAATGAGACTCGAGTGGCGCTGCGGATGCACAGCCAGGAGACTCGTTTGAACTCTGACCCCACCACTTAAACCACCACTGGTATAAGAAGAAGACCTTCTGAGCTTCCTGGAATGTCCCTGCTCAGCCTCTAGCCTTCGAAGAGCAATGAGACACTAAGATATTTGAATGCAGATGGACAAAATAAGAAGAGATTGTGGCTTCGGAATAATACGCAGCTGCTGGAGAAGATCGGAATTTGCTTCATTGAGAGCGTGGAGAAGAGGCTTTTGCAGAGCCACTAAATAACCCATCTTGTGACCTTCACGTTCTTTCCTGTGACCTCTTTGCCTTCTGATTCAGTTCATGAGTTAAGCAGAGCTGAAAGGGGACAAAGCATTCCTCTGCAGTAAGCTAAACTGACTGATCTGGGGAATGTTTCTTGCACCCGTGTTCTTTAGCTTTATGACTAAAAAGCTCAGAGAAGCTTTTTGTCCTACAGACGCCACACAGGCTTGTCCTTGAAAGTAATTGAAACATTAACTGGTGTTTTTGAGCCACAAAGAAATGCTTTGCTTCATCCTCCAGTTCAAAATCCGAACTCCAAAATCAGAGGTTTGCTCCCAAAACACAGTTAACATGCTACAACATTACACACAATATACAGTATACACAGAAAAGTCCAGTATTGATTTTACAATAAACATTAAACCTTTAAGCTCACAAGTTTCCAGCACATGAAAAACATATCCCAGAACAACAAGTAACCAGTGAGAGACACAAAGCAGGTTGAGAGAGGACTTCAATTAGAAGTTGACATGTTACATTGGCCAACATAAAATATATTAGCTAGTCCGTAGAAAAAGTAACTTGTATTGCATATACGTTTGGAGTGTTCATCTAAGGCCAAAAATGTTTATTTGTTCACATTAAACATAAAGATTGTCAGCTCAACATACGAAGGACCTCAAACTACATGTTTGACAAACTTCATTAGTTACTGGAATGTTACTGGAATTCATCAGAACTACGTTCTCTATCAATTATCAACATCTCCAAGTGGAGTTAAATTACAAACAGGAGCTAAACTTCCCACCTACATTCACACAAACCAGGTGAACTTTACAAACTTCTCACAATAGAAAAGAAAACAACACCAAATTGTGTTTTGCTCATGCACCTCCACAGAGGTGGAACCCAGAGTCTGTGTACATCCCCAACCAGCTGTTTGTTTAACTGCCTCTAATCCTCTAGTTGTGGGGGGTGCAACTGCTTTTCTGTGTCATAAGATTGTAATTATGAATCTGTCTCTCTCATTTTCTCTCAGCATGTTCTAACTGAATGTAGCAGCAAGACATGCATTAATTAGGAAGTTTGCCACATCTTAGCTACATTAAACATGTAAATATTTAATGTACAACAAAAATATCTTATCAACAGTCCTGTGCAACATTTTCCCAAGTTTATTCATGAGATTATCTTATACTCATTGTAAGAAGACCCTTTCTTGAGGGACCATATAGAGACAAAATTGTCTCTATATTGTCTCTATAAAAAAATCTAAATAATCAAGACCTTTATTTGTTTTTCAGTTTGATACTGCATGTTGCCTCTGAAAACTCTCTGACATGATGCTATGAGTGTTGTGGATGGTTGCCAGGGTGTTGCTATGCAATCTAAAGTGTTTTGAGTGTTTTTGTGCATTGCTTTGTGGTTACTACAACGTTCTGAGTGGTTGCTTACAGTGATGATTCTTAGAAAATATGGCATGAATGAATATGTTAATTCATCAACAATGCCTCGATTTGATTCTTTTGCAGTAGTAACACAGTGACTAAAGGGCAGTCAAGATTCAGTGTGACCTCTCCGAGTTAGTTTAACCCCACTGACCTCCTTACCTACAGCTCTAAGTGTGTTAGTGTCAAAATGCTCCAGGTTTGAGTTCAAGAGAGGTTGCTTAAATGGGTTTGTTTGCCTGGCCCCTCTGCATCCTCCTACTCTATGAGTAATGATCGGGGCCTGGTGGACCTAGCAAAGGCATTAGATAAATGAGAGCCTGCATTACTCCTTGAGTAAACATTTTAGCCAAAGTGACTGATGGGAACTTTGATGGAAATGGCACAGACAGATTAATCTCCTGACTAAAGACATAGATACTAAAGATACACTGCCAACCCAAATTATTTGATTTACCTTTTCTACCATTAGGAACCACAGCCTACTAGTGTCACCTCTGCTTAGACTGGAAGAGTCTAAGAGAGACTTCATCTCATCCGATTTTATCTAAAATCTGTCTCCTAGGCGTGTATTGCCTCAGTTATAAAGGAACAGAGCAGAACCAGCATCTGCTAAGATCAGATCTGCACACACCTCCCACAGATAGTCTTATCAGCTTGCAGGTGATCTGCCTTCACCTTTAAACAATAAATTGTTTAAAGGTGAGGGCTGTGGATGTGACTTGCAATCAAGGTTAAAGTCTCAGTGATTGACACATTGAGTGAGAAAATTCCGTAGTTGTTGCCCTTTTGCTTTAAATATAAAAGAATATTATTCCTAAAAGTGTATTGTTATTCATGAATCAGGTAACTAGACATCAGATATCTAGTTTTTGGTTGCCCAAAGAACTTTTCAGTGAAAGGTTCTTAAAAGAACCATTTTTTTTTTTAGTCCATGCAATCTCTGGATATCAAAGACACATATGTTGTACATATATACATACATATTCCAACACTGAGACCTTTTATCTATTACAATGGCCTTGAAGGGAACTCAGATGAAAAGACTTAGCAAAAGAATTGCATTATGAGGACATTTAGTTATAAAACACTTAGTTCTGCACATATTCTGTCTCAGAGATATACTGTTATGTTGTAGAGGGAACTGCTGAAGTTGCAATGGTTGATGAATTTTGTCTATCATTCGTAAACATTTGTTCTCTGAGTTTCTGGATGTATGTGAGAGAATATAAAGGTCACTGTGTCACAGGTCAAGAACCACTGAAGCAGATAATACACAATTTCAGATTTTAGTCACAAGCGTCTTCTTTGCAGAGTTACAGGAAATTATTTGTCTGATGATAATTTAAGGGGGTTTTGGGGGATTTTTTTGCTGACTTTTCAAGCAAAAGCAGCTGAATGACAACACTGGGATTTGAGTCTATCTCCTTAATATTTAGTGAGAGGATTCCATAGTTGTTGCCTTTAAGCTTTAAATTTAAAAGAATATTATTCCTAAAAGTGCATTGTTATTCATGAATCAGGTAACTAAAAATCAAATGTCCCTTTGGACGATAATAAAAGACAGACAAACGCTTCATACATATTCCCACAGTTTTCTTACTGTGTGAATCGGACAGGTCCATTTGGATTCTGTCAGTCACTCTAAACCTTTAAAATCCTGCAAATGAAACAAAACAAACTGTGACAGGCTCTAGGGAGTATAGAGGCTCACGTACAGATGATAAAATTGTTACATTTGACCTCGCACCAGCAGTGTTTATATTTGCTTCACTTAGAGGTTTGTGAAGTAAATGAAGTCTCAGTATTAATGTGTGTCTGTCTCCAAACCCCTAAGCTCAACTGATTCACTATGATGCAATTCCCAAGCTGCTAATGATGACACATATTGAGCATCACACTGATACACTAACAGTGTTGTTATGGCCACTACTATTAAGACTTACAATTTTTGTTAATAACTAAAACATATTCCTACTGCCGTCCTTTATATGCATAT
Organism: Chromobotia macracanthus; assembly: GCA_036877525.1. NCBI lineage: Eukaryota > Metazoa > Chordata > Actinopteri > Cypriniformes > Botiidae > Chromobotia > Chromobotia macracanthus. The sequence goes on along the minus strand of JAZGTH010000043.1, from coordinate 2,740,119 downwards.
GGCAGACAATCTGAACCAAAGACTTTGGCCGTTGTTTCTAGGTGAACTACAGGGACACTCCATCAGTTTGTTCTTGTAAAATTGTATAGACCAACAGTTAACATGTATTTGTTTACTCCAGGGAACATTATGAGGGTAAATAATGGCAGAATGTTAATTTTTTTTATCAATTGTATCATTTTTTTTTTACCAAACTTTGTAAAGAAGTCTTAAAGTTCACTAGTAATGGTCATGCATTAGTGGTGTAATGTAAGGGACTACAGCTCCACCCTGCTGTAGTTCTCACACATAGAACTGGAAAAGTCACTTAATGATACCTAATAGTTTATAAACATCTCTTAACAATTGAGTTCAAAGATTTGACACAGCACACATCACAGTAATTGCTAATTGAGATATGCCCATTTAAATTTTAAGCCATTAGGATCTTGTTCTAGCAAGCCCTCAACCTTCATGACAGCAGAAGATCTGTTCCTGGCCAAAACAAGAGTCTGGGTTTCTGTGATATGAAGTTTACCAGGAATAAAAACAGCGGTTCTTATAATCACTGTCAATTTAAAACATGTCTCACCCAAGCCTACCAAAAGGTAAAAACAAAACTCAGCCCATTTTTGACAAATGTTTGACACACAGTTCAGCACTGTCAGTCTTGCCTGTGGCTGAGAAAGATGTGAAGGTGTGCTCTGAGTGGGCGGTTATTTGATGGTTAATTTGTGTGCGGCAACAGCAAAGACGTTTCAGATGTGCAAACTTTAACAGTGCTTTCATCTGACACTAGATTCCCATTGTCAGAAAACAAACTTTACACCTTGATTGAAAGCACTTTAAAAACAATAAACTATTTGAGGACTGATATGAGATAGCACAACTTCTCTACTATCATCACGAGACTTGTTAGGCCTTGGTCTTAATTGCCATAATCGCTCTGTTAGGAGACAAAAAGTGCATTTCACTTGAAATCTCCAGCTCTATCATTCCTTTAAGGTGCCAATTGAGACTCTTTAGTCCTCGCTGTGAGTTGTTCAAAAGCCCCTTTGCTCGGCAGCACTCAGTATCAATGTCACAATCGGTCTAAGTATGTGCTAATGACTCATTTGACCCTTGACCTCGTCTCACAGTGGCCTCTGAGTAGCCGCTGAAGCTGAACGTGTCTGAGAGAAACCTCACAGCACAAGAATGATTACAGGCATAAAAGATCTGTGTCTGCCACAGTGCAGTGTTATAGAATAAGATGGATTTTGATTATGATTTTGGCTTTCATTGGACTAAACAGCACTTATGAACATACCAAATAGTGTCTGATTCCTTTTCATTAGGAGTTAGATGGTCTATTTATGTTTCATTGAGCTCCTGTTGTCCAGGATATCCCAAATTACACTCCTAAAAATAAAGTTCCTAAAAAGGGGTTCATCCCAGTGATAGAAGATAGAAGAACCATTACTGATTTCCCAAAAACTTTTTATTGAAAGGTTCTTAAAAGAACCATTTCTTTCTTTTTCTAGCCCATGTAATCTTTGGATATCAAAGAGACAAATGTTGTACATATTCCTACATTGTGACCTTATATCTATTACAATGGCCTTGCAAGGAACTTAGAATAGAAAAAGACTTATAGAATGGAAAAACATTGTTATAAAAATGTTTGCTTCTTAATATTACCAAAGGAATTGCATTATGAGGACATTTAGTTATAAAACACTTAGTTCTGCACATATTCTATCTCAGAAATATCCTGTTATGTTGCATAGGGAGCTGATGAAGTTGCAATGGTTGATGAATTTTGTCTAGCATTCATAAACATTTGTTCTCTGAGTTCCTGGATGTATGTGGGAGAATATAAAGGTCACTGTGTCCCAGATCAAAAACCGAATAAAGTAGATAATACACAATTTCAGATCTTAGTCACAAATGTCTTCTTTGCAGATTTACAGGAAATGATTTTTCTGATAATAATTAAAGGGGCTTTTGGCAGCAAAAGAAGCTGAATGACAAGGGTGGGATTTGAGTCTATCTTCTTAAAGATTCTTTCAGTTGCCATGTCATAAGCCTTTCAGAAGCTACTGCGACACGTTAATTGAAATGAAATCATCTTGGCAGACATGGGACACCACTCTGATTACCAAAGTGTTTTCAAAAGACTCAGCCGACGAGGATGGGATTCGAACCCACGCGTGCAGAGCACAATGGATTAGCAGTCCATCGCCTTAACCACTCGGCCACCTCGTCATGCGGCTATGAAGCCCAAAGCTTATCAACATATTTTTACAAAGCATGGATTGCACTATAATAAACTAATCCCATTAGGAAACTGATACTTTCAACACTTTCACAGCCAAAAGCTGCTGGTTTAAAAATGTATCAAATCCGGTATCATACCTTCTGCAGTTTTGTTTTGTTATTGAATTGTGCTTAGTCCCATGTGTCTCAGTTTGTAGCATTTCCACAAGCCACAGTTTCAATACACCTCTGACACTTTCAACACACCTCTGACACTCTGGCAGTGATAAAGTAAGATTATTGGCCAGTACAGATAATTGCAGATATCAACATCAGTGCTGGAAGTGAATTATCGTCAGAAGCACTTCGGAATCCTAAGCTCAGAAGAGCTGTGAGATTTCACGTAGGGCAAGACATGCATTATTACACAGTCCTACCCAATTGCCCTATTTCCCATGGGCGCACACACTGCCATAAATCTGATTACTTTGTATAACTCACCCTTTTCCCTAATGACACACACCAAAATACATGAATATTTTCTCATCTGAACATGTAATATACCAGAAACTCCCACTACCAGTTTCATAAATCTGTTTCTTTTGTAGTCTCAAGGTCAAATGAGATACCCGCGGACCTCCTACAGTTCATAAACTGACCTTCTTATTCATTTTGGACACAGAAATGGCAAGCATGTTTTAGGAAGAATAAGGAAATCTGCAGGGTTAGTGGCATTAAACCTTACTCAGATTCTCAGAATTTTGTTGGAGACATTTAATAAAGTTTGTTTAACAAAGTTCAGGAGAAGCACGGTCATGTTTTTCAACCAATCATCGTGCAGGGGTGCGTATATATAGCCACCCCTCACCTCTGTCCCATGACAGTTTCGCAGCATCCCTCCGCTATCCCATCGCCTCAGTCTTGGCTGGTATTCTTTCTGTGTTGGTCTTTTATTGCTATATTTTTCAGATAAACATACCCCTAAATAGCAAGTAGAAACAAAAAACTGTTCATTTCAACAGTACATTTCATTACAAATGGTCTTTTCCTAAGCAAACACTAATTGGGTCTCTCCTGCCAACAAAGATTCCTGGCCAGTAACTAAAAGACACTGTAGGCCTGTGGACCAAGAGACAGTTCTCTAGAACTTCACAGCCATGGATCAAAAATATGCAGTGGGTTTGGTATTAATGTTGCTGAATGGGAAAACAAATATTGCTAGACTTTCTGGCACTGTGCAGTCTGGAACTATAGCATCATTCAACTTTCAGTTAACTTTTCTTATTCAACTTGAAAAATGAAACATGAAAAGCAATACCCACATTCCAAGAGTTTGGCTTCCATACATGATATGGAATTACAAATCAATGGCTGTTAAGGGATTTTCTATAAACCAGCCTGCTATAAACACTCTTGCACAATGCATCACATTATTATTAGTGTAATTCTTATTTTGTGAGAGAAGGGAAGTGGATCTCTGGGCTGAACTTGTACAGTGGGGGTCTTTAAGTCAAAATACAGAAACTTTGTTTATAACTTCTGATTTTGCATGACATTTCACAGGTTATTTTAAAGGTGTTTTTGTAGCTCAGTTGATAGAGCCTTACGCTAGTAGTACAAAGGTTGTGGGTTTGACTTCCAGGGAAGAAATGTACTGATGAAAAGTATTTATACCTTGAATGTGTTGTAAATTGTTTTGGGTAAACGTACACTTCAGTAATCTTTCAGATACTGTTACGCAGATAGATATAAGTGAGGAACATCACAAGCACCTTATCATACAAGAGTCAACAATACTCACAATATCACAATGTTAAGGAGAAAACAGTATAGTGCAGCTGCCAGTGCAGACAGTTCATGTAATGTAATGTAATAAAGACCAGTATCAGTATTAGCATGGTCCAGTTAACCTGTGATGTCATATCTAGGCCAATACCAAAAGTAATAGTGTACTCTAACAATATAATGTTTCTATAATTTATTTTATATTGATGTTTTGCAACTGAGCACTTTCTCTGCTTGCCTTTGTAACCGGCCTAACTCTGGCGCTGCTACGGTCTGCGTTGTGTTACAAATGAAGAGACGAAATACCGGGACTGCTGCTGACTGGAGTTTATTTTGGTGGACAGATGTGAAGTGTGCATCTGGCACTGGATAGAATAGAGCAAGTACAGCAATGAGAAATGTTTAATATTGTGATGTTTCCACCTGTACAGATGAAACACTAGTTAATCGATCGGTTAAAATCACTATGCTCTGATGACACACACATATACTCAAGCCGCTGTACACGGTAATAAAGCTCTTAAATCTCATCCATCCATCCATTAAACACTTTCTAATACATTCATAACACTTTTGACAACAATATTTCTGCATAGTATGCACTTAATCAATCTCTGATAACTTTTATAGGCCTCTATTGAAGTAGCACCACTAACTGCTCACCTCTCCTCAGCGCGCTCAACGCGGTCTGAAGACGCAGCGCGGGCTGAACAGGAATGACGCATAAAGATACAAAACTCCTTTTCCAAAAATAACACAAATAGGGCACAAACAAAATTATAACGTATCTATGAACAAATTAATATAAAGTAAATACACAAAAATTGAAAGGAGGGATCATTGGTGAAATGCATCAATTTAGATTGTAAGTATGCACTCTTATTAATATCCGTCACACCTTTAAAAGTCTGAAAACAATTGATATGCATCATGGAGTAATTTTCCTGCTTCTCCAGAGTTACATGGCAGAAATCAAACTGTGCACCTCCACGGGCTGAAGTCTGCCAGCCCAGCAACTGCCATTGAGATGAACAGGAATGTAAACGGACTGATTTTCAGGTATTACAGACACAATCAGTTTATTTTAGGTACTAATTAAAATCATTCCTTTGAAAAGAGTTTCTGGCTGTCTTAGGCTGTGTGGAAACCAGTGTTTCGACTGTATAAATTATTATCACATTTGTCTCTTTATCCCTTGCATGCAGATTCTGCAAAACTGGCATTGCTTTGATCTCATGGATTGTGTGATTTGCCTCTGAATAATGTAGAATTTGCAGCTGTCTTCCTGTGGACTCGGATGTCTTCTTCTCCATTCAATCCAGCCCTGTGTGTTGAGCAGAACAATGTGTCACTAACACTCCTCATCAGAGAGAGAGAGATTCTGACAGAAACAAGAAGCAGATTTTTACAAGCCAGCCTGCCAAGCATTAACTCCTCCAGCAGCTTGAGATTATTCAGCAATGAATATGTTCCAATTCTTATATGTAAATTGCACTGTACCATCACTTCATGAAAGACTTAGAGACAAAGTACATTTGCCAAGGGATAGTTGCTAATTTAAGAAAGTATTAGTTTAAGCTTGAAAACAACATAGTTGTAATTCATGTGAAATAAATGCCACTCATAAAAGAGAGAAACAGTTCCAAATAATACATTCAGTGAAATATTGTTCTTACATACTATAAAAATTCACAGGATTGGTGACAAATTAAATATATTTTACTATTAACCATGCACACTGGGAGAGTTTTCCCTGTGAATGTTCCCTGATAAAACAGAGGGGCCTCCCAAAACAAGGACAAATGTTTGGACTCAGAGAGGGTTTATTCTGGCAGACAGATGAGCTACAGAGATCGAAGAGAATGGCCAAGTTTCACCAGCACATTTCATATTTCCATAAAATGTTCCATCAAGTATCACATGCACTTATACACTACAAATGCTAAACACATACACACAAAAGCACTGCTTATTAATGATTTAAAAGTCAAATGGTCAAAGATCCTTAAAACATTGTGTTGGTTATTGACATATTTGACCAAATCAACATATAACAAGCTAGAGATGGCTATTGCAGTATGGTAAATTGATAGATTAAAATGATGTGAACAGATCTATCAGTCAGAAGAGAGCTTTTACATAGGGATATTGTCACTCAATGTGATGATGTAAACCAGACCTTATTACTCAAACCATTCTGTTTTTATAGTGTGAGATGACACTTCACTGACAAACAGAGATTTGAAGATAGAGCTGAATCTGCACCAATCAAAGACTGACCAGACGGTCACCTGAAATGACAGAGACCCTTCACACTTGTTCTTTTATAGAGACTTGTACTGCACTATGTTTTCTTTTTACTGGGCCCTGCAGTGATTTATGAGCACTTAAACAGGCTGTGGCATACAATTATGTTCTTTTTGTGGACTACTATCTCCTTAACTTCATTGGTCCCAGGACACGGCCTTTAAGCTTTTGAGGTGCTCAGCACATTGGCCATACACTCTTAAAAATAATGCTTCTTAAAATGGTTCAAAGATCAATTTCAAAGGAAAACCTTTTGATGGGATTAACTTTATTTAAGCTTTTTAATATATAATATATACATATACTTACACTTCCCATACATTTACCTTTATCCAAAGCAGCATTTTATGTTTATTAGTGCATTTTATATATGTATTCTGTAGTGATCAATGACCTTGGCATTGCTTGTGCCACATGCTACTAGTTTCTGTCCTATAATAAATCACTGCTATGAGCGCTTCACCAAACCACTATTTGTATCACCGTGCAGCACTCATAACTGTTTGTTATTTTGTAGCATAGCAATGTTCTGTTATTGTTTACATGTCAGGGTTTTTCTCACAAAAATGTCTTGCTTAAAAAAATAACATTTTAACATTTGTCTCTGTAGTATTTTTATCTAGTATCCATTTTATAAAAACAATAAGACACTCTAGGCTATTGTATATTGTGAATATAGGTCATGGTTGAGGAGGGTTGCAACGAATGCTTAAAAGAATTTTAAATTCAATGTGAATCACTCAGTGTGAACTATGTTTTATTTCCATTATCTGAAATGTTTTGGATCGGAACATGATTTTCAATTGGAGTAAAAATAGGATGTAATTTTATCCATTGGAAATTAAGTTGATTATGAAAAGTTGGTATCACATGCCATAATGGAGCCAGATGGTTGAAGGGGTGGGGTTAATAAAAGAAATTAAAAGAACTTTTGTTTTTGATGTGGAGCAAGTTATAACATTAATGTTAGGAAAACAAAAACAACTTTTATTTAGAATAACATAAGTCATGCAGAATATGATCAGGAATGTGTGTTAAAAAATTAAATGTAATGTTGACTTTAAAGAAATGTTTAAAGCAAAAACAAGCTTGTAAAGCAACCTGTGAAGGACAATGACTTTGTACTTCATGTCTGTTTTATGTAGGTGCTGCATCAGGCAACATCAGTTGATTCATCAGCTTCTTGTTTTCAGCTCCAGGAGGGATGAAAAAAATATCTTACTGTCTTTTGATGATTTCCTTTACGTACGTGTCACTGACATATCAGCAACTTTAAAGAAAAGATGCAGTGCTGGCACACAGGACGAATA